>JADLZN010007367.1:0-380525 GCA_018155175.1 Sinocyclocheilus anophthalmus
TTGGAACATGCTGTAGGTCGAGTCCCCTTCTCGTTTGAGAACTGGGTGTTTGCTTCCTCAGCTAAGTAACTGCTAGCTGTTCAACCTTTGGAACATGCTGTAGGTTGAGATCCCTCTCGATTGAGAGCTGGATGTTTGCTCCACTTTACTGCTAGCCACTCCAGCATTATAGCCATAGATTGACTTCTCAAGACATAGCGTTTTGGGGTGCAGCGCTATATCCAATCTATGGGCTGCTCTCAGAGTTCCCACGACGAAACCCCTCTAGAAAGCGAGTATTTCTAAAATCCACATTAGTGGTAAGTGTGCACGTTATGCTTTCACCACTTTTCTAAAATCCTGTACAGTACGAGCTACGTGCAACAGCTTTGTGCTCTTTCTGAGTGGTTTAAAACCACGGTTCCACCTTGGGCACCACACCACCTATGTATCCTCTGGATACCTACTTTAACAGGGGGTTGCTACTAGGGGTCTGTTGAGACAATCCCTTCAGCACATACAAAGAGAAACATGCATTAGCCCCTGTGTGACAGGCCAAGACTAATATGACTCTAGGCTCTTGGTCGTATTCCCTTAAAATAATCTATTCCTGATTCCAAGCCTTGAACTCTACCCCAGGCCCAGGAGTCTGGCCCTAAAAGGTAAGTATTTTGGGGTATGTAGCCAAGGCCTTTGGCCATAGGGGATAATGTCAATGACAGCTGTCTTAACGTCCCAGGGGCAACTCCCATTGCAATATGGTAGAGTTGATACTTAGTGCTCACCATGGTTCTGGCATGCACTCACCTCAGCATGGTGGCATGGGTATACCGTTCCCCATAGCAACCTCTAGAGGACGCAGTTCGAAGTTTCCATGAAATGGAACGTTCTAATGGCTACTTATTGTAACCATGGTCCCCTGAGTAGTATGGGAAAGGACACTCGTTCCTCTAGGTTTCTTGTCATGCTGAGGGGTATGCAAGCTTCAGACGAGAAGTGAATGGATGTGTGCACCAGCGCCTATTTATACTATAGTCGCCACGGGGGTTAGTGCGTCAGGGCTGTCGCAGGCCAATGAGTGGTGTTTTTTCAATGTATGCTTCAGACACGGCGGTCCGAAGACGGGGTCCCCATAGCGCCCCTTAGAGGACGCTAGTGTCTCGTTCCCTACTCAGGGAACAATGGTTACATACGTAACCCGAGACGTTTCCTACTTTAGCAAAGGAAACCAGATCACTCTTTACTATATTGAAATCCTCTGACATTTGTCTTTACCCAATCCTCGTTTTGTATTTAATAAGCTGACCATGGTTTGTTTTGAATCGCCCCTGTGCTTTCCGCTGTTCGTCAATTCTGAGTGGAGCGAGGCGCAAAGACGACCTCATACGTCACTCCGCCAGGAAAACTGCTTCCGTTTACAACATTTTTTGAGCGCCAAGCAGAGTAACTGATTATAAGGGTGTAATTATATGGTATTTTCTTACAAAAAAAAAAAATCGATTCACTACCAGGAGGCCTTTGTTCACCCCCCCCCCCCCCCCCCCCCCCACACCCAAAGACAAAAGACAATGTTTAATATAACTCCGACTGGATTCGTCTGAAAGAAGAAAGGAATGATCACCTAGGATGACTTGTGGGGTGAGTTTAATTTGGCGCTAATTTTCTTTTTTTTTGGGTGAACTAACCCTTTAAGTGCACTACATGATTGGAGAAATCCAGCATATGTCACCAGAAAAAGTTGTTTCACTGGAATATCAAGTTTTGAGAATTTGATCTTTAGTTGAAATCGCTGTTGGCCCCCAACAGCCTAGAATCGTCATCACCTTTGTCCCTGCTAGCAACAGCCCTGTATAGGAAAAAGAGTTTAAAAAAAAAAGCTCCCACCTGATCAGTGTATATGCACATCTAAATTTTGTGCTGTAATCATACATTAATTACTCTATTTCAGAGTTTATATAAAATTACTCTATTTCAGAGTCAAGAACAGCAGGAATTGAACAGCAGAAGAAAGCCATTAGTGTAACTACTCCGTAGTGTGTGTGTGTGTGTGTGTGCCTGCTTTACTGGAATTTCAGTATGTCAAACAGGCCAGACATCCCTCCTCACTGTCGACTAATTAACCCTGACAATACTGCTGCTTAATTTCCTATTTATATGTATCAAAGCAAATAGGGCTCTTTTATTCTGTGTTGTCACTGAGGATTTATCAATTAAATCAAGGCCTGGAAATTGGCTGCCTGTGTCATCCCACAATCCCAGAGGAAAAAAGGGAGTTTATCTGTTTGAGATCTCAGTGACAACGCAAAGACAGATGCGCACTGACATGAAACATAATAGACATTGTCTTTGTGCATGTGATTTCTAAGTCTTTAGATTTTTTATCTTTGGCCATTAATGAGGATCGAACATAATGTCTGTCTGTCAGGCGTGTTCAACACACATGCAATTACAGACAAAAACATGCATGCAAGGTTATGTTTAGAATAACATACTAACACATTCTATTTCTGCAATACAGTATGCAGATTATCGGCATACATAAAATACCAAGATGACCTAATTGCTAAAATGTATACACAGTCCCACAATGCAATGTGCTCAAATTGACCTTTTATTTCCATTTTTGCAAAACAAACCTGGAAGTAAACTAAGAATTTGAACATTTAAATCTTCTTGACTAATTATTTGGTCAGACTATCTAGAAGACATTTCTTCTAGACCTGACAATAAAGTAAATTAATAATGTTTTTCCATCGTCTTACATCATGCGCATCACATTTAAGTGATAGTTCAATCAAAAATAATTTACATACATTTATAGTTGTCACATTAATAAAGAGATCAGTTAACATGCCACACATTTAACAGAAAAAGATAAGGCAGCTTTTCTTGCTAGAACATGACTTTTGTTAATTTTGTTTGCTATTTACAATTAATTAAAAAATTAAATGTAAGTACACACTTGGCGTACCAGTGGGCAATACATTAGGACTGCACAAATAGAGTTTTTAAAAATTTTAAAATTAAATTTAATTACACAATAAATAAATCAATAATAAAGATTTTTATCACTCACATCTTGAGATCATGTTTACAAGGTTAGATCACCTCAAAGTTTTACATTCATACAGTGTTTAAAGAGTATATGAAACTGTATCCTTATGGACGTAATAGCATTTCATTAGTTTAATATTTTTTCAAACAGTAACACCACTGTTGGTTACTGGGAACCCTCATGTTGTTTTGCATTTCAAATAGGTTTCAAATATGAAATGTTGGATTTTGTTTTTCCATTTTAAAATATCAATAAGTTTAATAAGCAGTAACATAGTTATGATGTGTGTAGGTAATGTTTGTGTAAGTATACAGCTGTCTGTTTTGCATGTACACAGTATGAGCCAACAGCCTCCTTTAACAACACACACACACACACCACACCCACACGGGATGAGACCTCACTAACCTCCAATTTGAAGCAGTTTAGTTCACGTGTCAAATGAGTGTAACGTGGTGACATGACAGGTCTAAATGGTGGAAAAATACCACTGATAAATGGTCAGCCACAAAGGTGGATACTCACACACACACACTGCTCAGTGCAGCACAGTAGCTTCACACCAATGTCATTGTCCCAGGTGTCAGGTGCTGCGCTGGGCTGTCAGTCACTCATTGTGTCTCTCTGACATTGTTGACAGACAGACAGACAGGCCACTGTATCTCAGAATGAGTGAAAGTGTCAGGCCAATCAGTGAGCAGAACAGTCATTGTGTCACTTCTGCTCTGACTCTCACCTGTTTTGGCCCAGTGCTTAGTTTGCCCCGGAGACCTGCAACACAGAAAGCCAGCGGTGACCACAGCACGCAACATAATGTCAAATGGACACATACATTTTTTTTTTAAATGAATGAATAATTTATATATGTATGCAGGGGCGGACTTAGTGATTGATATAACAAAGCAAAATCTTCAGTATGATCACTGGAAAATAGTAGTAATAGTGATGCTTTCCTTGGCGATCATTAATACAGATTATACTGCGAGCATGGTTTTTAGAATATTAAAAACCTTAAAGGGGTCATCGGATGCCCATTTTCCACAAGTTAATATGATTCTTTAGGGTCTTAATGAAATGTCTACAACATACTTGGTTAAAATTTCTCAATGGTAGTGTAAAAAACACCTTTTTTTCACCCTGTCAAAATCAGCTCTATTTACAAGCAGCCATTCTCTCATGTTCGTTAATGTTATGGCTCTGCTGACCCCTCCCTCTCGTCCTGGGGGTGACGAGCAGACTGTAAACTTCAGCTGCGAAACTTGCTAACTAGCATATTATTAGGAAAGGGATTTGCAAAGATCATTAAAACCCTGTTACTAACTTTTTTCTGTTGTGAAGCTGTGTCACTGATGATTCACTGCTAACATAGACCCTGTTCAAAAAACGAATGTAAACGTTAATCCTCTGCGGCTTCCCCTCATATTCGGTATTACTGATGACTGCTATGTTCATTATTACATTCAACGACAAAACACCTCAATCGCTTAATCGAGACGTTCTTGTCTTCCACTGCACCGGAGACGACACAATGGCGAACTGATGACAGCTCACTCAGGGCGGGTCTAAGGTAAGACGCTAGTGTCAGTCAGCTATTGTGGGAGGGGCCTGTGCAGAACTTCGTAATTCTGACAGGAATCTCAGAACTGCCTGATTTGAGAAAGGGGATTTTAAAATAGAGATTTAAAAAAAAAAAAACACTGCATGAATTTTTATCATTATTGGATGGATGTGTACACACACTTCCAACACAAATTTATGTTCAAACAACATGTAAAAGTGAATTTTGCATCCGGTGCCCCTTTAGATTTTAGCCATACACTCTTAAAAATAAAGGCTCCAAAGGGCTGTTTTTGCAGTGATGCCATAGATGAACCATTTTTGGTTCCACAAAGAATTATTCAGTCAAAGGTTCTTTAAAGAACTATCGCTTTCTTACCTTTTTGTAATCTGAAGAACCTTCTTTCGCCACAAAGAACCTTTTGTCAAACAGAAAGGTTCTTCAGTTAAAGTCTGTTAAAGGTTCTTTATGGAACCATTTAGACAAAAAGGTTCTTCTATGGCATCGTGAAGCACCTTTATTTTTAAGAGTGGACTCCTGAAAATAAGAGAATACGTCATGTGAGTAGTCAGCGCTATTGTACATTTAAATTGAACTTTTCTGGCTGAATTATGATCTTGAGGAGAAGAAGTGGAAGGATTTTATTTCTTGTGATCAATCCTGGAAAAATGTGGGCACTTTTATTGAATGTGTTCCAATGCAGAGACTGCAGGCAGCTCTTTGCAATGCGCTAATGGGTGCTGATGAGCATTTTGATGGGCAAATACTGATGGGCTGATGCTTATATGCTGGTGCTCATGGATGGATGCCAATGGATGAGTACTAATGGGTATCTTCTGATAGGCTGGTACTATTAGGTGAGTTCTGACGTGTGTGTTTGTGTGTGTGTGTGGCGCGCTGATCTGCAGTGCGTATGATTAAGCCGCAATAATCCTGCACTTTAGAGCTCACTTCATTTTAAAATTAAAACACAACGCCACATTCACACCCTTCTGTGCATCAAAGACAAGCATCCACTTCTAGGCTATCAATGAGGAAAGGGTGGGTGGGGGGGGGGGGGGGGGGGGGGGGGGGGGTGGGGGGGGGGGGGGGGGGGGGGGGGGGGGGTGGGGGGGTGTGGTGGGGGGGGGGGGGGTATGATCCTTAGTCATGTTTGTCCACTGCACTACAAGAGGAGCGTTACTGTGAGACATGTGAGTTCACATGACGTTTCAACTCACTTAACTTCACAAACAAATCCTGTACATTTCAAAATGCCAGATAACCACCACATTTCAGTGAATTCGACATGATTCTGAGGTGTTTTAAGAGTATTTTTTTAAAAGATGTAATGATGTAATCGGTGAAACATCAGAGTTTCTGCTAAAAAGCTTTCGCCGGGGTCGCATCCTCCCCCTTGTTTGAACAAACTGATACAAAGTCATTAGAAATGCACATTACACGACAGCTACTGCATATTAACAACACTCAGGAGCCAATAAATCATTATGGCATCAATATCTAATTAACATAAAATTATTCTCTTTTTAAAAGTCCATGTTGGAGGTGACAGGGTTACCTCATCGATAATGCAAATGATCCATTAGCTAGACAGAGTCCAGACAGAGCTCACAAAAAAGACTGCTTTCAAGCACACGTTTTGAGCCCAGAGATGCCAGTAACTTCTTGCACTAAAATGATCTTACAATGATTTTTTATTACTTACGTTTCAAATGAATAAAATGAAATAAAATGTATATTACATAACGCGATTCAAAACCATCTTAATTTTAAAGAGAGATCAAAAAAATTAGAATTGTTAGCTGTGCTTTAAATGTTATAAAACTTACAATTGTTAATAACAACCCCTAGTGCTAATGTGGTATGAGAGGTTTCCTAGAGCCTCATACTGGCATGAGTGAGTTACTGCATCACCTTACCTCAACATTCCCTCATTTTATCCGCCCATCATGTCGGTTTGCTCTGGAGTCTGAGCGACAGGCAAGATCGCAGCTTAATATCAAACATGAAAAGGGTTTCCCAAGTTCAAGACTCCTCATTGATTAGACCTTCCTCTCCCTCTCTCCCCTCTCCTCATATCATCTTCAGTTCTGCTGGCCGATCCAGTCCCTGCAGAAAACGCTATTGATCGCCGTGTCTGAACAAGACGAGCAGAAGATCCTCAACGGCTTTTGGAAAATGTCAATGCTGGTTTAAAGTCATGGAGTAGATAGCGATGACACATGTTATCAAGAACAACTTCATATCATCTTATATTTATTTAACAAGGGACTTCATTAATTAAATAGTGATACAGTATCATGATTTTACTTTGAATTAATGTTCGTTTAATTGCACAGACATTTTTAATGTTATTATTTTTAGTTAATATTACAATGGATATTGGTGTGTGCCCTTAACATTCCTTGTTAATCCCTTCACTCCCAGTTTGTCTCTACACACACAGTTCAAATTCTACACTCCCAAATTCACCCACACTTCTATACTGTTCCTGAAATTGACCCCCTATATCTTTATTTGCTGTTCCCTACATTAATTGCTATTCCTTATATTTGCTCTCCCCTACATTACTTCCCTACAGTACAGCAGACATCATCTTCTGGTGAGATGTAGTATTTACGTAAATACTACATGTGATCTGCACAGTGCATGGGTATTGTCTAGAAGTTACCCGTTGAGTGTACATCGGTTGTAGACCCATTATTGTGGTGCATTATGGGATTGAATGAGTGCACTTGTTAATGTCCAATATAGGTTTCAGACACCACAACAAATGCCTGTCCTCCCAAATATATCCGTGTATCATTCGATAATTTGTTTTTTTATTTAATATTGAAAGTAGAAAAAATAGAAAACGGCATCATCATGGACAAGAATTCAGCTTAAATTTTCGTTTTTCGTTCAGGGGTAGAAAAATTAATAAACAGCTTGAATATTCGATTTCTACACCTGGGCGGGAATTAAACACCCCTTTCTGCTGATTGGTCAGCTGAAGATCAAACCGTGCCTTCATCAGTTCTTCTGCAGTATCACGCAGCAGAATAATAGTCCTCTGCTGCTGCAGTTGTATTGATTCTTAACACATTTATTGCAACTACATTTAATATTTTTTTGTCAAACGAACTGGCTTATGAATAGCTCGACACAACTCATACTGAGGCAGAGTCTAGACAGGGCTTTCTTCTGTGTAGATATAAATTATATTCTTTGCATCAGCTGGCATGGCAGGGTATGATATGACAGCTGTCATAGCCTACCCTGTCTCACCCAGTAAGTCTGTTTGTTTAACTAAAATTAATTAATTTGTTTCTAAATAAATATTTAAACACTAAGAAAAAAAGGAAAGAATAATAAATCGGCTTTGGTATATATAGGCCTATGTTGCAAGAACTGTAATTTTGACTGACAACCGGAGAACAACAGTTATTAAATAGCCTACTGTTAGAGTTTTATAAGGTAGTCTTGTGTTTTGTTAAAATATATTATAATAGATATGATATCTCAAAAGAATATGTACCTGTGCGCGGCGTGAGCTGCTGCGCACTCGCACTGCAATGCAAGATTTTCATAAAATATAATAACTTGCCATTTCGGTTTGTTTCTCACCAAACCCTCAGTATAAATTCAGAATGCTTGGAATATAACGGCACGAGATGCATAGGATTATTTTACGACAGATATGCATCCACTTAAAAAACAAACAAAACCTAAAGTCACCATTCTCTGCCATTAAATTGGCAAGTGCGAGCAGGACATTTTTGTGTTATTAAGTAATAAGCCTTTAGAACAACATTAAGGTGAGTAGTCACTCTAGTTCACACAGTTCCAATAAATTGCGATGGGTTAAATAAACTCAATAAGCAGACAGACTACAGACAAGCGCAGACCAGTATTGAAGTGCACAGGAAATAAGCAGCAGTCATATTTAAAGCAGTTTAATATTGAGTACTGATTGATGTTCTCTTGGATTTTTTTCTCCATCGAGGGGAAATAACTTAATACTCTGTCATTTATAGTCGTATGGTAAAATGTACATTTTTAATTGTGTAACGTTACGTTCAAAATAACTACAAAATGTCATGCCTTTTTTAGCGGACCCCGTCCGAATGATGGCCGAAACTTTACTGATGATTTGAAGTTTTATTACTTGTCCGTTTAGTCAAGAAATCACCGTAAGAGCTGAATGAAGCGATACAAAAATGTGCATTACCATTGACATATTCAGCGATTTTCACAAATATTTGTTTTAACTAACAGTATACAAATACACAAACCTTATGCCTTTTCGGGGGGTGCTGAATAAACTTATAAACCGTCCTTTCATGCACGAGTTCTGTTAAGCCGTCATGAAGCGTTCGCTCTCCATACCCCCAAGTTTTTCTTCTCATTACTCTCCGAGCAGTGAAAAGCAGATTCCGTTTCAAAATAAAAGTCCCCCATGACCAACGGAAATAATGCGATCCTTAGACAATTTTTAACATACAAAATATATCAAAGGCAACGCAAAACAAATAGAGAAATTAAGGATAACTCTTATTAAAGTCTGTTACACCTTTGAAAAATAAAGAGAACAACAGAATGCGCTGCTTTAGCGCGTCTCGGTCTCCTTGAGCATCTTTCTGACGCATGCCACAAACATGAACCACAGCGAATACTTGTCTTTTAAAAGTCGTAATTAGATGATTGCCGTTAAATGCCTCATCTAATTCACTTTGAAAAAAAAAAAAAAAAAAAAAAAAAAAAAAAAAAAAAAAAAAAAAAAAAAAAAAAAAAAAAAAAAAAATAACTCACAAAGGCCTATGTATCATGATAAAAAAAAGCGACTTTACAGTCTGGAAATACTGTAGGCTATAGCAAATTATTTCTCGGACCCCCTATCACTTTAAGAACTGCTGGTCTACACAGAAGAAAGCCCTGTTTAGACTCTGCCCAGGTATGAGTTGTGTCGAGTTATTCATTAGTCTGTTTGTTTGATGAGAAAATATGAAATTGATAAAATGGGTTTTTAATCCGTACAATTGCAGCTGTGGAGGACTATTATTCTGCTGCTTGATACTGCAGAAGAACTGATGACGGAAGGGTTTGATCTTCGGCTGATCAATCAGCAGAAAGGGGCGTTTAATTCCCGCCCACGTGTAGAAATCGAATATTCAAGCTGTTTATTAATTTTTCCACCCATGGAAGAAAAACAAAAATTTAAGCTGAATTCTGTTTTGTGTTTTTTGGAAAAAAACGAAAAAGGAGCCGTTTTCTAATTTTTCTACTTTCAATATTAAATAAAAATACGAATGATCGAATGATACACGGATTCAAATAGTACACTATAAGGGTATGTGCAGTGATTTCAGACACAGCCTTAGTTACTCTCTACACTCCCTATCCTCACAGTTAATTGCTAAACTCCTGGAGGGCAACTATCATGCAGAGTTTAGCTCCAACCCCAGTCAAATTCCCTTTGATTTTCTCATAATCTCAGAGATCTTGGTTAACTTGTTCAGGTGTGTTTAATTAGGGCTCGGACTAAACTCTGCTGCAGTGACCCTCCGAGAGCAGAGTTGAAGAGCCCTACCCTAGTCGATATTAACAATCCTACTTCACCCTCCAGTGCACCCTTCAGAGTTCCAGTTAATCTGTCCAATCCCAGTTCCAATTTATTTCACTTAATCTCACTCTTAGTTAATTTCCTCACTCCCAGACTCTACTTAGTTTACTATCTGCATTTCTAGTTAATCTCTGTACTTCCAACTCACTATCCATTCACAGCTAATGTCTTTACTGCCTGTTCACCCTCTATAATCCCACTTAATCTCTACATTCACAGTTTCCCATCTACAGTCTCAGTTAATCTGTACACTCCCACTTTACCTTTAATGCTTCCAGTTAATTTGTATACTCCCAGTTTATCTTCTACACTTCCAGATAATCTGTACACTCCCAGTTTATCTTCTACACTTCCAGTTAATTTGTACACTCCCAGTATATTTTCTACACTTCCAGTTAATCTGTACACTCTCAGTTTATCTTCTACACTTCCGGTTCATTTGTACACTCCCAGTTTAACTTCTACACTTCCAGTTAATCTCTACACTCCCAGTTTATCTTCTACACTTCCAGTTCATTTGTACACTCCCAGTTTAACTTCTACACTTCCAGTTAATCTGTACACTCCCAGTTTATTTTCTACACTTCCAGTTAATTTTTACACTCCCAGTTTATCTTCTACACTTCCAGTTAATCTGTACACTCCCAGTTTAGACTCCCACATTCTACAGTCCACTTCAAGATTTGCTTCTACAGTCCAAGATAATCTTTAGTTTACCTTCTACACTTGCAGTTAATCTCTACATCCACAGTTCACCCTCCACAAGTTAATTTCTATACTCCAAATTTACCCTCTTACTGTCATTTAATCTCTGTACCACCAATTTACCATCATGTCTTATCTAATCTCTTTTTATAACAGTTTACTCTTCACACTCTCATTTAAGGTCCCAATATATTCTCGCCAAAATTCTTCTTCATTGTTCTCTCAGGAATAATCAGAAGTTGGAAATAGCTGCACACAAGTATACCGCTTGCGAGCATACAATGCCATCCATGCTGCTAGGAGCAGTTTTTAAGAAGATTATTTATAAATGTGCTGTGCAGTATATCCTCTAAATAACTCAACAAAAATAACAATAGTGAGGAAGTTACTTAATTGTCACAGACCAATGGCAATTCATTGGTGTTTAACAGCTGGATAAAAGTTTTCCGGAAAAGAAACTACACCTCTGTTGATGTGCTGCAATAGCCTGAGGCCATAAACACTAGTTGTGTAAAATTTTACAGTTGCAAATTCATTTGTCTTTTGTGTCAGAAGTAGTGTAGGCTTGTGAAGTACGTTATCAATACAAATACAGCATGGTATCAGACTTGTCTCATTGCACCACGGTACATCCAGTGTAGACAGAATGACTGATTATAATGGTTTCTATTGGCTTTTGTTGCATTGCATTGTGCAACTCGTTTCCATTAAACAGTGTTTTATTGCTAGTTGATCTCTTTACTCCCACTTCACCTCACACTCCCAGTTCAACCTCAAGACTTCCCAGTTGACGTCTACACACTCAGTTATTCCTTGCATTCTTATTTATTGTTTGCAGATTCTGCACTCAGTTAATGTCTACCGTGCCAGTTAACCATAAAAACTCCCAGTTGGTCTTTATACTCCCAGCTAATTCTTCCACTCCCAGTTCATCCCACACATGTTCAGTTCAAATTCACTCTGAAGAGGGTTCACCTGTTCTTTGCTTTTGTTCAGTTATAAGGATCCACCTGAGATCTCATTAGTCTTGTCTCATAGCTGTGCAGCGATGACCCTAATGATGTATTATGAAAAAAGCACCGAAATTAAAAGTAATATAAGTGAAACTGATTAATGAGAGGCACTTGCAAGAGGAAGAGAGTTACAATGATGCTGGAAATAAAAAATGATGTATTAATCCCCTACAATTACAGATGGTTCAATCCTCTCGACAACCGCTATCCATTTGAGATGCTATTAGCATGCATAATTATGCTAATTAAGCCGTAATTAAGTGTTAATCCTTCAGAGAATCTACCCTTTCTTTGTGTGTAATTTTTTGCAAGATGGCAGTAAGCAGTTTTCCCAGGCTTTCCTGCTTTCTGAGCTGTTCTTCAAGACAACAAAGATAGAAGAGATGATTGCATTATTTTTCATTGGCACCTATTCTGCTTAATTGGTTATCTTTAAAAAGCCTTTTGAGATTTCATTAGTTTGAAAATCATGAGTCGTTTTCCTTTATTGGCTTGATCCATTCCAGAGTTCTAAAATTGATCCATATAACTAATGCAATTACATAATGTTAGTCTATTTTTCTCTTTTGTATTGTATTGTATTGCATTGCATTGAAAGTACATGTTGTATTAAGTCCATGCTTTTCATGTTTACTAATACAAATTTTTATTTTTATTTATGGTAACAGGCTGGTAAAATATAACTTTTTGAAAAATGAATGTTTTTTTTTTCATTGAGGAAATTCACTGGGGTCCAAAATGACTTTGAATCAGTTGAATCAAACTCAAAATGTCTTATTTTGTGTTCCACCAAAGGAAAAAAAAATACAAAAACAACATGAGAGTACACTGAAAAAGTGGTGTTAGATTTACTTTGAAACAATTTTCACTCAGAAATTGCTAGCTGACAACACCATTTATTTTTACTTGGTTTTATTTTTATTTAAAATAATAAATTTAGAGAAAGACAAATAAATGGAAAAATAAATATTTCAATTCATTGTAATGTATATTATCGTGCAGACCAGGTACACCTTTCTAACTACGACCTTAGGGAAAGAAAGATTCCCTATAGAGCAACATAGATTCATTTGCATGACAATTATACACACATAAAATGAAGCCCTTTTGTTTTAGGGAGCACTAATGAACTGTGCACGTGTTTAATTACAGGCAATTCATGTACAACTTTAATTAGGAACAATTAAACTGTATCTCAGGTGAGCTGTGTGGGCGTGTATATGTTTGTGTTGATGAGCAACAAGAGGTTCTGTGCACTGTGAGTTCAATTACACAGAAAAACGACACAACACCTGGGCTCCGCTGAACCATCAGGGGACTCTCGCTGTATGAGCTACCAATCAGCTCTGCCATTAAAATATTATTGGCCTTTAAGCAACCATTAAATACGTAAATGAACAACTAAGAAAGTATATTTTCTCAGGTCCTGAAAGCTTATATACACATAAATAATAAAATAGCTAATATACACAATAAAAAGCTTATATACACAATAAATAAATAAATAGAGCAAATTATATCAATGGGTTTCAATGAGAAAAAAAAAAAGAGTTGGGTCTGACTAATTTACACCACAGTACTTTACTGTTAAAGCGTCAGGATAAAAATAATTAAGTACAATGCTAAGTAACTTCAGAGACCATGCCAAAACGTAATTAGAGATTCATCCGCTCGTATATATCAAAATTAGTGCATGTCAACAGGGGGCCATGCATCAGAGCTGAGCATAGAAGCTTCCGGACTGCCTCCCTCTCGCCTGTGAAATACAGCCTGGGGTTCAAATGCTGGAATTAAGGGATTTTAATTAAAGCTAGAGACGTTTACCACCTGGTTTTGCTCATTGCTAATGCACACCCCACTCAGGAAAGCCCTCCATGGTTCATTTAATGGGCTGTTCTCAAACAAACAACAGCTACAGTTATGAGTTCCTACAAGGAATCCAGCAGCCTACAGAGTACATTTGGATAATTCATGAAAAGGTATGAAAAGATACTAAAATTTTAATTGTCAAATCAATAACAGCAATTATTGTGCTTGAATAGATAAAGCAGTTAACCAGTTTCAAGCTTAAGATACATACGTTAAGTAAATATCTAATATACTGTAATATACTGTTTTATCTAATATAGTGTTTTTACTAAATTGGTAAGTTGTATATTCCTTTGAACCCATCCAAACAGTGACCCAATCCAATCATAGTCCATTAAAACAGCAGGAAACAGCTTATTGATCCTTTGTTTTCTTTTATATATTCTTGTCATCCATCCTCCTGTTAATCACCCACCATCATGGAGAAAGGTGCGGTTATCAGGTTAGAGCTTATAGCTACTACATCTACACATAAAACTTTCCTTTAAACAAATAATTGCAGTTATATTTCAGCTAGTGTCATGCAAGACTCTATCTCCCCACAGAATCCACTGACTGAGACTTTATAGTAGGTTATATCATGAAATAAAATCGCTTCATGGTGTATTTATTCTTAATTGAGAAAATATGTTAATGTCTTTTAAATCACACATCACACGCCACATATTACAAATGCTAAAATTGGTAAAATTACTCTTTTTTTTGCGTATTATCAATTAGCCTTTTGCTTGCAAGGTAACAGCTTAGCTTACTAGCTTAGCACTGTGCTAATTGTTAAGAAAAGCTATTTTGATTAGTTAGAAAGTCTATGTTCCACTTAAAATGAGTTTGCAACACACTTAACTTCCATATTGCGACAGATATTCATTCAGAAATCCATTAGGAATCAATTGAATCATGAATTGTCTCTGTCCACCTTATTTATCTATTTATTTTTAATGTGGGAGGAAGCTATTTCTTGTGAATGTGAGACAACTTTGCGATATAAACCAGTGTGTTCATGATTATGATAATAGATTAAAATACTATTATGATAAACTATTTTTTGCAATATTATAGGCATAACAGGACAGTCAACATAGCTAATGTGAAAAATTTTTGCAAAACTATGCAAAAATAGAGCATTCACCTTTTAGCACCACTCACTGAACATTTAATTTCCGAACTGCTGTGATACATACAACAGTCAACGTAATAAAACATTACCAGATTCACATTTTGAATAAAACTGATTGTGTTTTTTATAGCCACTCACTGTTGTGTAACATGCAAGAAGCGATGTAATATATATATTTTTTGCAGAAATGTCGCCACAGCAGGGACGCGGGAAGTAGGGGTGCTGAGGGGGCTGCAGCACCCCCTGTTTTCACATGGTTGCAAATGCCACAACAGGCCAGTTTGTTTCATTTAAATTATTAAGTTTTAGCATTTAATAATTTATTTGTAATGATCTCTGGAATGTAAATTGTAAGTGGGCTATAATAAATCCATGTTTATCTTTATAAACATGATTCATTTTACTTGTGGTGTTTTCTATATGGGATGATTAGCCTAATCCTCATGAACACGTGACGCTAGCGCGTGGTATCAGACATGAACTATACAGAATGCGAACAAGATTAACTTTAATACAAGGAGATAATGGCGCAAAAGCGAATTTCTGATTTTTTTAAATGCCCATCCCAGCAAAAACTTCCAAAATCGGCAGCCCCAGCACCCCCCCGCCCTCCCCCTACAGACACACACGCCCCCCAACCGAAAACATCTTCCCGCGCCCCCTGCGCCACAGTCAGTTTTTTTTTTTTCTTTCTGCAATTAGGCCTGGGTTTGGTTTCCGCATCTCCTATACCTTGAAAGCAGCAGCTGACACCAGAAGGCTTGCACATTCTGGTTAAAAATAGTTGCTCCGACTCTTATGTTAAAAATAAGGTGGTTATGACACGTTTGTCATAATAAAAGTGCTTGACCTGATGGCCTCATGGACAGCATTTCGACAGTGTGGTTGCTCTTTGAAGAGTTTGAATCCTTGCTTGTGGTTCCACTTCACATCCTGTCCACTCTTCAACTGACCTATGTAAATAAAAAGGCATAAAATGGCACAAACAAATCTTAGAAAGTAGAAATGTTTGGTGATATCAGTCAAAAATAAGTTTTTTTTTGACAACTCATGACAACTCTCAGAATTGTTTTAGCATGTTAATGGATATGACCAATGTATATATATTTGACCGGCAAGACCAATGTATTCGGTCTTGGTGGACTTCATCTGTTATGTGCGCTGCTGCAGAACAAATATGGACTTGCTGCTGCCAATAGATACATGGACATGCTGCTGTGAGCATGTAAGATACGCTGCTGCTGCAGCAGCAATAAGCAACCTGCAACAGATCTAGACAGGTGGTGCTGGGGGAGGTGGAGGGTTTCAGATGAACTTTGATAAACTGCAGGACCAGCTTACACCAAACACTATTTAAATATTGAGTAAGAGGCCAATCAGCTTGTTCCATGTAGGAAATTATGGGATTGCTAACAGTTTGCATGTCAAGGACCTATCAGCTGGCACCATGTAGTGTTTTAATACTGAGCTACTTTAGATATTTAGATGAAGACAACTTTTATTAGAATATCATGCCCAATAGACCAAAAAGACCAGAGGTGTTTATTATGAAACTAAAGTCAGCTGGTCAGCTGGTCCCACTCCAAACTCTGGCTGCTCAACCAAACAGCAATGATTAGAAAGTGCCACACACACCTAGTTTTTACTCTTTTGGGGGAAGTCAACCTACAAATGGCTTACATATACTTTCTAGGATAGGATAAAGTATTTTAACATCGAAAAATTGCACACATCACCTTTAAATAAAGCATTATACATTTTGTCTGAGCTGGAAAGCAGAGGATTATGGGGAATGAGCACATTTCTGTAAGGGCCTGAACAGTCTGGTGGAAGTTTAAGGGTACTGTTGCTGTTACCGTAGGGAACTGTGTCTATCCAGAGTCCAGAGAAGAGAGAAAGACAGTGGGAGAGCGAGTGAGGCCAATCCCCCTCCTGGGGCGACTGGCCATGCTGTAATAATGAGCCCTGGAGAGCAAGACAGTCTGTGCCACAAACCAACCATGCCCACAGGTACTGACCATAATAACTGCCCCTGGGAACGCTGAGCGAGAGAAAGCATACAAGTAATAACCAAGTCTCTTTTCTCGTTCTCCTACAAACAGCATCCTCCAAAAAAGCACTGTGCCCAAAACACATTGTCTACTGGATTCTCTGTCCTGTAATTGAAGTGAATGTCATACACTGTAGAGAGACAGAATAAGTGCCGCTGAGATTTGATCATTTCATATAATAGATTTCCTCTGCACAAACAGGCGGAGGCTGGCAACGAGCGGGAGGGAGGCACCAGAGGTTGTCGGTGTTGCGGAGGGGAAAGATAAAGACACGACACAATCATCGGAGAGTGCACTTAACTAAAACTAATCGATTAGAGAGACCTCAATACACGGGCGTCACAGAGCCCATCTGTCAAATCACATCAGCCACCCGCACTGATCCCATCCGCGTCACCACTTATCAGCATGATATCTGTGCGCGCATGTGTGTGTGCCGGGAAAGCCCTTTTGATATGGCTCACCAGTACACTTCATTAAGATCTGACAGCCTGGTTAATGCATTGCTTTCGAGAAGACTCCATCTCATTGACACACTACACACACCACACACACACACACACAACTGATTAACTATCCTTGTGGGGACTCCCCATAGGCGTAATGGTTTTTATACTGTACAAACTGTATTTTCTATTGCCCTACACCAACCCTACACTTAAACCTACCCCTCACAAAAAACTTTCTGCAGTTTTACAAAAAAAAAACTAATTCTGTATGATTTATAAGCTTTTGTACCCAATGGGACCTCAATATAGGTACCCACGGTGACACGAGTCCCAATGAGTCTGTGTGTATTCAGGTTTAATCCCCACCAGTGTAGAAAAACATGTACACACACACACACAAACACACACACGCGCACCCCAGAGGCACCTGTTTTCAAATTTTCGTACGCTCTACATATACAGCCTTTAATCATCTATGTGGGGCTCACAACAGTGGCTGATCACAAAGGTGGGCCGCATATTGCTGTTCCTTGTGAATTAGATGCTCGGAGGTTATAATATTAAAGCTTCAAGTTACAATATATGTTTTTTTATCCAGTGTTGTTTAAATGTGTGTCATGAGATACTAGTAGTTTTTGTTAATGTTTTGAATTATTTTAATATATTTTTTCGTTTTTTTTTACATTGTAGTATTTTGTTTTTTGTTATAATTATTGTTGTAAACTGTAAATAGATCATTAAGGTTCATTGGTTAAATACTTTAGTTAACATGGACTAAGCATGAACAATACTTCTACAGCATTTATTAATCTTAGTTATTGTTAATTTCAGCATTTACTAATGCATTGTTAAAATCAAAAGCTGTGCTTGTTAACATTAGTTAATTCACAGTGACTACCGGCAGGAACTACAGTGAATCCGGTAGTTTCATTAACTACATTAACATAAGATAATAAATACTGTAATAAATGTATTGTTCATTGTTTGTTCATGTTAGTAATACATTAACACACATTGTAATTTTTTTTGCCTTAACACTTATGTTATACACTACTGTATATCACTAAACAGATATTTCTTGTATCGACATAAACGAGTAGAAAACATCTACTTTCAATAATTTTTTTTCGTCAAACAGTTACAGAACAGATTGAACAGTTTTTCTTTATAGTAATCAAACTGCCCCTTAATTCTGACCCGTAACCCATCCTTAAACCTATCCATACCACCAAACCTTTCCCTAACCTTACCCGTATCCCACCTCAACAGCAGCAGAAGTGTTGTGAATTAAAAAAAGCTTTTAGTCACTGTATAACATCTGCTAAAATAATTCATACATTTTCAAGACGTGCATGATTATATAAATTGAAAGTTTAATGACATGGTAACACTTTAGAATATAGGGAGCACATATTCACTATTAATTAAGAGTTTGCCCTCAATAAACTCATAATTTGCTGCCTTTCATGTTAGTAGCTAGGTGTTAGTTAGGTTATGGGTAATTAGGGATCTAAATAATGTTCCATGCAGAAAAGCATTAATATGTTCCTTTAAAGTATAATAACTACCACCAGATGTTGTAACGTGGCTGACGAGACGTGAGACGTGCGGATCCATATGTAAAGCTTTTATTTAGGAGAGACGTGGTCATAAAGCAGGCATGGGTCAGATAATGGCAGACCGGTATATGGCGGGCAAAACACAAGAATAGGTCCTGGTGGCTAGCGTATGTTCCGGATTGGGCAACAGAATCACAGGGGCAAGACAGGGAAACAAAAACCAGGAAAACATACAAAAGGGGAAAAAAAAGACAAGATCAAAAACCGGCAAAGGCAGCAAAACAAGAAACACAGGACTCGGAAGGTGTTACAGCGAAACAATACTCATCCGAGACATGTGGTTAGAGTGGTGTTCTATAGAGAATTCGTCATTAGCAACAGCTTTGTGCAATTGAGGGCAATCAGGGCATGTTCAAATTGTGCAAGAGATGATGGCAATGTAGTTCCGGGTGACTATGCAACATTTGTGTAGTGCGAAGTCAATGTAAATGGAAATGGTGACATCTGTGTGACTAACGCAGTCCATTACCGATTCGTGACAGCGCCCAAACCCCCAAGGAGGGCCTTCGACTCTGCCAAACACTACATGATCAGGTGAGCGTTGGAGCGAGCGGACGGAGGCCAGGTCCAAGGATATGAGAGACAGGGACTGGTGAGGCAGAGCCGCGGATCTTAGGACCACCACAGCTGAGCAGACGGGACCGAAGATCCCCACTGCGGAGCAGAAGACCACCGCAGCCAGACAGTGGACCACCTTGGCGGGGCAGAGGACCACCACGGCGGTGCAGAGGACCACCAGAACCAGACAGTTGACCACCACGGCGGGGCAGAGGACCATCACGGCGGAGCAGAGGACCACCAGAGACAGACAGTGGACCACCACGGCGGAGCAGAGGAAACAAGAAACCCCCCTGTGAACCACACCGATCAGGAGACCCTTGCGGAGACTGTAACAACGAGAGAGCAAGACAGACAACACAGACAGAACATTGTGGTTGATAGACAAGGCTGAGTGTTCAGAGGCAGCCTCCTTGGCTGGGTCGGGACAAGACAAAAGTACACAAACGGCCTCCATAACCGTGACAAGACAGGATGAGTATTCCCAGACGGCCTCCATAGCCGTGACAATACAGACAAAGAGTTCCCAAACGACCTCCATAACTGTGACAGGACAGGATGAGGATTCCCAGACGGCCTCCTTGGCCGGAACAAAACAGACAGAGAGTTCATAGACGGCCTCCATGGCCGGAACAGAACAGACAGAGAGTTCATAGACTCCGTCCTGTGGCCGGAACAGGACGAGCAGGAGTGTTCGGACGCCTCCTTGGCCGGACAGATGATCATGTGTTCATTGGCGGCCTCCTTGGCCGGAACAGGACTAGCAGAGAGTTCATAGACGGCCTCCTCCTTGGCCATAACGTTTAGCAGATAGGTTCCTCTGTCGGCCTCCTTGGCTGTGACAGGACAGGCAGAGGGTTCACAGACGGCCTCCTTAGCCATGACAGGACGGGCAGAGAGTTCACAGGTGGGTACTACTGACACTTTTGGAGGTTCTGCAGCGGGTGCCGCCACCTCTGGGGGTTCTACAGTAGAGCTCTCAGGATACAGGGAGAGTTCGGCAAAGGTTTCTTCGACCCTGACATGACAGGTCGAATGTGCGTTTCTAGGCGCCACCACCACGCAAGGAGTTGAAGCGTGCACCGCCGCTTCGGAAGGTTCTGCAGCATGCGCCTCCACCTCTGGAGAAACTGCAGCGGGCACCACTACCTCAGGAGATACTGTAGCTTCAGCTGCCGGCTCTGCAGACCTGATAGTGGGTGCTGCCGCTTCTGGGAGTTCTGTGGAGGTGTATGCTGCCCAAATGCAACAAAAGGCGATCCCCATCAGGGGGAAAATCACTTCAGACAGGGGAATTAGTTCATGGACAGAAGGGTTAGAGTGAGTGGGTTTTGGGGATACCAGCGGTGCGTGCAGACACTAGCGGTGCATCCCTCACACTGGATACCAGACTGGGATACCGAAGGACTGACCTTGAGAATCTGGGTGTGACAGACAGGACGTGACATGACTCTGGATGATCAGCTGTGATGCAACTTGATTCTGGATGAAGAACTGAGGCGTGACGTGACTCTGGATGAACAGTTGAGACGTGACGAGACTCTGGACGAACAGCTGAGACATGGCTAGACTCTAGAAGATCAGCTGTGACGTAATGAGGCTCTGGCAGCTCAACTGAGACTTGACTCGACTCATGACGATCAGCTGTGACTTGACTTGACTCTGGAAGATTAGCTGTGACTTGACTTGGCTCATGATGATCAGCTGTGACCTGACTCGACTCATGACGATCAGCTGTGACCTGACTCGACTCATGACGATCAGCTGTGACCTGACTAGACTCATGACGATCATACTTGTGACCTACTGCGACTCTACGAGCAGCTGTGACCGCTCGACTCATGACGATCAGCTGTTACCTACTCGACTCATGAGATCAGCTGTGAACCTGACTCGGCCGCATGACGCTCAGCTGTGACCTTACTCGACTCATGAGATCAGCTGTGACCTACTCGCACTCATGACGATCGCTGTGACCTGACTCTACTCATTACTACAGCTGAGGTACCTTACTGACTCCTATGTCATTGTGACTTGACTAGGACTCAGGATAATAAACTGACTCATTTGACTCATGACTATCACCTGTCCTAGACTCTCCTCAGGAACTCACTGTGACTAGACCTAGATTAGCTGTGACTTGAACTCAGGATAATGGAACTAACTTGACTTGACTCTACGATCACTGTGACTAGACCTCGACCATGAAATCAGTTGTGATTAGACTCGACTCAGGAAGATGTGTTGTGACTTGACTAGACTCATGATAATAAATGGTTACTTGACCTGACTCATGATGCGCCCCTGACTGTGACTATAATTCGTTGTGTCCGCCATCGTGTGAGTGTGTCTGCTGTCGCCTCCAGCCTGTGAGCGGCTCTAGTGGTGGCCGGCCCATCTTCGATCGGCTCCGCGTGCGCCGCCATTATTGTGAGCGTGCTCGTTACATCCACCACTCAGTACACACATGGTGCTGCGTTCCCTCGGCGACACCCCCAGTAATACAGATTCCGACAGTTCAACAAAGCATAATCCCTGAACTGAGCGAGTGAGGAACGTGACCCCTCGCGTCTAATCTTAGCCCTCAGAGTTGATTTATGCCATTGCAGAAAACCTATCAATAACAGTTCCGTCACTCCGAATAGTGAGCGTGGCTAAATACTCTCGGATATAGTTTCTCCATGATCGTGGACCCTGTTAGGCTAATAAAATCCTTGCGGTGTCCATACCTGGCCAGTGCTCCTCAGAAAAGCTGCTGGATCCTGGGGCTGACGAGACGTGAGACGTGTAGATCCATCTGCAAGCTTTATTCAAAGAGACATGGTATAACAGGCAGGGTCGAACAATAGCAAACAGGTATATGGCGGCAAAACACAAGAATAGTCCTAGGGATAGCGCAGGTCGACGATCGGCAGACAGAAACACAGTGTCAATACGAGAGTAAAAAAAACAGGAAAACAACAAGATCAAAACCGCAAGCGTCAAACAGGAAAACACGAGCCGAAATGGGTACAGTCTAAACACTACGCAAGCAGAGAAATGTGGTTAGGAGTGGTGGGGATTAATTAGAGAATGATTTAATTATAAACCCTCTGTGTGCAATTAGTGAACTCAGGGCAGTGTGGCAAATTTGTGCAAAGAATGATGGGAAGGGAGTCCGGTTTCATGTCAACAGTTTTTGTTTGCGCGAGATCAATGTAATGGAAAGGGTGACCTCTGGTGGTGAATAACGGAAGTCCATGAACCGAATTCGTGACAATATGCCAGTAATATGCATGCTAATAAGCAACTCGTTAATAGTGAGAAATGGTTTAAAGTATTTATTACATGGAAATACTGATCGTTAATTATTAGGTAATGTTTAATAAGTTAATTAGTAAACATTTCTAGCTATTTGAATATATCTGTTAAGCAGTATATAATGTTTGTTAATGATTTATTAATGAAAGTTATTATAAAGTGTTATCAAACTATTAAAAATAGTATAATATTTGTGTGTACTGTGTATTTTTATGCTCACTAGAGTGTAGTTTGCTTGACAGCATGCTAATGGCAAACTATATTGAAATTTATAGAGTCGAGTCTTGTGACGAGTGTTATATGTACGATACACAAAGTCACTGCCTATGTCGAGTGCTCAAAATCTGATGGCTGCCTCTGTAGACAGCAGACAGCAATGCAGTTTGCTAGGTTTCGGAACGGAGCCACACAGTAGGTGGAGGGGTTGATCCATACAATACAGCAAAGTCCCATTAAACATCTCCACAACAAACACCATCAGATAATTAAAGCGAGAGAGAAAGAGAGAGAGAGACACACACATGCTGTCTGTTTGCAGGCTTGTGTCATTTAATCTGGTTAATTGAATGCTTCAATAATTCTGAGCAGATTATACTCTGACAAAGTGGCACTTTAAGGTCAGGGTTAAGTAAGGCCAATTATCCATTTGTCAGATACATAAAGCTCTCATCTAATTTCCGCTCATTGAAATTGATTGTGGTGTAAAAACGGATCCCAGATGGCTAATATGATTTGGTGAAGAAAAAGGCAAAGCAAATATTATCTAAAGGTAAGAGACGACGCTTGATTAATTAGAATAACAGAATCCGCAAAGCTGATTTTCATGCAAGAATCGCCTTTAGCTGACAAGATCAGCCAAAGCTGTTTATCCAAGAAACCAGAAATGAGAAACACCCTGACACGAATCGTACTGCAAGAAATCACTTCTAATAATTATTACAAAATGGCTATATCCAGTGCTAGATGCTGATTGGTCAATGCAACGTTCAAGGCATATCACAATATACAATATAGTAACAGTTGTAATAATGTGCTACACCTAATATATATACTGTATATGATATGCTGACAATATTTTCTAACATATTAAATGTTAAATTAAATTACTTAAAATGTCAAAAATAATACTATAATTGTTTTTAATTTATATAAATTAGTTTTTTTATTATAATGCCTATATATATATATATATATATATAATTTCGTTTATGATATTTTATAAGTATATAGTCTATTTTTTTACAATGTACTGTAGCTTTTAAACATTATTTGTTCATTTTATTATTTATATTATTTCATAATTACATAAAATAATTAAACTAATTGTCATTTTTTTATATAATTACATCAAATAAATATAACTATTAAATCAGACTAAAAAGTGAGTTTTTTTTTACTCATATGCTGCTTTATTACTTATAACTAACAGTGACGATAGTTGTGGTTTCTATATGCACAGCGGGAAACAGCAGTACTGGCAGACTCACTGGAATTCTTCTAGATCTAATTAAATAAACAGCACACATTCAAACTGACAATTAAGCCAATATACGGCACTGTTAGAGTCGGTGTGACACAGCTCTCAGCCTGCCAATCTCTACAGGATGCCAAATATTGCCAAATCAGCCAGCAGGAAACAGCACAGTTAATAAGCATTCACTCGAGCATGAGGCTGACCTCTGACCTCACATCACACACCGCCCATACTGACCCCAGCGTTAGCATTATACAGCTTTAGCAGGATTAGCTTAGCCAGACTTAAAGCGGGGAACAGTGTAAGCTGACACATTCTAGAGAATATGTTCACAGAGCTGCCAAGCTGCTGGCAATTCTATTATAGAGAGACTAAAGCACAAATTTAGTCCTGCAATCAATGATTATAAACTTTTCATCGTTCAACCTGTCAAGTTATTAATAAATAAATAAATACACAGTGTTGAGGGTAATCCATTACAAGTTTTACAATTTAGACTTACTAAAGTAAGTACTTACAAACTGTAGTCTATTACTGTTTACAGATTACATGATGAAAACTAGTCAGTGACGTAATCTGGGTTACTCATTTTAGGTCATGTATTCTCACTGCTTTTTAGATTACTTTTAGATTATGTTTTTATCAAACTTGTTTTAAGCTTAACATTAAATGCACCATGATGATATAAAAATGCTAAGAGAAAGAAAATGTTCCATTTTATTTGTTCACCTGCATGTCAATGTGACCATTAAGCAACATCGAACTGTCATTGCAATGTGTATTGTAAGAATAATTTTTGAAGGGTCATGTGATGCTGGAGACTGGAGAAATGATGCTGAAAATTCAGCTTTGATCACAGATGCATTTTAAAATATATAAAAAATAGAAAATAGTTATTTTAATTGCAATAATATTTCACAATATTGCTGCTTTTTTCTTTGTTCAAATAAGTGCAGCCTTGGTGAGCATGAGACTTTAAAAAATCTTACAAAATCTGCTGACCCCAAACATTGTGTACATGTAATATGTATTTTTACATGGCTAGTTGTTGTGCAAGTACAGTCATTTAAGACTGGTGTTAAAGTCAAATTGATTGTGTTATGTTCCTGTAATTGCTTTACTAACTCTGTCGAAAAAAATATGACAAAAAAAATACAACAGCCTGGCAGCCTTTTACAAAAATTAACCATGTTTTTATTACAGTAACCACAGTTTACCACATTATTTGTAGTAAAACTGCAGTAACCATAAATTTACCATGATAATATTAATATTTTTTTTAGTACTTATGTAACACCATGTTAATTTCTCATGAGGTATCCTCAAAGGTGTACCTTTGTAACTTATCTACCCTTAAAGCATGCATACTTGTATGGTACTATTATGCTCACTTTTAGGGGTATAGTTGCACCTTTGAGGTTACTAAAGGGCTAAAATACAAGTATAGTATATTTTATCTCTGACAATGTAAACAAAAAAGGCCTATGAAACGTTAAAAATCATGGCTTTAAAATCTAATATTAAGTATAATTACTGATTATATTCTTTTAAAAATTAGATTTAATTAGAATTAGTTTAGAGGTATCGGTATCGATATTGGCGATACTGGGCTTGAAAATATCGGTATTGGATCGAAAATAAAATAAGAAGTATCGCCCATCCCTAATAATGGGTTTTAATGTTTTTGTCTCTTCGCTCTGACCGGACAGGACATCACAGTATGCTAGGAGCGTAACATTTCCGTCACAAGCTTGAGGTATTCGGCCAATAATAACGCACTGGATAGCTGGCCAATCAGAGCACACCTCGCTTTTCAGAACAATGAGCTTTGTAAAAATCGACGCTTTTCAGAAAGCTGGGCCTAGAGGAGAACAATAATGTACAATTATGTTGGAAATAATGTGTTTTTTTTGACCTTAAAACCACATAAACACATTTCATTACACCAAATACACAAAATAATGTTCTTTTTAGCAACGTCATATGACCCTTTTAAGCATAAAAGGAATAAACATATCATAAACACAATCATTAAATGTTGGCCAAATTTTGCAGCCCAAGAAACAATCAGCAAACCTGGATTTTATTTTTTTATTTTTTTAATAAAATAGCATTCACAATTTTTATCAGAAAAATCACATCCCCCCCAAAATAAAAATGACTTTTGTTAACATAATGATTGATTCAGTCATTTTAAATACTGTTTCTGAATTAAATGTAGCCAGTTAATGCAGGTATTACATATTTTTTTATTTGTTTTTAGGTTACCTAACCTTACTTTTTGTTTGTAGCACAAACATAATACATTGGGTTATAGGAGTTTGTTCAAATTCTAAGCATGAGCAATACTTGCCTTGGCCAACATCACTAATAATGACCTGCATGCTGTTCTGTGTACTGTTTTTCTCCTTCACGTCTTTCAAAATGGCTAGTGTTTTGACATTGCTGCTCACTTCTGCAGTTTGTGAGGGCTGTTTTTCCCCCGATGTGACTCAGAGTCAGTGATGAGAGCTAGAGCGGACAGTGACTGCTCACTTTAAAGCCTGTCGCTTGTCTCCTGTTCTCATAATCTCCTACACGATAGAGGAAGATGGAGCGAGAAACGTCCGTCTACTGCGCTTGATGGGCCGTAACTGGCCGGGTTTGACGCATCTCAGCACGCCTTTCCCTGCAGGGTGGCCGCACAGGTTCATAAGGTCACGACCCCGGCTGGTGCTGTCGCTCGTTACCCATCATGCTTTGTAGTCGATGTGCTGCTCTGCCTGCCTGATGTTCTCTTCCTCAAAGTTTGTGTGCCGCCGCTTACGTGTTGTGATCGGACAGGACAGCGGGTGGTGGACGGGTCGGGGAAACCTGACTCTTCTCTTTTGACTTTGGTGCGGTGAGAGCCAAGCTTTCACAAGCATAGCGGCTCTCAGGCTGAGGAAGTCATCAGAGTGGCAGGCCTGTCAGATCACGGAGGGCCGGAGGTCTGATCACCGCCGTGGCAGGCAAAGAGACAGCGAGAGTCGACTCTGCCGCTCTGACAGGGAATATGTTCACACAATTGGCAAGCTGGTGGCAACTGAGTGACTGAGACTTCAAGAGGCATCGTGTGAGGATTGCTAGCTGGTGTGGAGTATACAGGGCTTGAGAGAGAGAGAGAGAGAGAGAGAGAACATAGAAGAGAGAGAGAGAGAGAGAGAGATAGAGAGAGAAAGAGAGAGAAAGAGAGAGAGAGAGAGATACAAGAAGAGAGAAAAAGAGAAGAGCGAGAGAGAGAGACTTGAACTTTGCAAGCCACTTTAATTACCAAAAATATAAACCCATCATACATTAATTAACATCATGACACTTAGAGGGAGAAAACAAACCAACACAACAAAAAAAAACATACAGTTAGCAATAAATGCATGAACAAATCTATGTCTTTTGTCTATATATATTCCATACTTGAACATATACTAAACATTGACTGAAAGAAATAACAATCTTTACAAAATTATGTGAAAATACATGATTACATAATATTAAAATGACAAAAACATAGAGCAAAATTACTTAGACTTAACTAAATTGAAATGAACACCACAACTCTAATTCGCCAGTTTACTAAGGTTATAAAAGCATAATTAATGCATACTACTGTCTTGAGGCGCTTAGTGGCCCCAGAAACACTGATGTATAGTGGTACTCTTAAACTGGCATTTAATGCATTATTACAATGGTGCTATATTAATTAATTGTATACACATACCCTATACATTATAGCTAATTTATGCTGTGTTAAATGAAATGTAGCAACAGCAAATAATTGTTTAATCCTGCTGTGACCATAATTACACTGTCCTGGCTAATAACAAAATCAATCAAAAATCAAAACTCAACTAAAACAAAATAAAATACAAACTTCTGTTTCAAAAGCTCACAATTTAACAACAAATAGAACAACGTTTCCTCGTGCAAGACATTTCATTGGGTGTTTTCCAAACGTAACAACTTAACCTGCCGACGTTTCGATAACTATATTTTTTATATTTCTGTAGACAGTGCATAAACAACAATTTGTTTACATGGCTCCTATAGGTTGTTGCTTATACTGGCCTTTCATTTTAATTTATGATTATTATTTTGTAATTTAATTCTTGGGTTGTTTTTGGCATTTTGTATTATTATTTTAATAGGTCACCAAGTTTTTGTATATTTACTTTTAAGTAATTTTTTTTATTAAGAGTGCAAACATACAACTACCGGTGAACCAAAACCCCACAGAAAACAGCAGTAAAAAAACCGCAATGACATAAACAGCCCTGACATCTGAATAATATAGTAGATTTAAGTGTACTAGCATAGCATATATAATAATAATCATAATAATAATAGATAGAGATGGTGATGATAACATTAATACCTTGTGATGATGGCAACAGTAATATCAATAATAATAAAAGTAATATAATAATAATAATAATTATGTAATAACAATAGTAATGATAATAATGCAATAATGACACATACCCAACACATACCACACTTATTCTAGCTTCTGTGTCCATGTTTTTTTATTTTTTTTAATATAGTTTAGTTTGAGTTAACTGTAATAACCCTGAAGTACAGACATATACGCTATAATTTAAGTCACATTTTGAATTCATCATAACTCATAACAACACTGTGTCATTACAGTAATTAAATTCAGCCAGCATCAGTATTTTATTCAGGTGTAGCTAACCTGTCTTAGCTGCCAGCCAGCCTTATTTAACATCGCACACTGGAGAAACTTTTCCCAAATAATTAATATATTTATTTGCAATCATATATTCTCATAGGCGATGTGAATGAGTTATACCATTACACTAATGACTTTACAATGACTGACAGCTCATTCGAATTCCCAGCATATACTGTGACATGTCTGCAGTCTCTCTGCACCATTGTGAAGTAAACCTCCGAACACTTGAACAAACATGCCAGTCATGTAGAGAGAATAATGAATAATCATTACCTAAAGGTCCACAAATTATTGATGTAAAATAAGCAATGATATTTTTTTTCCCTCTATGCAATTTATTGCCATTAACAAGTAACTTGCAATCCAATAAATGTCATTGTGGCTTTCAGTTAATTAAAGGAATAGATATTATATAGTAATGCAGGGTGGCACTTAGATCCCAATTGCCACAGTCTGCAATTTACAGTCTGAGCTTTATTTGAAGGGAACCACAAATAATGACCATTAAGCTGTCAGCCAATGGACAGGAGATCACATTAATGAAATTAGATAAGGCGAGCGCTGATCTACACAGCCATCCCGCTAAAGAGACGAAGAGCCCGGAAAAAAAAAAGGGTCAGGACCAATTAACTAACAAAACAATGCAGGGCCCTGCCGCTGTGAGAGAGGTTTCTGTGTGATTTCAGGCCGCAGTGGTGAATGCGTGTTGACTTGTGGGATGATTTGACTTTCTGTCACTTTAACCTTCATGACAAAGAGAATCTCGATTCCTTTCATTCACATGCAGCTGTACAAATTTAGATACATCTTGCTGTTAAAGAAATAGTTCTGTCATGATTTACTCACCCACATGTCATTTCAAACCATTATGACTTTCTTACTTCGGTGGAACAGCAAGGAACATTTGAAGTATGTCTGAATAGCTATTATTCATAAGAAAGTCTTCAGAAAGGACTTCAAATGCATGGCATTAAAAACAGAATAAAAGTTGTTCATACATCATATTTGTATAGAATTTATGCATAAATTCCCATTCAAAAGTTTGGAATAATTAGGATTTTACATGTTTTTAAAAGTCTCTTCTGCTCACCAAGGCTGCATTTATTTATTAAATACAATAAAAACAGTAACGTTGTGAAATATTATTTCATTTTGAAATAACAGTTTTCTATTGCAATATATTTTAAAATGTAATTTATTCCTGTGATCAAAGATGAATTTTCAGCATCATTACTTCAGTCTTCAGTGTCACATGACCTTTCAGAATACATTGATAATAATCAGAAATGTTTCTTCAGCAAATCTGCATATTATAATGTTGAAAACATTTGTGCTGCTTCATATTTTTTGTGGAAACCATATGCATGAATGCATGCATTTATTTATTAGGATTGTTTGATGAATAAAAGACAGCATTTATTTGAAAAAAAAAAATTCATTTTACAAAAAAGCAATGCTGTAAAAAAAACAAAAAAAAAACCTTTTCTGTCAGTTTGATCAATTTAAACCACATCCTTGCTAATAAAATTAATTTCTACCAATATAATAATAATTAAGTAAAACAAAAAAAACAAAATCTTACTGACCACAAACTTATTCTTATTGGGTGGGGGCTTTTTTGGTCTCTTTTGAAACTTGATAGTCTCTGGTCATTATGCTTTGTATGGAAAGAGCAGCGCGAACATTCTGTAAAATACCTCCTTTTGTGTTTCACAGAATTAAGTCAACCGAATGCGTTTGAGCAACATCAGGGTGAGAAAATTTATATTTTTTTGGTTATGCTTTTCCACAAATGCTCTCACAGCCTGCCTTCCAGCCATGCAAACGCCACATGGCCCCCATGTTTACATGTGAAACAAGCCCAGGAAGTTAGCGGCTGTTTTGATACGACCCTGAAACTAAAACACACACGCCGGGCTGCAGAGCCGAGCAGAGGTTCATGCTGTCCTGTCCGCCCTCATGAGTGTGTACACAGCCTTGTAATCCTGTGTATGTGCCCCCCGGCAGAATACCATGGCTGGCACTAAATTAGTGATTAGGGACTCTCCCGCCTCTCTCCAGAGACGCCCCCAGACTGGACAGTTGGATGCATCAAGAACTGTCACCTTGTCAGGGAAAGTTTTCTCTCCGTCCGCCAAAACTTTCGTCAGTCCATCAGCCGCTCGTGAGGGGCCGCGTGCTTCCAGTGATGGCGCAGTCGTGACGGATCCGGAGCGGCTGACATTTCTGACGGCTCCCCCTCAAATGAGCGTCTCTGCTGCTGTCAGTGCAAGCCTCGCCCCCCGGCAATGACTGTCAAGCCACATGCTCACAGCCGCTCGGAGAGGTATAGCCTATCATGGAGACACGGACACGGGCCACACACACACAAGAGCAGTTTTGTTGATGGTTTCTGTGGTCAAATGTTTACGCCGAGCAGGCTTTAGGTTACAAGGCTAATCATGTGATCAGTTGCAAATGCCTTAACCCTGATGAAGCCGTTTTATTGGAAGCACTTTCACAGGGTGTTAATTCCACACATCTCTGCTCGAAAGCTTGACTTTTGTCTTGATAAACGGCCAAGATGACAGCCGAGAAGATATTCCTTCCGTTCTTATGCAAGCTCAAGAGTGAGACTGACAGCTAAAAAAGACAGGGGGGGAAGAAATTCTAAACTCAACATTCAGCATAAAGGGACATTTTGAGACACGTTCTAGGTTTAACAGTAATATTAAGGGACAGTTCACCCAAAATTGAAAATTCTGTCATCATTTAATCACCCTCATGTCAAAACTGTATGAATTTCTTTAGTAGAACAAACACAGAATAATTATTTTTGGGCCACACAATGGAAGTCAATGGTAACCTAAATGTTCGGTTACCAACATTCTTCAAAATATCTTTTATTTTCCACAGAAGAAAGTCAGTCATACAAGTTTGGAACAACATGACTGAGTAAATAATGACAGAATTTCTTGTCATCTCTTAAAGAATGCAGTCGGAATCTCACTGTCATACCTTTCCAAATACATATGTGACCCTGGACCACAAAACCAGTCTTAAGTGTAATTTTTTCGAAATTGAGATTTATACATCATCTGAAAGCTGAATTAATAAGCTCTCAATTGATGTATGGTTTGTTATTATAGGACAGTATTTGGTCGAGATACAACTATTTGAGAATCTGGAATCTTGAGGGTGCAAAAAAATCAAAATACTGAGGAAATTGCCTTTACAGTTGTTCAAATGAAGTCCTTAATGCATATTACTAATCAAAAATTAAGTTTTTATATATTTACAGTAGGAAATTTACAACATATCTTCATGGAACATGATCTTTATTTAATAGCCTAATGATTTTTGACATAAAAGAAAAATCAGTAGTTTTGACCCATACAATGTATTTTTGGCTATTAATACAAATACCCCAGCGACTTAAGACTGTTTTGTGCTCCAGGGTCACATATGACTTTCTGTCTTGTGTTGAACAAAACCGATTACATTTTTAATAATGTGCTGAAAGGATTTGACTGGAAGATTATCAGTGAATGATGACGTAAAGGAATAGTCCACTTAAATTATATCATAATTTAACCAAGCAGTTTTGGTGCCCATTGATGTCGGTTTCTCAAAATATCTTATTTTATGTTTCACAGAAGAAAGCAAGTCATACAGTTTTGGAATAACATGAGGTTCTGTAAATGACAGATTTGTCATTTTTTGGTGCACGATCTCTTTAACTGTCAGACTATTTCCTACACAAATTTATCATATGGTTTCAGAACGGTTCATGAAACGTTTATGGTGCTTTTGTGAGCTCATTGTAACTGCACTGACGAGAACAACCAGCACATTATTCACATTATCTCCTTTTGTGTTTAACAGAAGAAAGACACTTATACGCTTGGAATGACATGAGGGTGAGGAAATAATGACATATTCTTAATTTTTAAGCGAATCATCCCTTTAAGCTCTCTTGACTGTTTGTGGCATAATTGTTACGGGGCGAACGAGACTTGAGACATGCGGATCCATCTGCGAAGCTTTTATTTAAAGGTGTGGTCATAAAAACAGGCAAGGTTCTGACAATGGCAAACAGGTATATAGAGGGCACGACACAAGAGTGATCCAAACCGTCGTGGTCAGTCAGTCTACCACGGCGCAACGTTATCCAGAGGCCTTGACAAGAGGGGAAATCCAATAACACGAGCAGTAGACCGGATACTCTTGAATATAGCCTTCAAGCGGGGCGGTGCCTGCTTAAGGCTCATAAAAGTTTTGCAGTGTCCATACCTGGCCAATGTCCACATGAAAAGCTGCTGGATCCTTGTGGGGCCGAGTATTCTGTTACGGCGTCAACGAGACGAGAGGCGTGCGGATTCATATGCAAAGCTTTTATTCTAGAACAAAGTCAAAACAAGCAAGGGGTCAACATGGCAAACGGTATATTGAGGGGGCGAAGACCCAAGAGTATCCGTATCGGGGCGTGGTCATCGCCGGCGCACAATGTTCCGAACCGGGTACCAAGGTAATCCGAAACCAGCCATGGTCCAGCGAGGGCAAACGAGTAGTCAAACAGGGCGAGATGAGAGGGATAATCCAGGTGAAGCGAAAATCAGGAAACAGACAATCAGGAAACTAGACGTGACTAGACTTAGACACTAGACCACGGAACTGGCCTCTGTAAGAGCTATAAAAAGCGACTAGGTAGACTTCGAATACTCCTTGAATGGTGGTGTGAGACTGATTTATATAGTGTGTGCTATTGGTAGCAGATGTGTGTGATTGGTTTCAGGTGAGCTTGTGATTAGTGTAATGGAGCATGGGAAATGTAGTCCAGAGTGACGTGTAATAGTCTGTGTGGTGTGAGTCAATATAATGGGAGGGCGACCTCTGGTGGCAAGTGGATGGAAGTTCATGGACCGAATTCGTGACAATAATGCCAGTTACCTTAGAAAATTATTTTGACAGTTGCAAAAGGAGTGAGTATTATGGAGGATTTAATAGCAAAATTGTCAAGAAACTGTTAATTATTTGTTCTGTGAAGTTGGCTAAATTGTCCTTTGAAGGAGGGACTACTTTTCTAGGCGGATGAATTTCTAAATTTCTAAATTCCTAGTTATGTGTTACCAGTGTAACTTATGTATGTATGTATTTATTTTTGGAAATGGCCCTTTGCATTTACTTGCCCATCGAAAACGAATGCAACTAAAGACGGGATACTTCATGCTTTAGTGTATTTTCATGTTTTATACACATTCTTACATATAATAATAATAATAATAATAATAATAATAATAAAGAGAAGAAAGCTAAACTAATTTTCTCTTGTAATCAACATTACGCCACACATGTTAAAATGTCTGGAACATTCCTTGACAAATTAATTTGGATTATTTGTAAGAACAGATGCAAAATCAAATTTAGTTGTACAGCTTATATCCTTACAGCCCATAACTGAACATATTCAAATTCATACTGAACTGATATGGAATTCTGCAAAAGTCTAAGATGGATTTTCCAAAGCCTGAGATGAATTTGACATTTAACTGTTTGAAATTAGCATAACGTCAAGCATAACACTTTGTGACTTAGACATTATTTCAAGAAGGTATCACTTAAATTCCCCTATATATCTTCGCAAAGTTCCTCAATAATTAACATGCAGAACCTAACGAATCATAAATAATAGAGAAATGTTTTGCTCTGCCCCAGTCAGAGCCTCAAGGGTTTCAAACTGCCCCCATTATAACTGAGCTAAACCCGATAAACTTCACTGGAAACCTTCGGCTGGATCTCTGTGTCTCTGTCATGTTTGTTGGGGTAAACCTGGACGGGACACATGCCTCGAGACCGGACGAGCTGCCAATACTCTGGTCATGTGACAGTGGCTGCTGTCTTTACTCTGAGATCTTGCCAATACACGCTCATGTTGACATGCTCTGCTCATTTCCCTAGATGAGGCGGGTAATTGTTCTTCTTTGCTGCTGTGTTCTTCAAATGTATGCTGCTACACTTCCTTTTCCCAAAATACGTATATAATTATTATATTATTATAAGTGTATTGCTTTACACATATGTTTTTAAAATACATTAAAATTGTCTATTAAAAATCATATTTTTGGATCGTGTTAATGGTTTATTGTGAATTGCCCTCTATGCTGTCATAGCTGAGTTCAGCTTTATAAGATTTCAGGTTGCTCCTTTAGTCATCAGTTGACAGACAGGTCAAGGCTCATGTGTGCATGTGTTTGTTTGTTTGCTCTAGATGTAATCCCTACTCGCTCCCCAGTGCTGTTACTGAACTAACTATGAAATATAACTATCCGCCCTTCACGTTGCATAGCAGACCTAAAGGAAACATTAGCACTGAAGGATGTGGTATAGAATACAGAGAAAGCAGTGTGACATGCTAAAGTATATTTCCATTCATGTTTTTAAACATGTTCTAATTCTTGAATATTTATAACGTAATTTTATCACATCTGCATTTGGACCATTTAGCTACAATAAAAAAAAAAGTTTTCCTCTAGGACGTCAATATCTTGATGTCTGCCTTAATAATCCTAATAGTAATAATAATGTAAACCTATTGATAATTACAACAATAATAGCTTATTATAGAATAATAAATATTGTAAATACTTAGCATAGACAACAGAGATAATAGAAGGATAGATAGATGATAGATAGATAGATAGATATAAAATATATAAATGTATGCTTTGATAAAAATATCAAAGATGCTGATATTATCATTCTCACCGAGACCTGGTGTAGAAATGATGCGCTTACCTACTGTCCCTCAGGCTACTATGAAGTAATTGTGCCCTCAGTTAAATTAAGTACAGTGCATTGTGGACGAGACTCAGGAGGAATTCTGGTGTGGTACAGGGAAGCTCTGGCCAAGCACATTTCTATTATTACATTTGGAAAATTTCACTGCTGGTTAAAACTAAACAACCAAATTGGCATTTCAACTACTGACATATATCTCTGTGTCATCTATATTCCTCCAGCAGAATCCCCTTACCATGATGAGGAATACCTGAACAACATCCACACAGAGATCAGACGTTTCCAGGCCCAGGGAAATGTGCTGCTGTGTGGAGACTTTAATGCAAGAACTGGATCTGAACCCGATAACATAGATCCAAAGGGCAATGAATATATCTTTGGCCAAAGCTCCCCGAGTCTCACAAGAATACTTCCACCGAGAAATAATCTTGACCAAACTGTAAATAAAAATGGTTCAGAGTTAGTGCACCTCTGCCGAGCTTTAGGCCTGTACATACTTAATGGCAGGATCAGAGGGGACTCTTTAGGGAGGTTCACGTGTTGTTCAGGTCTTGGAGCTAGTGTAGTTGACTATGCCATCACTGACATGGACCCGTCCTCCTTCAGTGTATTCACTGTCAAACAGCAAACTCCACTTTCTGACCATAACCAAACTAACATTTATATCAAAACTAATCACACAGCAGAACAAAACAAGCTGGAAACCTGCAAAATGTATCAGGTCCAGCAGAGATAAAAAATGGACTCCAGACAGCTCAGAAAAATTTATCCAAGCCGCCCAACAACCACCAACAACAACCTGAATTCTGAAGGAACTGAAGAATCTTAATCTCTATAGTTTATGCCTAAAAATTTGAAGATACAACTAAAGATGGTGTTAGATGGTAAATTTGGCTTACAAATGAAATCAATTAACTATTTCACAAAGCAGCGTATATAAGTAATTGAAACAAGAGGCAAAAAAATTCACTAAAACAAACACTAAAAATGAAAAATGGTTTAACCCGCGAACCTCAGACTGGCAAAACATTAAAGAAACCCCATAGAGAAATTATCTAATCTGAAACATACGACCCATACACCACCAAATAAGAACTGATACTGTTCAAATCTAAAACACTACAAGAACAACAATTAGAACAAAAAGCAGCAACCATCTGACCAAATCGTTTACAAGAAATCGAACATTCAGGATACAACATAATCAGTTTCTAGGGAATTGTGGAATAATCTGAGACACACAAACCACGAAGACCTATCCAAAACCATACTGTATAAAATTGGACAAGAACAGTTTTGAAAACTTTATTAACGAAATCCCACCAAAACACCCATGACAATTATAATCTGATCAAACCAAATCTACAATTTATGACAAGACAGCAATTAGAACATATGCAAATCCACTTTGACTGGTCGGGCCCACTTAGCATTAAATGGGGAATTGACAAACAACTCAAACCAAAATGTAAGGAAATGTCTTGTGGTCCTTGGACAGCATTTAGGTGAAATGTTGAACCAGGCACACCTGAGCTTCATACGCTGTGCTCCAATTATTCCCAACACTGTACTTATTTCAGATCTTGCTTAGTGGGTCGGGGCTGAGCATCGGGGAGGTGGGAGTGGGGGGCCGGGGGGAAGGACTCATTACTCCTATTAATAAGAGTGGAGACAAATTGGACCCTAATAATTTCCGAGGCATTTGTGTGGTCAGTAATCTGGGGAAGTTATTTAGCAGTATTTTTAAACCATAGAATGGTAAACTTCCTTAACAAGCACAATGTCCTTAGCCCAAGTCAGATTGGCTTCCTTCCAATTACAGAACTACTGACGACATTTACACCCTACACACCCTAATCAATAAACACGGAAAACAGACCAAAAATTGAAAAATATTTGCATGCTTTATCGATTTCAAAAAAGCATTTGATTCTACTTGGCACGACGGATTATATTATAAGCTCTTACAAAGTGGTGAAGGGGGTAAAGTTTTTGACATTGTAAAATCAATGTATTCAAACAACAAATGTGCAATCCGCATTGGCAACAAACACAGAATTCTTCACTTAGAAAAGAGGAGTGCAGCAGGGCTGTAGCCTGAGTCCAACACTGTTTAACATTTACATTAATGAATTAGCAGTGCAGTTGGAACAGTCTACAGCCCCTGGACTCACTCTACAAGACAAAGCACATCAAGCTTTTGCTGTACGCAGATGATCTGGTGCTGCTGTCATCCACCCCACAGGGACTACAGCAGCACCTGGACCTGCTGGAGAACTACTGCCAGAACTGGGCCCTGGCAGTAACCCTCAAAAAGACCAACATTATGGTCTTTCAGAAAAAGCCTAGATGTCAGGAACACAGATACCAGTTCAGTCTAGGCAGCACCGCCCTAGAACACACGATGCAGTACACTTACCTCGGCCTGATCGTCACTGCATCGGGGAGTTTCAGTTTGGCAGTGAATGCTCTCAAAGATAAAGCTAAAAAAGCTCTATAGAAAAAAATCCAAAATATTGAAATACTGGTTCCAATTTGGTGTAAAATCTTTGATAGTGTGATTCAGCCCTTAGCGCTGTATGGAAGTGAGGTTTGGGGTTCACTCAGTGATCAGAGCTACACTAGCTGGGACAGACATCCAATAGAAGCCATACACACAGAATTCTGCAAAATGATTCTAAAACTACAAAAAAAAACAACCAATAATGCATGCAGGGCAGAATTAGGCCGATTCCCATTGATTATCAATATGCATAAAAGATCTCTCAAATTCTGGATGCATCTTAAATCAAGTCCCACAGATTCGCTACATTTTAAAGCACTACAAACCCAAGAACTGAACCCCGAAAAGAGTCCACTCAGTCAGCTAATTCTGAGACTTACTAACCTGACAAACTCTACTAACACTACCCAGTCTCAAACCAGCACTGCTTCTCATCCAAACATCAAAATAAATCAAATTATCAAACAATCTAAAAATACATATCTGGAACATTGGGATCAAGAAACTAAAACACAAAGTAAATTACAATTCTATCGAACCCTAAAATCAAATTATGAATTGGAAGATTATCTCCAGAGTGTCAAGAGACACAAAGCAGAGACGATTCTGAGCAAGTACAAGGCTCAGTGAGCACAGTCTAGCTATCGAGACCGGCAGACAGACACAGAACGAGCTGGTTACCCAGAGAGCAAAGAGTGTGTGCTCGCTGTGAGACAGGAGAGATCGAGACAGAGACGCACTTCCTCCTTCACTGTCATAAATACAGATCCATAAGAAACATCTACTTCAACAAATTCACCCACTTAATAAAGAACTTTACAGCCATTAGTGAAACAGAACAAATAAAGATAGTATTAGGAGAGGGACAGACAGCAGCACTGGCTGCGAGATACGTGTGGATGTGCCACAGCCTGAGAGACAGCAGGTGAATGTGTGTGTGTGGTGTGTGTGTGTGTGTTGTGTAGTGTGTGTTGTGGTGTGTTTGTGTGTGTGGTGCTGTGTGTGTGAGTGGTGCGTGAGAGACAGCAGGTGAATGTGTGTGGTGTGTGTGTGTGGGGGGGGGGGGTGTGTGTGTGTGCGTGAGTGATGTGAGAAGCACAGGTGATTGTGCTGTGTGTGTGTTGGTGAGTGAGAGAGACAGCAGTGAATGTGTGTGTGTGTGTGTGGTGTTGTGTGTGTGTGTGTGTTGTGTCTCTGTGTGTGTGTGCGATAGAGACAGCGGTAATGTTTTTGTGTGTGTGTGTGTGTTTGTGTGATGTGTGTGTGTGTGTGTGTTGTGAGTGAGGATAGAGAGACAGCAAGTGAATGTGTGTTGTGTCTGACCTCAGTGTGTTACCCTAATGTCCACCACAGTGATCCGAAGTATTTATATATGTTTCTATGTAAGTTAAAGACTGTGCTATCAAATGTTCACATGTTATAATTTGTTACAGCTTTAATACTTCTAAGATGTTATAATATTCCATTATATTACTGCGATGTTCATTTACTTATTGTTATTGTTATTATATTATTATTATTATTATTGTTTTTTTATAGATTATTTTTTGTACGTGTACTAAGCTTTTGGCAAGATTGTAATAATTAACGTCATGCAATAAAGCAATTTTGTTGTGGTCAGTTGAATTGGATTGAATTGAATTGATAGATGATAAGATAGGATAGATAGATAGGATCGATAGATGATAGATAGATAGATAGAAAAACAGAATGATAGATAGATAGATAGATAGATCTAGATAGATAGATAGATAGATAGATAGATAGATAGACAGACCTTAATGATCGATGGAGGGCCGGCCGGACGGATAGATATATAGATAGATAGATAGATTAGATAGATAGATCGATAGATAGATAGATAGATGAGAAAGACAGATATAATATATCGATAGATAGATAGATAGTAAAGACAGATATATAGATAGATAGATAGATGATGGATATATAGATAGATAGATAGATAGATACTTATAGATGGATAGTAGATAGATAGACATATGATAGATAGATAGGCCCAGATTATTAGATATATAGATTGATAGATAGATAGATAGATGATAGAAGATAGATAGATAGATAGCTCAGGATGCTCGCATAGGGCTCGACCGATTATCGATATCTAGAATAGATATATACGATTAGATAGATAATACATAGATAGGATATCACAGCTATAGATATAAGCTAGATCTCTAAGATAGATAGAGAGATAGATAATAGATACTACTAGATAGATAGATAGACCTGAATATAGATCTAAGATAGATCGATACATAGATAGATAGATAGACAGAGATAGATAGATAGATAGATAGATATAGACTTATAGATAGATAGATAGATAGATAGATAGATAGATAGATAGATAGATAGATAGATAGATAAGATAGTAGAGAGATAGATATATAGATAGATCAGATAGATAGATAGATAGATGTAGATAGATAGAACAGATATAGATAGATAGATAGATAGATAGATAGATAGATAGATAGATAGATAGATAGATAGATAGATAGATAGATAGATAGAGCGAGCCTCAAAAAGCAGTTCTGGGACATTTCCCTTTTCTGTCCGTTTAGTGTAAGTGCTTTAACATCTCTGTGTGCTCTTGATGCATGGCTGCCTGTGAAACCGTTCCGCGCTTAATAATGCTAATGACTACATTTCCCTGCATCTCTTTCATTAAATCAAGCGGGCTGTAAGTCTCCCGTCCGTCCGGCTCCAGCCATCAGTCCGCTCAGCTTTCAGCAGCACGTGCCGCGAGCCCGGACACATCGGGGCCGTTTTGGCACGAGACGAAAGTTGTATATGTGTAAAGGAGCGATCCATTACTGCTGCAACAGGAACACTCTTGTCATCCCGAGAGTCAGATCAGCACCGAGAAGAGATTTAAGACTTCAGAGTTCACATATAACATAAACTGTTATTATAGTAGTTGTGCTAATTCCTCTAAAGGCTGTCGGATGTAGGATTCAGACTTCAGCGTGAGCAGAGTATATATTTCTGCAGCATGTTTACAGTGTGTGCAGTGTGCACATGTTCTGCTTATTTAGAAACAGGAATGACTTAAAATATGAAATATAGCAATGCGCTCGAGCTTCCATTTCCACTAAAATAAGCCACACTTTGAATAAAATCATTTCTGTCTAATCATTTGATCGCAACCTTATACATCTATAAAATAGTATACTGTTATGGGCTGTAGTTATAAATACATTTTTCATACAAGTCGATATCGATAATTATCACGATACATTTATTTCTTTCAAGTTTAAAGGCAGATTTTTGCTCCCAAGTGAAAGTTGTAGAAACCAGACTGTAAATTGTGGTTTTAAACTACTCTTTATAGTCAGAACATGACAAACGCTTCACATTCATGAATTCGTTACACTTTTCCTGAACAAATTAATATCATAACCAGGAAAAAATAATAATGATAAAAATAAAATTTGTTTTCTTTGTTCTAACGAGTGATATAGTTTCAAATGGGTTTATTACATTATTTTGGCACAAATTAAAAAAAGGCACATTTATGTATTGTCACACACACAACACACACACACACAGAGAGAGAGAATCAGACCCACACACACACACACATATAGATAGATAGAGAGATAGACAGACACACACACACACACACACACACACACACAAAACACAGAGATAGGTACAACACAAACACACACACACGAGAGAGAGATTATACACACAACCAATACACCCCACCACAGCGCAACACACATAGATACACACACCGATAGATACACACACACACCCACTACAAACACACAACACACACACACGAACATAGATATACCACACACACACCGACACAACACACAGATCCTACACACACAGGATTTGACGACTAAACACACACACACACACACACACACACACACACACAGATATATAGACACAAAGTATATACACACAAACAACTACAACCACACAACACACCGAATAGATGAGATAAGTAGAGATACACACACACACAGACGACACACCACAGAGAGAGAGAGACACACACACAAATGTAATCTTACAAAAATAATTGCTCTAGTTCTCCAAATTGCCACAAAGAACCCTTACAACCCATACAAAGACAAATCACATCACAAACCAGCTGTTTTATTTCATGGTCAACTTGTGTGAATATATTTAATGACTTCCTGTCCAGCATTAATTTGGACCCCACTAACACACACTCCTGCAGTAGAAAATGCATTTACACCCGCCACTTCAAATGTGCCTTTGGTAAACTGCAACCAATCAAGTTTCTTGAGCTTAGCTCCTAAAACCAAACACACAGAGAAAACTTGCAATGGAATAAAGTGCATGATTTAAACAGAGCCGTGGTCCATAATACCGCCTCCTGCTGACCCTACACACATCACATTTACTCCTAATATGAGAGTAATATGTGAAAACTGTCCATTTTCACAAAAGCAACCTTTTCACCATATGCTAAGACAAGGAGAGAGGAAAAAAAAGTGTCATTTATTGTTTAGAGAGGAGATTCATACCATAAAAGAAAGAATGTATTCTGCTAATGTAATGCTTAGTAAATGTAAAAAAAAAAAACGTGTGGAAAACTAAAATCTTGCTACATAACTTTATCCTTAATTATCCCTTTTTATAATGTGACATTCTGAAAATTAAAAGTGCTAGGGAAAAAAAATCCACATTCTCTCTCTATACAGGTTATTGTAAACGTCTCCCTTTAACCAACATATTATTAAAACGCTTCCAAAATCTCTTCACACACCCCACATATTCACTTGTTTCACTGCTATTTTGGCCTTTCACCCACCAGTGTTGACACATGCTAACTTTTTATATTTTGTGATTTGAGAGCATCATTAATTGGCATAATAAAAGCAACTTCCTTTTCTTGCCGTGGAGCGGTTTCTGATTTCCACATACAGACCCTTAAAACCTCTAAACAGTTTTTTTTTTCCATCTCAAAAACCACAGGCATGAGGAAATGTTAACCTTGAAAAACAGTGACAGTTCTTGCATATTCAGGTCAATAAAGTTTAGATACTCTTAACACTCAAATACAGTAAAGCTCAGGATGAGGTGATGGAACAGATTTACTAATGATGGATTTATATTTAGTCTATTAAACCGGCTGCATGAGTTGTTTGAGGACCACTGACATCTGACATCAGGTGCATCACAATACAGTACTGTCCATTTCGGTGTCAGCGGTCTCTGCATCACTTCCTCTGGGCTGTGTGTCTTCCTCCTCCACGTCGGCCCTGTTGGGCTCCTGCAGCGAGTGCTGGGTCAGGTCCTGGCTGATGGTGTGGCAGCGGGTCAGGCTCCTGCTCGGAGTGTGTTGTGACTGCAGGCGGCAGAACGGGCCGCTGCTGTCCACTGTCTCTCCTCTTGCCAGTCTGCGTCTGTCACTCTGACCATCTGCCGTCTGAGATTAACGGGTCAATCAGGAGTCAGGTTAGTAGTATATTCAGTGTCATAAGATCTTTAGCTAAATCTTTTCTTTAATATACCAACAAGGAAAAATTAAATATTATAAAACTTAAGGATTCAGAATATTATTTTCCTTGCCGAACATAAAGACCAAATCATTTTTACATTTTATTACACAAATTGTGACTATGGTTGGATTAATTAAGGAATAAATAAATGGTGATTATGGCTGGGTACCTGGTCTAATACTCCTATGGTGGTCGCTGCTCTGTTGGTCCTCTTCTGACTCCTGTTAAGAGCAAAAGCTTCTCATAAACAGCTTGAAATGATATTAATGAAAATTTAGTCAGAAAGTGAATGACTGCAATGAAAAAAAGGAATCCTTTTTTTATTCAGCAAGGATGCATCAAATTGCTAAAGTGACAGTACATACATTTCTTACATTACGAAAGATTTCCATTTCAAATAAATGCTGTCCTTTTGAACTCGTTGAATGCAGCACAACAGTTCTGAAGGATCATGTGACACTGGAGACTGGAGTAATGATGCTGAAAATTCAGCTTTGCATCACAGGAATAAATTACATTTTACTATCTATTCACATAGAAAGCAGCTATTTTAAATTGTAATAATATTTCACAATATTACTGGTTAAAATAAATGCAGCCTTGAGCAGAATTGACTTGATTAAAAACATTTAAAAATCTTCAGAGAGAACATATTTTTCTCAATGTTATGTCAAATCAAGTCAAGTCACCTTTATTTAAATAGCGCTTTTAACAATACAGATTGTGTCAAAGCAGCTTTACAGTATTAAATAGGAAAATAGTGTGTCAATGCAAAAGGACAATAGTAAACATCGTCATTCATCATTGAATTCAGTGAGGTCATCGTCCAGTTCAGTTCAGTTTAAATAGTATCTGTGCAATCAAGTCGACGATATCGCTTGATATTAAGGTAATAAACAAGCTATTAATTGACAGTAAATGTACCTTTGTTTCGTATGCTCTAAGTCTTTTCTGCCACTGTTGCTATTCTCTTGCCGTTTAACTCTTTGAATTGTTGATTGTGCTGTTGGAGAAATAACAGAGTTCAGTTTAATTGCATAACTGAAATTCATAGCATTATGCATATCACGTAATACTTACTATGCTATACATCACAGCCTACTACAGCGTTTCTGGAGATGAAATAAAAGTGTACAAATATCGTTCTCCGATTCTTACCCACAATGCCCTCTGTTCCTCTGGAGTGTGGTTTGACTGGATGAATGTCCAGGGCGTCAGCACAGGCTTTCTGCAGGAGTCTCTGAATCTCTGTGTTCTGAGAAAGCATAAAAACAAAGAAAAAACATGACGTTCAGAAACACTCCTGAGATCATGTTTTAAAGGGGTCATATGATGCGATTTCATTTTTTCCTTTCTCTTTGGAGTGTTACAAGCTCTTGGTGCATAAAGAAGATCTGTAAATTTGCAAAGACTAAAGTCTCAAATCCAAAGAGATATTCTTTATAAAAGTTAAGAGTCAGCCACACCTACCTAAAACGGCTTGTTCGAACACGCCCCCACATATCTACCTCACTATGTGGGAAGATTAGCACCTAACGCGCCACCCCCAGACGAGACGCAAAGAAAGAAGGCGTAACTTTTATTCTCGCTGTAGTATTGTCCGCCTGCCGCATGTCCTGAATGACCCGCTGTGTGCTTCGTTGTGAAAGCCCGAACCCACTACTTTGTTTGGCTCTCCCCAAAGAGGCGATATCGCGTGTATGCCGGGCCGACTGATCCGTGCTCGGTCGCTGAGGACCACACCCCCCCCTACACTCCCTTTAGTGCTGGGATGCCGGATCGGCTTCACCTCCTTCGCCGGGACCGCGTTAATCGACCCCGCCGCTCAGCGCACCTCTTGACCGGCTTCAGCTCACACTAAGCGGGGCTTTCTCGTCACGACTACGCGCCGCTGTGGTTTTTCGTTTGTGAAAGCGAAACTCCTTTGTTGTCTTCCAACAGCAGCTTGAATTATATCGCTTAGTCGTGCTGGAGATGATCTGTGTGGTCGCTGAGGAAATATTCACTTAGTGCCGTGGATCGCCGGCCCATTTATGGAGGACTGTTTACTGATCATGGGAGAGTAACGTTAGACTAAAATGCCGGCAGTTCTGACTCACGAAAGTACGTTTTCATTTATCATGGCACTGAGATTCAACATTGCGCAATCTTTGCATGTGTGGAGTAGCACTTGGTTGGTTTCGTCATTTCCCCGACAAAAAGCAGACAGGGTTTATCGTTCACGAAGCGCGATGCCCCCCGCCAACGCAACGCGTAAAAAGGACAGTAACGTTATTATAATCATTAATTATTCCCCACTCCCGGATCCAACAACTCCTCGTTTATACTGGGTTTAATGTTTTGTCTATCGCTCGCTACGGCCGGACACGCCGCTATCCACAGTATGGTATCTTTCACGTCAGGGCGAACATGAATTTCCGTCCACGCTTTGAATTATCTGGCAATCCCACGCACTGGATCGGGTCCAATACACGCACACCTGCCACCCCTTTTTCAGAACGATGAGCTTTGGAAAAATTGACGTGTTTCAGAAAGGCGGGGCAAAGAGGAGTACACAACAATAAATGGACTCAGTAGTGGAACTAATGTTTTTTTTTTACGTTGAAACCGCATAAACACATTTCATACACCAAATACACCAAATAATGTTCTTTTTAGCCGCATCATATGACCCCTTTAAGGTTTTGATTTTCTATTCACTGAGAGCCTGTCTTAATGAGAACTACATATAAAGTAGATAGATTCTAATGAAAAGAAAAGAAGAAAAACACACACACAAAACCGAACACACACACACAAACCTTTCGGCGGTTTTTTTGTGAGGCAGCGAGGGCCGGAGCTGCATTCTTGCTTGAGAAGGTGCACTAAAGCCTCTGTGCGGCAGGAAGCTCCACCAGCTGGATGGTCCCCCCCTCACCGCCTCATGACAGACCAGTGTTACCATGATTATGCCCAGAGTCACCAGTGCACGCCTGATCCACATTGAGTGTGTCCTAAGAAGCGAGTCATTTACCCAAAGACTATCAAGAACAACTCATTAATTATATATACAGTATTATATATATATATATATATAGATATATAGATATATATATATATACACACACACACAACCACAACACACACACACACACATACGGAACGCGTAGTATAGGCGAACAATTCTCACTATGAACTAGTTGCTTATTAGCATGCCTGTTATTAACATTTTGCCTGTTTAGTACTAATAAAGCACATATTCTGCATGATTATATTCTACATCCCTAATCCTACCCAAAACCTAAATTTAACAACTCTTTATAAAAGTCATAGTTAATTGTTTGTTAATGGTGAGAACTGGACCTTAAAATAAAGTGTGCCCACTAAGATTACAGTGGGTACGGAATGTATTCAGACCCCCTTAAATTTTTCAATCTTTATTATATTGCAGCCATTTGCTAAAATAATTTAAGGTTCATTTTTTTCCTTATTAATGTACACACAGCACCCCATATGACAGAAAAACACAGAATTGTTGACATTTTTGCGAATTTATTAAAAAAGCAAAAATACTGAAATATCACATGGTCCTACGTATTAAGACCTTTTGCTGTGACATTCATATATTTAACTCAGGCGCTGTCCATTTCTTCTGATCATCCTTGAGATTGTTCTACACCTTCATTTGAGTCCAACTTTGTTTGATTATACTGATTGGACTTGATTAGGAAAGCCACACACCTGTATAAGACCTTACAGCTCACAGTGCATGTCAGAGCAAATGAGAAGCATGAGGTCAAAGGAACTGCCTGAAGAGATCAGAGACAGAATTGTGGCAAGGCACAGATCTGGCCAAGGTACAAAAAAATTTCTGCTGCACTTAAAATTCCTAAGAGCACAGTGGCCTCCATAAAAACGTTTGGGACGACCAGAACCCTTCCTAGAGCTGGCCGCCGGCCAAAATGAGCTATCGGGGGAGAAGAGCTTTGGTGAGAGAGGTAAAGAAGAATCCAAAGATCACTGTGGCTGTGCTCCAGAGATGCAGTCGGGAGATGGAGAAAGTTGTAGAAAGTCAACCATTCACTGCAGCCCTCCACCAGTCGGGCCTTTATGGCAGAGTGGCCCGACGGAAGCATCTCCTCAGTGCAAGACACATGAAAGCCCGAATGGAGTTTGCTAAAAAACACCTGAAGGACTCCAAGATGGTGAGAATAAGATTCTCTGGTCTGAGAGACCAAGATAGAACTTTTTGGCCTTAATGCTAAGCGGTATGTGTGGAGAAAACCAAGCACTGCTATTCACCTGTCCAATACAGTCCCAACAGAAGCATGGTGGTGGCAGCATCATGCAGTGGGGGTGTTTTCAGCTGCAGGGACAGGACGACTGGTTGCAATCGAGGGAAAGATGAATGCGGCCAAGTACAGGGATATCCTGGACGAAAACCTTCCCAGAGTGCTCAGGACCTTCCAACAAGACAATGACCCTAAAAACACAGCTAAAATAACGAAGGAGCAGGAGCGCACAACAACCCCCCCCAGATGTGACTGTTCTTGATTGGCCCAGCCAGAGCCCTGACTTAAAACCAATTGAGCTTCTCTGGAGAGACCTAAAAATGGCTGTTCACCAACGTTTACTATCCAACCTGACAGAATTGGAGAGGATCTGCAAGGAGGAATGGCAGAGGTTCCCCAAATCCAGGTGTGAAAAACTTATTGCAACTTTCCCTAAAAAGACTCATGGCTGTATTAGATCAAAAGGGAGCTTCTACTAAATACTGAGCAAAGGGTCTGAATTCTTAGGACCATGTGATATTTCAGTTTTTTTTTATAAATCTGCAAAAATGCCAACAATTCTGTGTTTTCTGTCAATATGGGGTGATGTGTGTAAATTAATGAGGAAAAAAAAAAAAACTTAAATTATTTTAGCAAATGGCTACAATATAACAAATAGTGAAAAATTTAAGGGGGTCTGAATACTTTCGTCCCACTGTATATATATAGATCAACCATGATTTATCGGTCAATCAGATGCATTTGAAATAACTTTTTCTGTGCGCGTGCTTTGGTTGTGCCAACTTGTGTGAGCACATGGGAGGTGTCGGTGACCACACGCAAAAGATGTAGTATATGTATGACGGACGATTATTCAAAAAAAAAAAAAACCACCACGAGACGATGTGAACATTATGGAGCACTAAACACTCTCATGCAGTGCATGTTTCATTCATACTCGAATATATATATTTGGTAACTCTTTAGAATAGGGAACCCTTATTCATTATTAACTATGACTTTTCCCTCAATAAATTTGCCCTAATTTGCTGTTTATTAATACTGTAGTTCGTAAGGTAGTTGTTCATTTTAGGTATTGGGTAGGATTAAGGATATATAATATGGTCATGCAGAATAAGGCTGAAATTTGGGCTTATAGTACGAATAAATGGCTAATATTCTGTAATATGCTGTGTAGCGGATCAGCTCATGAGGAAATATGAATAATTGTTCATAACTAGTTATAATTAATTATGACTATTTTAGATCCGCTGTAGATATTTAGCTGACCTCTCAGGGTCAACTGTCTTGTCAATTCTAAGAACGTTAATTTCCTGGTTAAGGGAAATAACTTCCTTACTGTACAATTCTACAAAAGCTTGTAGCATAAATCTGCATGATTAAGTGACTCCAGTTTATGAGCAAACAATGAACAACGTCAAATGTAATACAAGTAAGACTTTATTAACTACAAAAACACTTAAACTAGTCTAACATACTAAGATGATGTCTTGGACCCACAAAAAAACCCCTACACTGGGTCTAAACTCCTACTCAGTGACATAGAAAAATCATACGAATGGTTCCACTTATAACTACACATAAACACACACACACACCCGCATACAGTTGGTATAGGAAAGGGTTAAAGCATAACTCCGTACAGAGAAGAGACATAAGGAATTACATTTATGGAACCATTTGCATATTCAGCAGATCTACGCCTGAGGGAAACGTCAGATTCTTAGTTCAAACACACCTTTGTAAAAAGGTGCAAATGATACCTAATGTATCAATTAATAAGACTAAGTTTGATACTTGCAAGTCTCGTCTGTCTGAAAGAGATTCCTGATGCAATCTTAAGGCCCAAGATCTTGCTGAAGTTGGTTGATGAGAAAGAACCAGTTGGAGTCAGAGAATCTTGGTGAAATGGAAAGGTCGAGGCAGAAGCCTGGCACAAGCTTAGGGTTTCCAGGAGCGTTCTTCTCACATCCTCTCAGAATTAAAAACAAACCACCGACTCTCGGAGGGTCCCTGGTGTGGGCCTTTAAGGTCAGAGAAGAGTCACGCCTCTCAAGGTGGGCTTGTCCAATGAGAAAGGAAGAAATTCCAAGCGGGAGGTTGCAATCGCTGGAGGGTTTTACGACCCTTTGTTCGACGGCATGGTAATTTGCACATGTAATTCGCTTGGGGTGCGGATGTACAAACTAATAAAGATTCTTAGAACACTAATATGTTGCGTAGGTGTAAACATACAATATACACTCTCAATTAGATCATCCAAATACTAATTCATAGATACTAAACATAGTAGGGTTATATATATCCTATAAATTATATATATAGGTAAGATGACAGGAATGAGTGGTTCTATCATAAGCATGCATAAAATAGTCTATAATGCAACAGACAATATACAAGACAGCAATAATATACACAATGTCCTGAAGAAAATGGGTGTTCATTCAAAGAAAGGTTTTCCTATGAATTAATTAGTAGAAAAGTCAATTTCTACTGTGCATTTTGCCTCTTGCTCTGGAAAATGCAGTGAGCGTTTCTGCTCACATTCCTTTAGATCGTAATTGTATCTGGTGTCAGTGTTGCTATGGAACCAGGGGCCTGTTCGGCTTCCTGGGTGTTACAGAGTATTTGTTAAATAAAGCTAACAAAATATATATTGTGTGTTTGATTGGTCCAGACGCTACACATGTACTAAACCAATCGTTTACGAGAACCTAACAACAGTAGCCATAACGAGCAACGCACTCTATGAGACCTCTGGAGATTTTAGCATGGTGACGGTACAAGCGACACCACCATGTGAATGTATTTGGTATTGGCGGAACAGAGAGCTACGCTGCTCTGATTCCCCTGAACCACAGCCCCCCAGTTGGCTCTCTCCTGACCCCCTCTAGACTGTAGATTATTGCTGCTGCTGAAAGCAAGTACAGGGACTTGCTACTGCCAATACATAAGCCAATACGGTGGACAGTAACTAAAGTACAATTTACTTGAGTATGTACTTAAGTACCGTTTCTTGTGAGCGTTAGTGATCTTATCTTAATTGAGTATTATTTTCTGGCAACAGCGATGCTTTAACTTCACTACATTTGAAAGACAACTATTGTACTTTTCACTCCAATACATTTCTATCAAGGTCCTCGAAGTAGACAGTCATTTGTCCGGGGGTGACTAGTAGGAGCTTTGAAAGTCAGTGGGTGATTTTTTTCTTCTCTAAAACGAGGGGAAGTGAGTTGGCGTCGTCCACGAAAACGTTTATCAGTAATCACTCTTGTGGGGCAACATGAAGTGATTTCCCAGCATTTTTTGAACACTGACCAGATGCAAATGTGATATTTATTTACAACATTTCAATAATAAGAAGTTAATATTGTGATATATATTAGACACATGTGGCAGACTTGCCGGCGTGTCTGCATTTTGCTACAATGGGTGGGAGGTGAAAATATTACATATAAAGCCACAGAAGAACTGTTGTGCGTCTCCTAATGAAACACAAAAGGTGTTGGACTTGAAGCAGCACTGCACAGACCTTTCTGTGTATGAAATCAAAGTACTGCGAGAGCGATTAGATAGCTTTTTTTTTTTTTGGATGTCAAATAAGTCTTGCTGTTTTGACTTTTTGTTAAAGCAGTGCTGCTGTTGTAAAGTCGTACAGCTACAGTTGTGTTGTGGGTTTTAAAGCAGGTTTGATTTTTGATTTTTTTATCACTCTGTATTTACAGGATTTCTCTATCCACTCTGTTCAAATGTGGAGGAAGGGCTACACATAGATGTGTGCACACACTCTCAGAGCTGTGTGAGATCACTACAATCCTGCTTTTGTGGGGGTGGGTAGGGGTGTTAAACAATTTTTTGTGTTTTGTTTTTTCCCCCATAGGTTTTTAACATTTTAAATGCTCTTTATTCCTGGAGGGCACCAACATAACAACTACAAGCTAGTCAGTGTATTCAGCAGGTGTAATGTATTCTAAGTGGCTTCAGAAGTATTGCAAGCACTACTACGTACAACAATAAAACAGTGCATTGACATAGAAAAGGAAATTTACTTTTGGTACTTAAGTACTTTTAAAAGCAAGTACTTCTGTACTTATACGTAAGTAAAAATCTGTCTTTACAACTTGCTTGTAATGGAGTAATATTTGACCAGCATTATCTGTACTTTCACTCAAGTAATGGCGTTGAGTACTTTGTCCGCCTCTGCGCAATGCATAAGCCAATATGGTGCTGTGAGTATTTAAGACACACTGTTGCTGCGTTGGTAATGCAGAGATGTAAGGTCGCAGACACTAAAATAACCCGTAGCAGATCTATGCAGGTGGAGTTGGGGAAGGTGGAGGGTTTCAGAGGAGCACTGAAAGCACGCTGCAATGCTCAAGCGAATGCTAATCAGCCATTTAATTGTAAAGCAGCAAGCTCATTGGCTGCAAATGTAATGATTTCTTCAGAAATCATTCTAATATGCTGATTTATTATCAGAGCTGGAAACTGTTGTGCTGCTTCATATTTTCTTGGAACCTGTGACACTTTTTCAGGATTCTTTGATAAATAAAAAGTTAAAAAGAACATTTATTTAAAAATTAAAGCGTTTCTAACAAATATACATTAACATTCAAAAGTTTGGGGTCAGTAAAGTTTTTTTTTTGAAGAGAGAAAGAAATGAAAACTTTTATTCAGCAAGGATGTGTTAAATTGGTAAGAAGTGATAGCAAAGATTTATATGCTGTTCTTTTTACTTTTTATTCATCAAAGAATCAAAGAAAAAAAGTATCACAGGTTCCAAAAAAATATTTGGCAGCACAACTGATGCCAACATTGATAATTCTAATAATAAATTTAAAAAGACTCAGTATATTAGAATTATTTCTGAAGGATCATGTGACATTGACGACTGGAGTAATGATGCTGAAATTCAGTTTTGCATCACAGGAATGAATTATATTTTAATGTATATTAAAATAGAAACCATTATTTATATTGTAATAACATTTTGCAAAGATAAACTGTTTTTTCTTGCTTTCCGATTACTGTATTAGGTTTTCTGTATATAAACCATATTATGAAAATATACCATAGTATGACTATAGTGTTTAAAATTAATATATAGATTTTAAAACCAATAAGTATAAATAGTACCCCAGCAAAATGGGTGGCTATTCTACAGAGTTCCCTTTAGAAAGCAAGATCAGCGGGTGTTTCCATAATGATCTTTCTTGTTCCGTTTGGCTTACACTCCAAACAAAAGAAGAACCACTGTAAACACACACCACACACCAATACAGATGTTTAAAGAAAACAGTTCAACCAAAAATGGAAAAATCTTAATCATGTTTGCCTTCACAAAATGTGATTTGTGAAAATATTCCTGGTCACTCTTTAAAACATGAGAATACAGACCATTTTCTGATACTTGTACATCTTTTGAAGCTTTACAAACCCATTCCTCTTTTATAATTTTTTTTGTTTTTTTTTGAAACACATGGGTGAGTATATGATGACAGAATTTTGGGGTTATTTACTATTATATTAGTAAATGCTTAAACAGCTTTTGGTCTTTAAAGTAATCAGGATTCTTTGATTAATAAAAGGATCAAAAGAACAGCATTTATTTAATCGTTGCAAATTAGATGTCTTACGTCCTCATTTACATGCAGCCTTGCTCACTACATCATCATTTTTCACAACTCTCTGCCACTTGACGAGTGTCTGATTCACCTAAAATTGCACAATATGTTGATATATATTATACTGCAGGGCTGTTGAATGCTTGAATCTGAAGCGGTTTTATTATGTTCAGAAAGCACCACAACCACACTACTATCACTCAAATGCTCTCTCTCCCTTACAGACACACACCACAACACAAACCAGACCTTGACCACAGAAGGAAACACACACGTGCTAATGTTGTTAGCGCTACTCTGACGATTTTATCAGTAAAATCGTTTAGCTACTGGTTAAACACTGGCTTCAAGCACAGTGCAACCCCATTGTTGAGTCACCAACAAAACACAAACCGTGAAAGAGGTGTAGGTTTGTGAGAGGAGAGCTGTGATTGGTCGGGATCTGCGCACCTGTATGTGGCTGTTCTGGCAGGCCAGGTGAAGCGGCGTGGCGCTCTGATTGCTGCGGGTGTTGATGTTGGCAGCATGGCGGGTGAAGAGAGACACCAGAGCTGTGTGTCCGTGCAGCGCTGCCACGTGGAGCGGACTGAAGCCGTCAGCACTTCTGCTGTTCACACCCACACCATCCAGCTGCAGATGAGCGCTTTTCTGAACACACACAGACTCAAAGTTACCGAAGTCATACATTTAGTTTTTTAATTCATCTTGAATTTGAAACCCACTTTTGCAGATTATATCAGAAATTAACATTCTTCTATTACATTAACTTTGTTAAGAGCTTAATTTAGCATCTACTTACTAACTAACAAACTAAATAAAATGTGTAACCGCTGGGATTTATTTGAAATCACAAAAATACAAAACAAACAAACAAACAAAAAACACAAGAACACTTTTGTGCCATTAATAATTAAAATGTGTTCTACATTTTATTACTGACTCTTTACTTTTTGAAACATTGTTTACTTAACTGAAAAACAAAAACAAATGCTTGAATGCCATTGTTTTGATTTATTAATGATTTATAATTATTCATTTGCATAAACAGCGAATTGTACTCTTTAAACAAACAAGCAAACAAACAAAAAGCCCTTCAGGTAAATGAGTGTGTTCAGACCTTCTGTGCAGGTTCACAGCTGCGACACTGACACAGAGGATGGCACAGCTCTGTCTGAACTGGCACTGAAACATCCTCTTCCTCTGGCTCCTCATCCAGCCAATCCAAAAGATAACGCACCTAACACACAGACACATACACATACACAAAAACAACAGACACACACACACACACACACACAACCACACACACACACACACACAAACACACAGACAGACATAGACACAGACAGACAGACAGACACACACACCACACACACACATACACACACAGACAGACAGTGACAGAGACACACACACACACACACACACTCACACAACACCACACACACACACACACACAAAAAAAAAACACACACACACACACACACACACACACACACACACACACACCACTCACACACACAGACAGACAACACAGAGACACACACACACACACACACACAGACACTACTGTCATTCTGTGTTGAACTATTATTATTAAAGCAAGATTAAAGCATGACAGAATCCTCTTTAGGAAGGTTTTATGTGACCCGAAATCAGCTCACCATCTGTACATCTCCATCAGCCACGGCTCTCAACAACTTCTCCACCTGTTCACCAAACACAGGAAAGAGAAAACATAATAGCAGGGTTCCACAAGTAAAAAAACAAACAAAACAACATTCTCAGTAATTAGTAAGTGATGATATATGATATTTTTAACAGTCAAATTCCCATAAAAAAAACTTACTGTTTCTAACACTGATCAAGTACTGATTTTACATCATTTTCACATAATCAACGTACATTTTTCAGTCATTTTTGGTGCTAAATTTCCCTCGTTTACAGCAATTCACCAGTATTTCGCCACAATAAAAGTTTGAAGATTTGAAATATTAAAGCCAGAACGTTCGACGTACCCCCAATTCAACCTCACTATTGTCTTGTAACCTGTCGTACAACATATTCTTCTAATCCTCACCCATACAAGCATCTACTAAAGAACCAGATTTTTCCACAGGCTACACGATTTTAATTGTGACCTTTTACCATACATGCTGTCCCCCCCTCTCCTGAAACCCACTGGTGATTTGCCAGCACCTTTGGTTATAGCGTGAGATTACCTCCCTTTCTCCCCCCTACTTAATTTGCCTCCTGCAGAGCCCGTTCTGTTTTGCTGCTTAATTTCACTCGGAGGACGAACAAGGGCTTTCTTTGATCTCATCTTGTCTTGTAACGCTATGGTCTGTCCTTCAGATGGCACTGCCGTACCTCTTTGTGTCGGATGCGTTCAGTCTCCGGCGGTGTGGCCTCAACACTCAATGAAGACGCGCTGGACATAGATGAACGTCTACTGCTGCAGTAAGACGGCTGAGGAGAGCGACTCGGAGACTGAACAATCAGAGAAATTCAGTGGAGGTTAGAAATGGAGACTAAAGTCTATCAAAAGGTCTGCTGCTAAAATACTTCCTCTGTAAAGATTCTCCAGGTCAGCACACAATCATCCAGCAGAAGTATTCGTTATTCTCTGTTGCTCAAGATGTTTTGCAACTTGTCAGAATGGGTTCATCGGTTGACTCCACACCGACAAGGCAAGCCTTAGCGCAGGGTTTCCACCCCGGGTTCCCCTCGGACCGACGTGGGACCTATTTTCATTCATTTATATCAGATGTAACATTAAAATATATAAATGGGGTGCATATAATGCGATACATAGTCTTAGGCAATTAAGAGAACCGAAAAGGTTTTTGTCACTTAGGGTTTTAAAAAAAAACTGTGTTTCAGAGTGAAGCTAAGTATTGTGCATTAAATATTATTATTATTATTATTATTAAATTTGGTCAGGTTTCTACAACACCAGTGTGAATGTACTGTGAACTTAGACACTATCACAATTTATGATTAAATGACATGAGAGAACCTTGAACATGCGAATGTGTCATTAAATTATTGAAATATTAACTTTAAGCAAACATTTTACATCTAAGGGGTTTGGCAGAAAAAGTAATACAAAAAGAATTACAAAAAATACTGATTTAGAGAAACAAATCCAGCTTGCACAAACAAACTTTGTTAGACATTTGAACCTCACCTCGAATCCACTTTCCCTTTTACTGGAGTCATTGTGTCTGCACTCCAACAATGACAGAATCTACAACACACATAATACAACATCATCTACAAAATGCTTTTCTGCTGATATTAAAACAAACCGTTTGCTCTACGTTTGTAGGTGTGAGATGCTGTTAAAAATCGAGGCACAGAATCCAGTATGCACATAACTCGAACCTTGGAGTTGAGCGCACAGTGTAAGGGAGTCTCCTTGGCTTTGTTGTGGATGAGGGTTGATGCTCCGTTCTCCAGGAGCACCTCCATGATGCCCTCGTAACCCCAGCGAGCGGCGATGTGCAGCGGCGTGTCTCCCTTATCGTTCTGAACATTCAGTCGACAGGCGGCCCGGTCGCCTAAGTCCGCAGTGCCTCCCCCGTGCGCTGTCATTATTATCACATTCACCTCCAATGTAGTGGATGAGTGAGGTCTTAGTGTGTGGTCCCATCCTCACTCGTGCCTCCTTCAGACTCCACACCGTGTGTGTGGCCCGCCAGTGGTTCCCCCCCCGTAGAGTGTGGATTTTCATTTTTTTTCCTCTACCTCTGAGTCTTCGCTCCTACACCCGTGTCTACCTGCCCCCCATCTTCCCATCTTATTCCACCCCCATGTCTTTCCATTAACCATCATCCTGCTGCTCGTCCCCCCTCTTCTTCCCAACCAAAAATAACCCAAGACCTGCCGCTAGCTACAGATGGTTGAGTCTCCCGCCCAGCCCGCCGCACCCCTGACAGACCAGTCACAGCTCTCCCGCCAGACATCTACCACTCTCCCCCTTGCTTTTATGTTTTGTCTGCATCTTCCTTCCGCCTCCCATCCATCCTCTCCCGCCTCCTCCCTCCCTCCCGCCGTCCTCTCTATCTCCCTCCCTCCTTCTCTCTCTCAATCCCACCCAGGGTTTTTTGCTTTCTCCTCTTTTGATTTAGAGTTATGAGTAGTAGTTTGGAGCCTCACTCCCTCCCTAATCCTTCTCTTGTGGGGGTGAGACTACTCCAAGACCACCTCCCTCTTCTTTCTACTCCCCACCCCCTCCCTCCTCTATCATCCCCTCCTCCCTACAGACGGTAGATAGAAAACATGACAGACAGATGCTAGACAGGACAGATGACCCTAGCACCCCTACGACAGCAGACGACAGACCCGACAGCAGGACGGTAGCTAGTGACAGGACAGGACACGATGATAGCGCGATAAGACCGACCGCCCGACAAACACACACGCTGATAGACAGACCGACGTAGCCAGACCCCAGACAGACCGAAGACGATAGAACCCGACAGGAAAGAATAGATAGACAGACAGAAAGCAGCACGACCACGAGACAACAGACAACACCAGACCCAGACCACAAAGACAGACGACACCAGAACGATAGACCACGCTTAGACAGACAGCCGGTATAGATAATAGACAGGACTGACAGACGATAGTAGATAGACAGATAGAAAGACAGACCAGACAAGAGATAAATAGACAGAAGACAGAGGTAGAAATGAGGGATAGAAGACAGACACAGACAGACGATAGACAGACAGACAGACGGTAGATAGATAGACAGACAGACAGACAGCAGACGATAGACAGACAGATAGACGGTAGATAGATAGGACAGGACAGCGATAGATAGAAGCGAGAGACAGACAGACAGAAGAACAGACGGATTATAGATAGACAGACAGACAGACAGATGATAGATAGACAGACAGATAGATGGTATATAGATAGACAGACAGATGATAGATAGACAGACAGACAGACGGTAGATAGATAGACAGACAGACAGACAGACAGACAATAGACAGACAGACAGACGGTAGATAGATAGACAGACAGACAGACAGACAGACGATAGACAGACAGACAGACAGATAGATAGATAGATAGACAGACGATAGACAGACAGACAGACAGACAGTATAGATGATAGATAGACAGACAGACAGATGATAGATAGACAGACAGACAGATGATAGATAGATAGATGACAGCAGAACAGGGTAGATAGACAGACAGACAGTTAGATAGATAATTAATGAATGCCTTACATCTTCGTGTCCGTACATGCAGGCCAGGTGTAAAGGGGTGTTTCCATTGTTATCCTGAGCATCTGTGTTTGCCTTATAATGCAAGAGCAGCAGCTATAAGAGCAAACAGGAAGATCAACGAAACAACAAACAAGGGACAATGTGCAGGAGTTTTATGAAACATGGCGAGATTAATTTTCAATATGCGAGAAGAAATTGCACAGACTGAACTAATGTTGGATGCTAGGAACTAGCCGCACAGATTTGCAACTCTGTTCATTACAGCTACGAATTTCCATTAACACGAGCAAGGTGAAGTTCTGACCGTGACGCCCTGGAAGCCCTTCTGGCAGGAGAGGTGCAGCGGTGTGAGCGCGTGATAATCGGTGGCGTTCACCACAGCTCCCTTTGAAACCAGCAAATCAATCAGCAGGGACTGACCTGATCAGAAGCACAACACAGGGAAACAAGCCACAACATTTATTTGTCAACTCGGTGTGAAAGCTACAGAGTCACATGGTAGCATTTCAAATAAAAATGACAAAAAATCAACACAATCTAACACATAAAATACCAGATATATGTAAACAAACGAACAAACAAAAAAGGTAAATAAACAAAACAAATCACACAAAGCAAAACAAAAAACAAACATAAACCAAACAAAAACAGTAAAGCAAAACTAGGGATGCACCGGTATCGGGCCCGATACTGAGCTCCTGTACTCGTACTTGTTAAAATGCCCCGATACCAAACGCCGATAACACACAGCATGTGATAAGTGCCATATTCAGACAAAGAAACACCGACAACAGAACAACAGACAGCAGAATGGAGTTATTAGAGATTAAAGACGTCTACGAAGTATATGTATGCAATGAATATAAAACATTCAGTATTAATGCATGTATAGCTGATTTGCGCCAGCTGGTAAGTGGATTGAGCGCGCGGCGGCGCAGATACGCGAGCTTGTTGAGTGAAAGTTTGTAGTTCGGTCAGATATGTCAAAAAGTAGTAAGTAAAACAATGCACAAGTTACTTCATGGTAGGGAGGAAGGGAGAGAGAGAGAGAGAGAGCACTTCTGTTGTGTGATCTTTTGATGTTTGCTCACTTAGCACGCATCATTTGGATTAAAACTAAATCGTAAATATAAGAAAATTTATAGGGGCATTCACTATAAACCTCATTTATTTTTACCCTTAAGCATACACGACTTTCTGGCGAAAGTGAAACTAACAGCCTGTGTGAAATGTGCAAGGCTGTACTGTACTTGTCCCTCTCATTCTGCACCAGTACAAATACGTGCACGCGTTGCATGTGTTTTGCTTGTTTCATGAGTGTTTCTGCATAATACGAGTGGCTTTGGAAAATAAATCGCAGCATGTTTCAGATGAAAAAAATGTGACTTCTATTTTTGAAAATATCACAGTTAGGAGATTTAAACGAGTGGTTCCCTGCATTATTACAGCAAATCGCATGATTACAGTACTAAGCCACTGCAATGGAGCAGCTTCAATGCTCGTAAATGCAAAGCTGATGTAGGCTACCATAGAGAGAGCCAAAAATTGAACAGTGGGAAAGTAACAAAAACTTGTAAATCATTGACCACCACCACCAACCTGGCCCATGATTAGTGTGAAAATAACAGAAGGGGGGGGGGACACTGAACAGAAATAGGTTGACGAGGTTTTTTTGCCACGGTCCCAACCCAAACATTATTCAGAGACCAGTATAATTTTTTATATTTCGTATAGTGGGTGTAGGACACCTAACTGTGTATATTATACCCAAAAATTCTTTTCCAGTGGACTACCAGTAAAAATTTTATTATACAAATTGGGGACCAAAAATTCACTTCAGACCAGAGTTGGGCAAATTGAAGTTGAGTTTTGCATGAAGCTGGGTGACAGCATGCTCAGGAGACTACAGGCTGTCATTGAGGTTAAGGGTCACCCGACAAAGTATTGATATTTGTGTAAATATTGACAGCTGTATGAATAAATTTTGGTTTATTGTAATCCATTACATACCTTTCTATCAAGTTATCTAACATTATCAAGCTGAAATTGTTCTGACACAGTTTAACTCTGAGTTCTTGTCATATTTTAATTATAACCATTTTCTAATCTATAGTGAATAAACTGTGATAATGTGAGAAATATTGATGGTGTCTGAATAAATGTTGGTTTGACCTTCTATTTGATAAATTAAGTTAACCAATTAACATTATACATACTCTTTTGGTTTCCTTACCCAATATTTAAAAAATTTACAAAAGCAATGTAGTGTCTTTGGACCAATCAAACACACAATATATATATATTTTTTATATTTAACAAATACTCTGTAACACCCTCAGTTAACAAGCCATATGAGGACCTATGGACCCTTCCCCCGAAATGCGTCTTAACACCTCAGAAAGACACCAGGTTCCATGGCAACCAAGGCTGATAGCACTGATTTTATTGCTCAAAGGAATGCAAGCAGAGAAAACACACACCTCATTTACCCTTAGGAAAGACACACAATAACCATAAAAATGGACTCTTCTCTAATTAAATCATAGAAAAACCTTTCTGTGAATGAACACACACATCCTTCAGGTCATCGTGTATGTTGTCTTTGAGATTTTATACTGTTTATGTAGGCTATAGGTAGGTACCACTCGTTTCCTTCATCTACCACCCACTATATGAATCCTACCAGTGCTAGTATCTATGAATTCGCTTTCTGATGATCTAAACAAGAGTGTATATCATATGTTGGTACATAGGCAATATATATTAGTGTCCTGAGAATCTTTAGTAATTTCGATTCAAGTTCCATATGCAAATTACCATGCTTCCACACAAAGGGTCATAAAACTCCCCAGTATTTCCAAGCTCCCGCTTGGGATTTTAGCCTTTCTCATTGGACAAGCCCATCTTGAGAGGCGTGAATCTTCTCAGACCTTAAAGGCCTAACATCAGTGACCCGCCTTCAGTCTGCTGTTCTGTTAGACTCTGAGAAGATGAGGATGTGAGCTAAAACGCTCCAGGACACCCTAAGTTTTGTCGCCAGGCCTCGGCCTTGACTTTTTCATTTCACCAATATTCTCTGACTCAAAACTGGTTATTTTCCATCAACCAACTTCAGCAAAGAATCAACTTAAGCCTTCAGATTGCATCAGGACTCTCTCTCAGACAGACAAGACGTGCAAGTATGAAACTTAGTCTTATTAATTGATACATTAAGTATCATGGGTACCTTGTTACAAAGGTGCGTTTGAACTAAGAATCTGATGTTTCCTTCAGGCTATAAATCTGCTGAATATCAAATGGTTCCATAACATCATTTTTTATTTCTCTCCTTTTTACTGCTTAAACTTTAACTCATTTTCCTATACCAACTGTATGCGTGTATGTGTATGTTAGACTAGTTTAAGTGTTTAGGTAGTTAATAAAGTCTTACTTGTATCACACTTGACGTTGTTCATTGTTTGCTCATAACTGGAGTCACTTAATCATGCAGATTTATGCTACAGGCTCTGTGTAGAATTGTACAGTAAGAAAGTTATTTCCCTTAACCAGGAAATTAAAGTTCTTAGAATTGAAAAGACAGTTGACAGAGAGGTCAGCTAAATATCTACAGCGAATCTAAAATATAAATAATTAATTATAACTAGTTATGGTTAATTATTCATATTTCCCGTGAGCTGATTCGCTACAGCAATGAAAATATTGGTAACGGCACTCTGTATCGGCAAGCACAAAAAAAAAATATAAAAGTACGGTACCTCGGCCCCCAGAGAGTACTGGAAAAAGTGGTATCGGTGCATCCCTAAGCAAAACAAAACAAAACCAAATAAAAACAAACAAAACACACAAGCAAAAACAAACAAAAACAAAGCAAAATTAGGTCAATGCTCACCACAAACAGCAGCAACATGTAGAGGAGTATAGCCTCTGTCATCCCGAGAGAACGGAGTCACTATGGACGGGTCGTTTAACCTACTAAACCAAGAAAGTGCCAAGAAAGACAAGCAAAGCAACACTTTAATAATTAATGAGAAAAGCAGGCCTACATTCAAACTGCATACTTTCTAATATGTTCACTTTGCGGTGGTCATCAGCCCAATACACTGTTGCGATTACTGTATCAAACTGAATTTGATAAAGTTAAAGACAAAGTTGTGATAAAGAATAAAATAAAGAAAAATCAATCAATGATTATACAATACAGCCATTGCATGAGCCAATGAAAGTCTTTAGATCTTTATTTAATACAATTTAAAGTCTTTTATTTATTTAATAAAATGACTTGAATGAAGAACAGCTAAGTGCTGTCTAAAAGTAATTCATGCTAAATTTCAGATCACGGACTCACTTTATATTACATGTCCTTTACTAATATGTACTTACATCTAAATTAATCATTTGGCACAATGCACATTGTGTACATACATGTTTTTACATTGTATTAATATTTGAAAATACAGTCCTGTAATTACATCTGTAATTAATTTCTGTATCTATAATTACACTGTTGACCCTACCTCTACCCCTTAAACCCAACAAGACCACCAAACCTGTCCCTACTCTTCAAGTTCCAGCCTCATAGCAGCAAGTGTTTTTTTACAAACACAATAGGTACATTGTAGCTAAAAATTCATTATTTTATTATCAAGCGCACAGTATTTCCCCCACCCAAGACCCCTAAAGTGGCGCAAACCCGAATCCTTCACCACAGCTCCGCGGCCCACAACTCTGAACCGCTGTGGGGCACGAGCACGACCATCTGCCTGTGTTCGTCAGCCTGACCTGAGATGTGGCGGTCAAGGTGTACAGGAACAGAGTGGGTGCCCTTAACTTCCTCCCGACTCCTCATCTCACTCTGCTCCGCAAACGAACCCCCCCCCCAACCCCCCCCCCACCCACCCCCTTCACTCGGCTCATTCCACCCCCGTCCACAATGTGCTGGCCACACACACACACACACACACACACACACACGCACACACACACACACGCACAAACACACACACAGACCCCAGCCACAGACCCAACACAAACACACAAAACAGAGACACACATGCACAGACACACACACTTAAGTGTCAATTGAACTAATTCAACACTGCAAATGGTCTCATAAATCATATATTTATTAAATCAATAACCAATTTTGAGACAATTTTGTCTTGGTGTTTGTCTTAACTACTGTAAGGTTTTAATTCCGGTTCTTGAGCAAGTCAAAAATAAGTCTGCCTGACTTGTTGAATAAATCTGATTTTTATTTGTATAATGTCTGTCATCAATTATGAGATACAATTGTTTGTTTTTGAGTAAAGCTCTTACTATGAGCACTAAATGTGATATTTCTTATATTTCTTTACTTGGGCAGTAAAGTTGAAACTAGCTACAACCCAACCCCCCACCCACCCCACACTACCCCACCCCCAACCCCGAAGTGACCTAACCTAACCTAACCCCAACCCCAACCCACCCCCCACCCCCCCCCAACCCCCCCCCCCCCACCCCACCCCCCACACCCCCCCCCCCCCACCCACACCCCCCCCCACCCCCCCCCCCCCAGCAATTACGAGGTCCCCCCCCACACCCCCCTGTAGCATGAGACTGGCAGCGAGACAAGCACGACGCGTTTTGCAGAGGTACCACCCTTCCTGTTGGTAAGTGCCTCAGCCAGTCAGATCGACACACACTGAACCTCACCCAAAGCCGTGCCGCACACACCAACACGAGAGACCAAACCTTATAAGTAAAGCAACCCAAGCACCCATGACCCCTATTTGGGAGGGTAAATTGTGGTAGTTCCCACAATCCTAATGCATGACCAAACTAAAACCACTGAGACATGTAAGATAAGATTTTTCTTATGACACATATATATATTGTATATATATATATATGTGTGTGTTTGTCTGTGTCTGTATATACAGTGGGTACGGAAAGTATTAAGCCCCCCTTAAATCCCTCTTTAATTGCAATATTGCAACCATTTGCTAAAATCATTTAGGTAATTTTTTTTCCTCATTAATGTACACACAGCACCCCAAAATGACAGAAAAACACAGAATTGTTGAAATATTTGCAGATTTATTAAAAAAGAAAAACTGAAATATCAACTGGTATAAAGGAGTCAGACCCTTTGTCAGTAGTTAGTAGAAGCACCCTTTGATCAATCAGCATGAGTCTTTTGGGACGAGCAACAGGTTTCACACATGGATTTGGTGGTCCTCTGCAATTCCGCCTTGCAAATCCTCTCCCGGAATAAGACTTAAATTAGAATTAAGCGCCAAAAAGTCACATCAGAGAGGACAACAGCACAAACAGAGAATCTATTTATACCAAAAAAAAAAAAGTACCAAAACAACCCACACAACCAACCATACTCCCCCACCAACTCACATCTGGAGTCCTACTCACGAGACACGTCACACCACTTACACGACACAAACACATCCATGGGGCTTTCTTGTGGTCTTGCACTTGGCCCGAGCACGGCTTCCGTCGGGCCACACGCCGACCCGCAACCCATTAAAGCCCAGACTGCCGCATCGAGCACACGCGCCACACCCCCCCCAGCCACCCCCCAGTGGCGGTTGACTTTCTACAACTTTCTCCCATCTTCCAACTGCATCTCTGGAGCTCAGCCACAGTGATCTTTGGGTTCTTCTTTACATCTCTCACCAAGGCTCTTCTCCCCCAATAGCTCAGTTTGGCCGGACGGACAGCTCTAGGAAAGGTTCTGGTCGTCCCAAAAGTCTTCCATTTAAAGATTATGGAGGCAACTGTGCTCTTAGGAACCTTAAATGCAGCAGAAATGTTTTTGTAACCTTGGACAGATCTGTGCCATGCCACAATTCTGTCTCTGAGCTCTTCAGGCAGTTCTTTGACCTCATGATTCTCATTTGCTCTGACATGCACTGTGAGGTAAGATCTTATATAGACAGGTGTGTGACTTTACTAATCAAGTCCAATCAGTATAATCAAAACACAGCTGGACTCAAATGAAGGTTTAGAACCTTCTCAAGGTTATCCCCACCCGGATGATACAGAGGAAAGGCCAGCACTGAGTTAAATATACCACCCCTATGAGTGCGAGAACACGCAAAGGGTCTGAATACTTAGGACCATGGTATATTTCAGTTTTTCTTTTTTAATAAAATCTGCAAAAATGTCAACAATTCTGTGTTTTTCTGTCAATATGGGGTGCTCTGTGTACAATGAGGAAAACAAATGAACTTAAATGATTTTAACAAATGGCTGAAATATAACAAAGAGAGAAAAATATAAGGGGGTCTGAATACTTTCTGTACCAACTGTATAAGGTTATGGTCAAAAAGGACTATATAGTGGATATATAGTACAGTGGGGGAAAAAAGTATTTAGTCGGCCACCAATTGGGCAAGTTCTCCCACTTAAAAAGATGTGAGAGGCCTATAATTTTCATCATAGGTATACCTCAAGTATGAGAGACAAAATGAGAAAAAAAAAAATTCCAGAAAATCACATTGTAGGATTTTAAAGAATTTATTTGCAAATTATAGTGGAAAATAAGTATTTGGTCAATAACAAAAATTCATCTCAATACTTTGTTATATACCTTTGTTGGCAATGACAGAGGTCAACGTTTTCTGTAAGTCTTCACAAGGTTTAAACACACTGTTGCTGGTATTTTGGCCCATTCCTCCATGCAGATCTCCTCTTAGAGCAGTAATGTTTTGGGGCTGTCGCTGGGCAACACGGGATTTTCAACTCCCTCCAAAGATTTTAAATGGGTTTGAGATCTGGAGACTGGCTAGGCCAATCCAGGACCTTGAAATGCTTCTTACGAAAACACTCCTTCGTTGCCCGGGCGGTGTGATTGGGATCATTGTCATGCTGAAAGACACAGCCACATTTCATCTTCAATGCCCTTGCTGATGGAAGGAGGTTTGCACTCAAAATCTCACGATACATGGCCCCATTCATTCTTTCGTTTACAGGGATCAGTCGTCCTGGTCCCTTTGCAAAAAAAACAGCCCCAAAGCATGATGTTTCAACCCCCATGCGTCACAGTAGGTATGGTGTTCTTTGGATGCAACTCAGTATTCTTTCTCCTTCAAACACGACAAGTTGAGTTTACCAAAAAGTTCTATTTTGGTTTAATCTGACCATATAACATTCTCCCAATACTCTTCTGGATCATCCAAATGCTCTCAAGCAAACTTCAGACAGGCCTGGACATGTACTAGCTTAAGCAGGGGGGACACGTCTGGCACTGCAGGATTTGAGTCCCTGGCGGTGCAGTGTGTTACTGATGGTAGCCTTTGTTACTTTGGTCCCAGCTCTCTGCAGGTCATTCACTAGGTCCCCCCGTGTGGTTCTGGGATCATTTTGACCCCACGGGGGGGATCTTGCGTGGAGCCCCAGATCGAGGGAGATCATCAGTGGTCTTGTATGTCTTCCATTATCTAATAATTGCTCCCACAGTTGATTACTTCACACCAAGCTGCTTACCTATTGAAGATTCAGTCTTCCCAGCCTGGTGCAGGTCTACAATTTTGTTTTGTTGCTTTGACAGCTCTTTGGTCTTGGCCATGGTGGAGTTTGGAGTGTGACTGTTTGAGGTTGTGGACAGGTATCTTTTATACTGATAACAAGTTCAAACAGATGCCATTAATACAGGTAACGAGTGGAGGACAGAGGAGCCTCTTAAAGAAGAAGTTACAGGTCTGTGAGAGCCAGAAATCTTGCTTGTTTGTAGGTGACCAAATACTTATTTTCCACCATAATTTGCAAATAAAATTCTTTAAAAATCCTACAATGTGAATTTCTTTTCTCATTTTGTCTCTCATAGTTTAGGTCTACCTATGATGAAAATTACAGGCCTCTCTAATATTTTTAAGTGGAGAACTTGCACAATTGGTGGCTGACTAAATACTTTTTTGCCCCACTGTATATATCTCACTATATAGTCATTTTTGTTTGAAGGTAGATATAAAACATTTTGATACTATTGAAATTTTCATAATTCTCCACACCAGTTCCGATATCATTGCAAAAAAATAATACTAGCCTAGATAATATATTTTACAAAATCTCAAGTTTATTGAATACAAGTAAACAGTAAAAATAGAAACAAACAAATTACAACAGGACAAATAAATACAATAGAACAAAAAGAGTTTAAGTTTTTCATGTACATCTATGAGGAAAAAAAGAAAGGCTACAGAAACTGAATGAAGAAAAAAAACTGCATTGCCTTCACTGTATAAATTAAGTATCCAGATTAATCTTTATTAAATTTCCAAAAGTTATTCAGTCAAGAGTAGTGAATGATCAACATCCGTGTGGAGAACTCCCTGATCATGTGGATTCCTGTTGGAAATTTCAAGGATATGAGGATTCTCATAATTTATCATTTTTGTGTATATTTGACAGTTTAAGTTAGGGCTGAACGATTTTGGAAAATAATCTAATTGCGAATTTTTTTTTTTTTTTACCAATATTGCGATTTAATATACAATTATTTTTTAAAGCTCTTTATGTTCTGTATTATTCAAAGACAAGCTATAAATCATTGTATAGTAAGACAAACAAAATATTAGATAGATTAAACAAATGTTCTTTTCTGTAGGCCAGGCCTATATGTTACGATGAAATTAGGTGATGCATGAATTGATATGAATGACATTTTTATTTAACAACTACAATCACAGTATATTGACTGATTTGTTGAACTTCCAACCTTGTAAGCATGTAATAATTATGACAACACTGACAAATAAGCCTGGTGTAAACATTAATATGAAAGTCAGTAACAAATCACAAACTAAAGTAGATTGCAGAAATAAAAACAAATCTGTTGCTTTACCAGACTACTTTAGGTAAGTCAAAGTCACTGTAATAAACATATGTAAACACGTGGACTGCACTTTTTAAAAAAACACTGTCTGTTAACTTAGACAGACTTAAGAAATAAATAAGAATATATATATATTATATATATATATTATATATATCAGTAATGAAATGCACCGTAACACGGTTACTGCCTCAATGTGCAGCCGTTTGAAGTACGTTTATATCCGCTTTCAAACATTCACGTGTAGCGTGCGGGTTGCACAGGTTTTTCACAACAAAACCCCCCCAATTGCTACTCAAAACTAGCCCAATCGCGTTTCGAGGGGGGTCCACCAGTAAAAATCATGTTACAGGGGGTAAAATACACGGGGTTCCCCAAACCGCGGACTTGGCAACACTGTAGCGTGCCAACTGATGTTCATCTGAGACGTAGAGTGTCGACTTGAAGCAGCGCTGCTTAGAGTAGACCGATGGGTGTGTGTCATCAAAGTACTGCGAGAGCTATTAGATAGCGTGGACGTCTCTTTATGCTTTCTCTCGCCGTATTTTGATGACACACACCGACGATCTTCAAGTCGAACACACCTCTTTACTCTCGCCTGTCACGTGACCGTGTGTAATCGCAGCCTCTGCGGTTGAAAAATCGTTGCAAAATGCAATTAATCGTTCAGCCCTAGTTTAAGTGCAGTAAATCATGTAATGACTCATTTTTTCACTTACGCACATGGTGACCGGCAGCATTATGTGTGTGTGCGCGCACAGAAACTGTCTCTCAGACTATGCCGAATTTAGTTATTTTTGAGTTCTTTTTTGCGGCTTATTGAACTTGAATGGTTTAAAATTGTTTGTTGTAAACACGCAAGTAAATGATAAACTTTCGTGAGGGTGTGGAGCTATAACTTCACACGGAGCTCAACTGTGATTGAGACAATAATCCAAAATCTCTATAGATTGACAAATATCTACTGGTTTATTGTGTCTACCGGTAAATCGGGCAGCCCTACTTGCATTATATGGAAAGGAGCAGCGTGCACATTCTGCTAAAGCTCTCTTTTGCCATTTTTGAGTGAAATGTTCCTTTACCCACTTATTGCGGTTTTTTTGAGGAGGATTCAGTCCACTAGTTGTTGGATTATCATCACTACTAGGACCTGAACCAAAACGTGATTGTCTCAACCATTGTTACCGCTGCCGTAGCTTACCAGAGCGCTCTGGGTGAGGTTTCCCTGGCTGATGTACTCCACCGCAGCCTCAAACGAGGTGAGACAGTAACTCAGCTCATCCTTACTGGACTTAGGGAAGCGGAAGTTCTTTATGTAACTCAGATTCGCCATCCTGAAGAAAACACCAGAATAACATTCTCCTGCACTCTTGTGTGACTGTTAAAGACATTCAATTAATAAATCACGGTTCTTGAAAGTGTGATGCAGAGAATACAGCACTCGGCTCACCAGTTAGGAATTTCTGTTTTGATTAGCAGATAGAGAATGACTAACAGGAGATCATCAGCACACACTGCCTCAATGCTCACTGCTGAAAGAGACACGCACGGTTTAATCACTGTGATGAGCTGACACATACCGCACACACAAATCACAAGAGCTTTTCAAAACTGCCAATTTGAGCGTTCGGTCCATCAAACTGATACAATGAGTGCTTCATAGGAAGAACTAGATGCTGGGCTTGGCAAAATGTGAACGATTTTCATCTTCAGTTTATTCAGAATTTTGTAGTAGCAAGTAAACAACATATAATTGATCACAACTGTATATAATTTACAGATTGCAGTTCTAACCAAAAAGACTACATACATTTTTTTTTTTTTTAGTTTCAGTTCAATTAATGAAGGACACTAATACTTTATTAATTTAATAATCTAACAATTTAGTTACATGCTGTATGGTTAACAATTAAAAGTTAGAACAGTCTCGAAAATAAATAAAACATAATCTGTGCAAACTGCCATTTTTGGCTAGAATAGGTTTCATTATGGACCAGGCTGTATGGGTGAATCTCTCGCTATTTATTTTTGTGTGAAGAAATTAAGCCTATTTTTTTTTTTTTTTACGATTAAAGAGATTGTTATTACTATCATGATAATTAGCCCTTAATAAAATAATTAGTTTAATTCAATTCTGCATTAATAAAATATAGTAGAACAAACCATACCACAACGTACAATAATAATGATAGAATATACACAAAAAACAATATAATAATAAAGGCTATTATTATTATTATTATTGTATTGATAATTTGTGTTTAATGTTCAGACATGTTACCAACAAATGCGAGTACACAAGGCTATAACATATGACCGAAACCTGAAGAAAACAAGCACAGGACAACATAAAAATGGACAGAACCTCTTGTGCCAGACCTACACAGTTTTTCTATCTGCCTTCAGTGCCTTGTTTCGGCTAAATTGGGAAAATGACTTAACAAGCTGTTTGACAAACAGACATTAGGAAAGCATTCCTCTAGTTTACACATACTGCAAGTGCTATTGCTCTGCCAGGGCTCTGCTGCATGAAAACTAAAGACTGAGGTGACACAGAGGACTATCTGTTCGGGACTAAGTGTACACTGCCCAATCTGTTTACAGGAGCCATGCAGAAGCAGTCCGGTTAGAAAGAGGAAATTTAGACAAACCTTCACACGCACACACAGACACACAATGATAGAAAGGGAGGTTTGTGGTCACAGCACCTGTATCTCGACGTCTGGTTGAATGCATGACGGTTAAAATAACCTTCCTTATGCAGAGCAGTTTCTGCTGGGGAGACGTACAGCTGTTCAGTTGAGTCAACTCCCACTTAGCCCGGGGAATATTTATACTGTAAGAGAGAAGTGACAAATGATAACTAAATCCTTTAATACTCTTGCAGTGTCTCTATTCTTTTTCAAAACGTTAACCTATTTACATAACAGACATTTGCAACGTAATGATTTTTTTTTTTACTGTGGTTTGCAGTTTCTATGATATTATGGATATATTTGATTCTCATGATTAAGGTCCTTCCCACAATCCTAGTCTACGTGACTCTTCAGCTCTCGGATAACTGAAAAATAATGAACAATAGTAATTGGATTTGGATATGCACCTACTAATGAAAAAAACATAAGCCGGCATTTCCGTCATATGTACATTAACTGACAGTCACCACTGATAAGCTACCACTAAATATTGTAGAAACTTAATTTGCTGTAAAGTTGCTTTGCACCGATTTGTATCCTAAGAAGCGCTATACAAATAAACTTGAATCGAATTGAATTGATATTGAAAAAGCCTAGCCCCCAATAGAATGGCTCACCTGAATTCTGACTTCACACCAAGTTCTTTCTGCCGCAGATCCTGTAAGGACCGTGTTGTTTTGTTGAACGCTGCATCCTGTCAACACAAACAGTACATTAATAATCGGAAATAATACGTTGCAACAATGATCACCGACTTTTACAGCAGCCTTGGTACCGTATCTCCCTTTACCAAAATTAAATAAATAAAAAATATATAATAGATATAAATATATATATATATATTAATATATATATATATATATCCAGTGGGCAAAAAAGTATTTAGTCAGCCACAATTGTGCAAGTTCTCCCACTTAAAAAAATGAGAGAGGCCTGTAATTTTCATCATAGGTATACATCAACTATGAGAGACCAAATGAGAAAAAAAAAATCCAGAAAATCACATGGTAGGATTTTTAAAGAATTAATTGGTAAATTCCTCTGTAAATAAGTATTTGGTCACCTACAAACAAGCAAGATTTCGGGCCCTCACAGACCTGTAACTTCTTCCTCTGTCCTCCACTCGTTGCCTGTATTAATGGCATCTGTTTGAACACGTTATCAGTATAAAAGACACCTGTCCAAAACCTCAAACAGTCACACTACAAACTCCACCATGGCCAAGACAAAAGAGCTGTCAAAGGACACCAGAAACAAAATTGTGGACCTGCACCAGGCTGGGAAGACTGAATCTGCAATAGGTAGCAGCTTGGTGTGAAGAAATCAACAATTATTAAAAAATGGAAGACATACAAAACCACTGATAATCTCCCTCGATCTGAGGCTCCACACAACATCTCACCCCGTGGGGTCAAAATGATAACAAGAACTGTGAGCAAAAATCCCAGAAACACACGGGGGGACCTAGTGAATGACCTGCAGAGAGCTGGGACCAAAAGTAACAAAGGCTACCATCAGTAACACACACTGCGCCGCCAGGGACTCAAATCCTGCAGTGCCAGACGTGTCCCCTTTCTTAAGCCAGTACATGTCCAGGCCCGTCTGAAGTTTGCTAGAGAGCATTTGGATGATCCAGAAGAGGATTGGGAGAATGTCATATGGTCAGATGAAACAAAAATAGAACTTTTTGGTAAAAACTCTACTTGTCGTGTTTGGAGGAGAAAGAAGGCTGAGTTGCATCCAAAGAACACCATACCTACTGTGAAGCAGGGGGGTGGAAACATCAGGCTTTGGGGCTGTTTTTCTGCAAAGGGACCAGGACAACTGATCAGTGTAAACGAAAGAATGAATGGGGCCAGGTATCGTGAGATTTTGAGTGAAAACCACCTTCCATCAGCAAGGGCATTGAAGATGAAACGTGGCTGGGTCTTTCAGCATGACAATGATCCCAAACACAACGAAGGAGTGGCTTCCTAAGAAGCATTTCAAGGTCCTGGAGTGGCCTAGCCAGTCTCCAGATCTCAACCCCATAGAAAATCTTTGGAGGGAGTTGAAAATCCGTGTTGCCCAGCGACAGCCCCAAAACATTACTGCTATAGAGGAGATCTGCATGGAGGAATGGACCAAAATACCAGCAACAATGTGTGAAAACCTTGTGAAGACTTACAAAAAACGTTTGAACTCTGTCATTGCCAACAAAGGGTATATAACAAAGTATGGAGATGAAATTTTGTTATTGACCAAATACTTATTTTCCACCATAATTTGCAAATAAATTCTTTAAAAATCCTACAATGTGATTTTCTGGATATTTTTTTTCTCATTTTGTCTCATAGTTGAGGTATACCTATGATGAAAATTACAGGCCTCATCTTTTTAAGTGGGAGAACTTGCCAAATTGGTGGCTGACAAATACTTTTTCCCCTACGTATATTATATATATACTATATATATAGATATATATATATATATATATATAGTGCTGTCAAACAATTAATTCGCATCTAAAATAAAAGTGTTATTAAATAATTATCTGTGTGTTACGGTGTATATTTTTTAGTATATATTGTTTTTTTTTTTCCGGGACGACCAAACGACAGGACACAGTGGGTGTGGCGTCAGGCCTCGGAGAGGCTTTTATTAACAAAATATAACAAAGTGTCCAGGAAAAAGGGGAATCAAGTGTGCAAAATAAAACAGGGGATCTGGTGTCCTCGTTTGTGCTGCGGGCAGGGAAGGGCAGTGGTCAGGAAGGAGGGGTCCAGGTAAGGGGCGGAGTCCAGCGGCCGCACGCGCTCCCATCTCCGGTCCGGGGCGCGAGGGGCGGTGGGTTCTATCAGCGGCTTCGTCCTTCTCTGCTCACGGCGCTTGAAGGGACTAGACGGCCAGGCATCCTTGCCCGATGGCCGTGTAACGGGTGCGGTTCTCGTCTGGACCGTGGGTCCGGTAGCTCACGACTCTGGCGGCATGGGAGTCCCCCTACGCACCCTTCCTGGACCCACGAGGACACCAGCGTGCATGCACGAGGAAGAGACCGGTCTCCCGAGGAGAGACGCGCTCGGCATTTAAACATCGGCGGCGATGAGACTCCATTCGGTTCAGGTGTGCCCCATCACAAGCCGCCAGCCCTGGCTATTTCAGCACCCCTCCTCTCTCACGCACCCACTCATGTTGGGAGCCTGGCGAAGGGCGGCGATTAAGGGATGGGGTGATGATGATAATTAGGGGGAGGCAGCCAACTCGTCACAATATAAATACACACACATACAGTATATACAGTGGGGCAAAAAAGTATTAGTCAGCCACCAATTGTGCAAGTTCTCCCACTTAAAAAGATGAGAGAGGCCTGTAATTTTGATCATAGGTATACCTCAACTATGAGACAAAATGAGAAGAAAAAAATCCAGAAAATCACATTGTAGGATTTTTAAGAATTAATTGGTAAATTCCTTGGTAAAAATAAGTATTTGGTCACCTACAAAAAAGCAAGATTTCTGGCTCTCACAGACCTGAAACTTCTTCTTTAAGAGGCTCCTCTGACCTCCACTCATTACCTGTATTAATGGCATCCGTTTGAACTCGTTATCAGTATAAAAGACACCGGTCCACAACCTCAAACAGTCACAATCCAAACTCCACCATGGCCAAGACCAAAAAGCTGTCAAAGGACACCAGAAACAAAAATGTAGACCCAGCACCAGGCTGGGAAGACTGAATCTGCATTAGGTAAGCAGCTTGGTGTGAAGAAACTGTTGGAGCAATTATTAGAAAATGGAAGAAATACAAGACCACTGATAATCTCCCTCGATCTGGGCTCCAGCAAGATCTCACCACGTGGGGTCAAAATGATCCCAGAACCACACAGGGGGACCTAGTGAAAGACCTGCAGAGAGCTGGGACCAAAGTAACAAAGGATACCATCAGTAACACACTGCGCCGCCAGGGACTCAAAATCCTGCAGTGCCAGACGTGTCCCACTGCTTAAGCCAGTACATGTCCAGGCATGTCTGAAGTTTGCTAGAGAGCATTTTGGATGATCCAGAAGAGGATTGGGCGAATGTCATATGGTCAGATGAAACCAAAAAAAACTTTTTGGTAAAAACTCAACTTGTCGTGTTTGGAGGAAAAATAATGCTGAGTTGCATCCAAAGAACACCATACCTACTGTGAAGCATGGGGGTGGAACATCATGCTTTGGGGCTGTTTTTCTGCAAAGGGACCAGGAAGACTGATCCGTGTAAACGAAAGAATGAAATCGTGAGATTTTGAGTGAAAACCTCCTTCCATCAGCAAGGGCATTGAAGATGAAAGTGGCTGGGTCTTTCAGCATGACAATAATCCCAAACACACCGCCCGGGCAACGAGGGAGTGGCTTCGTAAGAAGCATTTCAAGGTCCTGGAGTGGCCTAGCAGTCTCCAGATCTCAACCCCATAGAAATCTTTGGAGGGAGTTGAAAATCTGTGTTGCCCAGCGATAGCCCCAAAACATTAATGCTCTAGAGGAGATCTGCATGGAGGAAAATACCAGCAACAGTGTGTGAAAAACCTTGTGAAGACTTACAGAAAAACGTTTGACCTCTGTCATTGCCAACAAAGGGTATATAACAAAGTATTGAGAGGAAATTTGGTTATTGACCAAATACTTATTTTCCACCAAAATTTGCAAATAAATTCTTTAAAAGTACGTTAAAAATCCTAGAATGTGATTTTCTGGATTTTTTTTTTGTCATATTGTCTCTCATAGTTGAGGTATACCTATGATGAAACTTACAGGCCTCTCTCATCTTTTTAAGAACTTGCACAATTGGTGGCTGACTAAATACTTTTTTCCCCATTGTATATGAAAATATTTACATGTATTTATATTCATATAATTTATGTTATATGTATAACTATATTTAATATGTAAACGTAAAATATCTTTCTTAAATATACATGCATGGGTGTGTATTTATATATATATATATATATAAATATACACAGTACACACACATGTATTCTGTAAACAAAAACTTTTATTTTGGATGGATTAATCGTTTTATATATATTATATATACACACACACAGTGGGTACGGAAAGTATTTAGACCCCCTTAAATTTTTCACGCTTTGTTATATTGCAGCAATTTGCTAAAATAATTTAAGTTAATTTTTTTTCCTCATTAATGTACACACAGCACCCCATATTGACAGAAAAACACACAATTGTTGATATTTCATACTGTATATCCCTATGTTGTATAAAACACACATTAAGGAGATAATTAGGTAATTCATGGCAATACCCGACTTGCTTCAAGAGTCCCCACATAACTAAAGAGTAGATCATGGATGCCATGATGGATGTACATCTGAAAATGGAGGAAAAAAAATGACAAATGAATTCTGTCAAAGTTACAAGTTTAAAAGAAAGAGAACAACAAAGTGGTGTGTTTTTAACTGACCTCCACTGCTTGTTTGAGTAGTGTCATCTGTATCTCCTGTCTCGCCAAAATCTGCTGAAATTAAGACATTTTATCCAATTAGCTTCCAGAAGGAAGTCAGTATTAGAGTGATAAGTTCATACAACAGCTTACCAGACGAGAGTCCCTCAACAGCAACTGAAGACATTTTGTGTAAAGAGTATTTACAGAGTCCTGAAGGATTGGGTGAGAAAAATAAATCAATAAAACAACCACAGTTTTTTTTTATTGGTATTTTAGTTACACAATAAACTGTATCTGCCAATAAATTCAAAGTACACCCTTGGAGCTTCTGCCTGGGCAGCAAAAAGCCCTGTATTACCTAAATACATTTATTGGAATCAAATCAAAATGAATCAAAATCTAATCGAGAGCTTGTGAATCATACTTGAATAGAGTCTGAAAATCTGTATCAATATCATTTTATCATTTAATATCACCATTTTAGCCCATCCAAACCATTTTATAATTTTGGTAATTAGATACAAACAGCCTCAAGATCTAGTTTTTATGATGTAATGCCACAATTGGATTCTTTAGGATTGGCTTCAAATAATGATTCCAATAAGACTCTCCCCACTTAACTTCTCTTAATGATTAATCCGTCATCAGGCTGTGATTAACACTTATTTGGAAAAGAGCAAGGACTTATGTAATGTAAATGAGAGTGTGACTCACTATTTGATGTCGAAGGCCCTTCCTCTCTTGTTCTTTAAAGGAGTGGCAAAAGGCGGCCACAAACTTGTCCAGTTTTTCAGCATGGCGGCCCAAGAATTCCCTCACATCCTCGATATTCTTCAGACAGTACGGAGCAGAAACAGTACTCAGCTCTTCTGCAAAAGCAGAAGAAAGAATACAATAATCAAAATCATACATTTTGAAAATTTAGAACAGATAAACAAAATCAAAACATTAGCCCAGCAAATAATACATTAACATTATTTCACCTCATCCTAACCAGGCATGTTGCAACAAGACGTCAAGCAATAAATCATTAAATCTCTTCTATGTTAATCTGAACTTTTGATCCAAATCAGTCATTGCATTCGATGATAAAGGAATTACCAGGACTGTGGTCAGAGTCGAAGGGCCGTGCGATGCACAGTATGCTGTAGGCCTGCTCTTTCTCATTGTAGAACGTCTCCTCAAATAGGACGGGGACAGAGGTGGGATTGGGAAACCCTGCACCCAGACGGACCTGATTATTGTCTATAGACACTTCCTGGAAGATATGTCACACAAAACACCTGTTCGGTTACAGTCAGCATCCAGATATTCAGCTCTGAATGATAAACAGAGAACTTCTGTGAGATTGAATGTGGGATTTTACATACCTTTCCATCCCGCGTCTGGTAACCCTGTTCGGCAGGATGAAGCACATATCTGTCGAACTGAGATGCTGTGAAAGAGCCCGCTGGTAAACTTCCACAACACGGTACCAGAATCTAAACAAGACAGCACACACACGATATTAACTACTTTGGTGCTTTGTTTTGTCCTCTTTTTGAACTTGCTATAGCGACACTAAATGTTTCTTTTGAGTTCACAAGATCCAACTCATGTTGGGGTGTTCTTTGATATAATTGTAACTGAAACGAGACCCCAGCGTTCAAAAAATAATAATATTTCTTAATATTGCTAGAGCTTAGTCAGGGTAGCGCTATGTTTTATTTTTGTCAGACATGAAAACAAGGGTAAGTTCAATGCATTGCACTGTCGTTTAACAATATTCCAATTGTTCAGCTGACAAATCCTTGTTCCAGAATACTTTCAGTACACTGCAAAAAATGCTTTTCTAGCTTAGATCTTTTGTCTTGTTTCCAGCCAAAATATCTAAAAATTCTTAAATCAAGAAGGATTTTCTAGACAAGATTATTTTTCTTACCCCATTGGCAGATTATTTTGCTTGTTTCAAGCAAAAACTCACTTGAATTCGACTTGTTTTTTTCTGAAACAAGACAATAATTTTTACTGCTAGCAAATCCTTCTTGATTTAAGAATTTTAGATATTTTGGCTGGAAACAAGACAAAAGATCTAAGCTAGAAAAGCATTTTTTGCAGTGAAAAAAAATCTATACAATTTTACAGTAAAAAAACTGGCAGCTGTGGTTGCCAGAATTTTACAGTAAACAAATACGGTAGGAAGAGAAGGAAAATACTAATATATAGAGGTGTGCTGTGTCATTCGTACAAATACTAAACACCATAATGGTAACACATGACTAGGGTCAGGTATCCAGAACTGGTTTCAATTTTCAAGAACCGGGTAAGAAACACGCATTTCGATTCTGCTTAATGATTCCTGCGTTCGTATTTTAATGTGATTTTAAACCATTTAAGCGCAGGAAGGGAAAGAACTTGCGCACTGTTTTGCGTGCAGCGCACACATCTTAAGCGCGAGCACAGAGAACAGCGGTCCCGATGCGGGTCCAGGTTTCGGTGAACCTTTCCGCAGGTTAAATTGTTACACAAGTAGGTGGCGACAAGTGACCATTATAAGTGATTTACTGAATCATTCACTCAACCAATTCAGGATTAAAACGACTACTGTGTGCTGCTTGGACACATACAATGGTTGATCCTGCGTTGGCTTTATCGGTGCTGCGTCCCAATGTGCCTACTTACACTACACACTTAAAGTATGTACTTTTTTGGTGAAGAAAAAGTACACACTTTTGAGTGTGTAGTAGAAGAGTAGGCAAGCTTTGGGACATATGATACTATCACGTCATACAACTGCGTCTTTAACGGACGCTCTGTCGCATAGATACACGCACCCTATCACTGTAAACTGACCTGCCAATCATCTTGTCACAGTTTATATCCTCCACTTTTCATTTCATTTAACTTCCTACCATATCGGAGAGAAAAGAAGTAGCCGCGGGTCTTCATGCAGAGAACTTTGCTCATATTTTCTGCATAATGATGCATTTAAAAGTTAACGACCAAACATACGTTTCTAAAAGTTTACATTGCTGTTGCAGATGAAATATAACACATATGACATTAAATAAATATTTTTTACCAGGTTAAATGTTGATTATTAGTAACTCAAACCCCTTTATCTAAACCGCTCTACCTAAGCGTCGGTCGCACACATCCCCCATGTTTGTAGTTTTTAACACTTTTTATTCGAGTTTGTAGTTCTCAAACGAATCATTCGTCAAAGCGCAATGGATTGTGGGACACACTAATTCTAATCTCACATACTATTTTGGATGGATAGTATGAACATTGGGACGCAGGGCGGATCTATTTTCATAGAGCGCTGAAGGATTGAGTTGTAAAACCTAGAAATGAGCAAACGCCTGAAATTAAAGAAGCTATAATCCAATCCAAAAGTTAAATAAAAAATCCTATTGACTTTTTCGGGGAACCAAGGTGTTGCTAACTTCCAGATTGGCCTTCAAAAATATGCCATCACTGCAGCGCTCCATTCGCGAAGCAAAAATAAAAAGTAACTTTAACTTGTGTTAAAAATGTAAGTAGCTAAAAAAAATCAACTTCTCGTTTATTGAATTGTTGTATAAAAGCAATATCACACTAGCAACTGTGCTGATATCCAGAACAACTGAACAGTAGCGATACAGTGATATTTTAGGCAAAGTTTAAGCATTGATTTATTGATTGTTATTATTATTTATTTAAATCTGAGAATCGCATGACATTGTCATCATTGCTTGGCTAACAGAACTTCTACCATCTCCCAACATCAAATAATCCGTTCATACACACAGAATCTCTTTATGACCGCATGTGAACAGACCAGTCACATGAATGAATACATGACTAATTATGTTCCACAAATAAATCTGTTCATGGTTTCAGTCGTCAACAAACAAACAACATTCACTTCTGCTCAGTTTGAAATCGGAGTAGGCGTTAAAACAGTTCAACTGAAACACATAACACATAAATATACCATCATGAGAAATGTGGAAGTGAGAGACTCACAATGCCATGGAGTTCTGCCACCCTGCTGCACAGATCCGGTCTGTGTTTTTCTAGGGCCTGGTAAAAAGGGTTCTTCAGTATATTCTCATCATACACAGCCATATGTGTCCCACACTCCAGCTCCTTAGAGAGACAAGAGGGGATGAAAATGAACACATAAGGAGAAAGCAAGACCTGAAAATATGGAGAAAAGGAATTTTAGAAATGTCAAAGGATGTGGGGGCTGAACTAAAGTGGATTAGCATTTCTAACCATTTTTCCCCGGCTTACGTTTTTTCTCCTGATTGTGAGATATAAACTCACAGTTATGATTGTGAGTTTATATATCTCGCAATTCTGAGAAAAAAGTCAGAACTGTGAGTTTATATCCAACAATTATGAGAAAAGTCGTCAGAATTATGAGATAAAAAGTCACAATTGCCTGTGTAGCGAATTTAGCTCACAACAGGAAATATGAATAATTAACCATAACTAGTTATAATTAACTATTCATATTTTAGATCCGCTGTAGAGATTTAGCTGACCTCTCAGGGTCAACTGTTTGTCAATTCTAAGAACGTTAAATTTCCTGGTTAAGGGAAATAACTTCTTACTGTACAATTCTACAAAGCTAGTAAAAAAACAAAAAAAAAAAACGTAAATCTGCATGATTAGGGACTCCGGTTATGAGCAAAACAATGAACACGTCAAGTGTGATAAAAGTAAGGTTTTATTAACTACATAAAAACTTAAACTAGTCTAACATACAACATAAACACATACCTTAAAAGATAAATGGTCTAAATCCTACATTACCACATCATAAAACTGGTCTAACATACCATACACACACACACAAACCACATTAAATTGGTATAGGGAAAGGGTTAAAGTTTAAATCAGCACAGAAAGAGGCATAAAGAATGAATTTTATGGAAAAATTTGCATATTCAGCAGATCTAAACCCTGAGGGAAATGTCAGATTCTTAGTTCAAACACACATTGTAAAAAGGTGTAACTGATACTTATTATATCAATTAATAAGACTAAGTTTGATACTTTCGAGTCTCGTCTGGGGAAACAAGCGATTCCGGACTTGGAACATCCTAAGGCCCCAAGATCTTGCTGAAGTTGGTTGATGGAAAGAAAGAACCAGTTTTGAGTCAGAGAAACTTGGTGAATGGAAAAGTCAAGGCCGAAAAGCCCTGGCACAATCTTTGATATCCTGAAGCGTTTTCTCACATCTTCATCTTTGCATCGACCGAACCACCAACTGGGGCGGGTAACATGAAGTGTGGCCTTTAAAGCCTGCAGAGATTCAAGCCTCTCAAGATGGGTTCGTCCAATGAAGAAGGCTGAAATCCCAAGCGGGAGGTTCTTCTGGTTTTATGGCCCTTGTTCTAAGGCATGTATTCGCATATGTAATTCGCTTGGGGTGTTGATGCACAAATTAGTAAAGATTCTTAGGACATCAATATGTTGCATGGGTATCAGCATATAATATACATGCTTGTTTCGATCATATGAAGGCGAATTCATAGATATTAAACACGGTATATGTAAGGTTATATTAATGAGTGTTTTATCGTAAGCATGAATAAAATAGTCTAAAATACCACAGATTAATGCAAAACAGCAATAATATACACAATGGCCTGAAGGATACACTGTTCATTCAAAGAAAGGTTTTCTATGAATTAATTAGTAGAAAAGTCCATTTCTACTGTGCGTTGTCATGGGACAAAGAGTGGTTTATCCTACCTAACATTCCTGGGACATGCAGGGCTTTCCCCTGCTTAGATACTTTTGGCCAACAACCGTGATATCAGCCGGTGGTTGCCATGGAACCAGGGGCCTGTTCGGCTTCCTGGTGTGTTACGCATTTCGGGGGGAAGGGTTCTTGGGTCCTCATATGGCTTGTTAACTGGGGGGTGTTACAGAGTATTTGTTAAATACAGCTAACAAAATATATATTGTGTGTTTGTTTGATTGGTCCAGACGCTACACTGGTTTATTCGTTTATCAGGTCGGTAAAGGGCTGCCATAATATATGAGCGTTCACACTTAAGAGAAGTGTTACGTAAAGAGCAGGTCATTTGGTATTTTAAAGTGTCCTAATATTGTGTTGGAGTTCCCTACAACAGGTTTAAATGCATCTACGGTCAGGAAACATTGTAATTTTCTCAGAATATAGATTTAATATTAGAATCATTTTTCAATGATTTCGAAGGATTCGTTCGAAGCAATTCTGAGCTTAAAGGAGTCATATGACGCGATTTAAATTTTTCCTTTCTCTTCGGAGTGTTACAAGATCTTGGTGCATACAGAAGATCTGTAAATTTGCAAAGACTATAAAGTATCAAATCCAAAGAGATATTATTTATTAAAAGTTAAGAGTCAACAACGCCTACCTAAATGCTCATTCTAACACGCCCCCACATGTCTACGTCACGATGATGGGGAAGGTTTGATAAAAGCCAACCAAATGTTCCGCAGATTGAGGTGTAACTTTTATTCTCCCTGTAGTATTGTTGCTGCCGCCATGTTGTGAAGGCGTTGTGTGTTTTGTTGTGAAAGCGAAAACACTTTGTTTGGTCTTCCAAAAGAGGACGATATCCGCTTCGTCAGGCCTAGAGCTGATCCGTGCTGGTCGCATCAGGGAATACATCAACTTCACGCTGTGGAACACCAGATCGGCTTTCACAGGTGGACGAAGTCGGTAATGATTATAATGACTTGTACTGTCTTTTACGCGTTGCGTATCGCTCCGCGTAAACATAAAACCATGTCTGCATAAAGAGGACGGAGTCCAGTCCGGGGTCGTCACATGTGGTTGCCGCTCCTTCGTCGAATCCGCCGGCTGCGCTGTTCTCAACCCCGCTGCCTCAGCTCACTCTAGGCCGCCGTGTGTTTCGTTGTGAAAACAAAAACTACTTTGTTTGGTCTTCCAAAAAAAAGTACACGACTAGAAATCAGTGGTTAAGTTACATTTACAACACACTGTTCCCGTTTCCTGATCCTGGGAGAGTAATGTTAGACTACAATGCCGGTAGTTCTGACTCACTTAAGTACGTTTTCATTTAAAGGATTTGCCACTGATGATTCAAACGCGAGTTTTGGGCAGTGTAGAGTAGCACTTGTTTGTCATTTCTCCGATCACAAATGCAGACAGGGTTTTATGTTTACGCGGCGCGATGCAACGCAACACGTAAAAAAAACCAGTATAAATCATTATAATCAGTAATTATGTCCCCACTGGATGCAACAAATGCCTAGTTTATAATAGGTTTTAATGTTTTTGAATCATCACAGTATGGTGAGGGGCGTAACATTTCAGTCACACGCTTGAGGTATTCGGACAATCACAACACACTGAATAGCTGGCCAATCACAGCAAACCTCACTTTTCAGACCGATGAGCTTAAAATCGACGCGTTTCAAAAAGGCGGGGCATAGAGGAGAACAATAATGTACAGTATGTGGAAATAATGTGTTTTTTACTTTAAACCACATAAACACATTTCATTACACCAAATACACAAAATAATGTTCTTTTTAAAAACATCATATGACCCCTTTAAAGTCTGTAAACTCCTCCCTTCCATAAGCCTACTCAGCTCTGATTGGCCAGCTGGCCAAGCCTGCTGTGATTGTCCTTACTATAAATGCGTGTCGGAGGAACGAAACGACCATTGCCATAATAATTTTGTTTGCTCAGGGTGGTTACTTGGTAAACAAGATGCATAAGTTTCCAAAATGGAATTTCGTGATTACCTTATCAATTCGAGCCGAGTCCGAGGATGATACGATGCAGTCGCTCAACGGAAAACTCCATCGCAAGCTCGACGTGATCCGGAAGGTTTCGCCGTGGGTAAGTTTAAAACTTTGTATGTGGACTTTACGGAGTGAAAAAGCAGTTTTATGCATCATTATTATTATATCCTTTACTCTTGTTGAGGTTCCAGTGGGAACTGTTAGAATGCCCAGTGAGGCTAAAAAACACAGCATCTTCTCGACCTGATGTAAACACACTAACTAGCGGAAGTGTTTGTGGGCAGGTCAGACTCTGTTCGTATTTCGCGGGCAGCCGGGGATTATGCAAATGTGTTACCTTGTGACATATATAGGTAACAGGCAGAAGATTCGAAAATATGACGACTCGTTAAGGCGGTTCAGAGTCGACTCTTTCTTTTGAGAGACGATATCTTTATTTATCATGCACTTTTTTTAATTAACAATTTTTTTGACTGTTTACATTGAAGGATAGCTACGTTACAAACGGCAAAAAATATATTTTTCGAAAACCCATATGAGCTGATCTTTAAGTAAGAGTATATTCTTAAGCATTAAGCAAAATACAGAACAAAACAACATTTTTATTTAAATGAACAGATGTTAATGCGTCTGTTCAGACCAACACAAACAATTGCATGCCATCAATGCAACTTTTTAAAGGAAAGGTGTTCTAATCTCTTTTCTATTGCACTGTGAAGCAAACAGGACAACAAATAAGATTCACACTTTTAGTCACATGCCCAGAGCTGCTAGTGTTACATACACCGTGGTAATGATATAATGCCTCCAAAACACTCTGTACACCTTAAAAAGGATATCAATGCCCTAGCGACCACTCAGAGAACACTAACATTGTGCCGGCGAGTTTTTCAGACAAGCACTGCTTTACACAGCAAATAATTCACATTTCTCTACAAACAAACAGAGAGAAAAAAAGGCTCTCTTCCTCACTCTCTCTTCTTCTTTCACTCTCTGACCAATCAGATGAACTCATTAGGGCATTCTGAAAATGAAATTAACTTCGAAACACTCCAGCGTACAGTAAACATGACCGTATCCATGTAAATAGAGGCTGAGAGACCATGATGAGGCCAAACTCTCTACAATAAACTTTATTCAGACTGATGATCAGAAAGAAGACATTAACATTTAAAGCCACAACACATGTTTCTACCTCAGTTTGAAATTATCCTTCATTTCATCTAGACATTTCCGCCCACAGTTGCATTTCTGAGCTCAGTATCTCACTGCAGGAATTCCCCACTATGTTCAGAGTGGGAAATACATACACAGTCTATTTTGCTCACTTCCTTAAAAATGTGTCTTGTGCATTCTGACCAAAAAGACTGTAGACTTGGTATCACAAAACCTGTTAAGAACATGTCCGAGACATACTGTATCCCAAAAAAATGCCAATCAAACAATAGGTAAAAATACACAATAGGTTCGTGGCAAAAGAGTCTGACAAAGTCTTACTCACATAATTATGGTGGTTAAAGAGAGTTTGCGACACCAGGAATAATTTCATCTTCAAACCCTTCAAATAACAGATAAAGAAGAGGAGAGCCATGAAGATGAAGATGAGGCTCAGTGTGTCCAGGCTAAGATTAAAGAATCACATGGCCGCTCTGAGAGGTCAAGTCCAAAAGTCTGATAATATTCCAGAGTCAGGCCTCCACCCCTTATTCGGGGAATCTTGGGAAGATTTTCCAGATGACTGTCTGCTGAAACCCTGAAGAATGTGAAAATTGCCATGTGATCTGCTCCTCCAGGCCATAACAAACTGGGTTGAGGGGGAAATCACACTCATGTGATCCTTACAGGGATTTCAGTCGACCGTGTTTTTCGGTTGACAATAAACTGAACCATAGCTCCCAGATATTCTATACACTGGCAATTGGACATGTCTTTCCAAATAAATTTATTGAACTAGCTTGACCCAACAGCAAGGCCAAAATGTAGAAATTGTTATAAAAATTCTGTCAATAATTTTATCAATCCTCATGTCGTTTAAACTATGAATTTCTTTCGCCTTTGTGACATAAAAGAAAAATCTCAGTGTTTGTTCATACAATAGAAGCCAACTGTAACCAAATTGTACCTATTGTACATTGTACCAAAATGTCGTCTTTTGTGTTCTGCAGAAGAAAGAGTGTCATGCAAGTATGGAATGACACAAGGGTGAGTAAATGACAGAATTTTGATGTCTGGGTGAATTTCTCCCTTTAACATCACTATAATTGTGTGAACCTCAATGGGCTCTATTTTAGAGTCCCCCAGGGCTCTATCTTTGGACCTCTCCAGTTCCATTTGTATATGCTCCTACTACAGTCTTTCCCACACATACACTTTACTTGGGTGGGCCACCCAAGTATATTTGGAGAAACATTTTTGCTTTTATTATTTTTATCCTCTTGTACTTTTTATTTTATTCACCAGAAATAACGAAACCATCTACGATCGATTAACTAGTGGAAAATCTACCCTGAGGAACTGCTGACATTCCCACGTGCGCTGCAGAGACGCGGTGGATATTTCACAGACAAAGACAGGGCTCAACAGTGTGGGCACTTCAGTTGCATTTGCGACTAAAAACAGATGTGTGCGAACTGTAAAATGTATTTAGGAGCACGTGTGCAAATAAAGCAAAATCGCTCCGCGTGAGTTTTCTTCAATTTAATGTCATAAAAAGTCTTCAATGTATGAAATGGTAAAACAAATGTCTTAATGATTATTTTAAATAATGCAAATAATTGTAATCTCAATTACCAAGTGACAACAGTCCCATGAACTCCACTGAACAAACCATTCTATGACTAGAACGTAACAAAGAAACCTAAGGACCTCCGAGATCACATGGGTCAACACTCAGCTGGAGGGCCACTGTCATGCAGAGTGTGGCTCCAACCAACTCCAACACTTACCTGAAAGTTTCTAGCACTCCTAAAAACACTGATTAGCTGGTTCACTATCATTTAATTTTGCTTGGCGCTAGGCCTGTCGCGATAATTAAATAACCGTCTAATCGCGATTATTTGATCTAACCTAACATGATTTGGTCACAATATTTTTATTTTTAGGGATTATTCAATGCATGCTGATGAACTTTTATCATAGTTTATAGTTATATGGAAACGAAAGTGGTTAACATTCAACCCGTTCTTTATCATCAGTAGTATTATTTGTGATTTGAATTTTGTGAATGGGAGTGTCAAGGTTTCTCTTTTGCCTGTGTTAAGCCGCGGGAGCTTCGGATGCTTTCGCTTGCGATGTTCGCGATTCTTGTTGGTCGCTGTTTTGCTTATATCTACACACCTTTCACTTTTTAAGACTGAAACAAAAGATGGATTTATTGTTATTCTTCATTAAAAAGCACAACAACAATAAATCAGTAAGATACAATGACAAACTAGCTTACAAAACGTTTATTAACAAAAACGAATAAGATGAGGCATGGCACACACCACATGCTGTATTATATACAGACTAATAAATTACAGAACGTTTAGCAAACACTGAGGAATCAAATAAATAAATAAAAGAGAGCCTCCATAGCGTAATGTGAGGTAAACAGCAAAGATAGGTTTTTCTAAAAGTGAAAAAGAAAACAAAAAGAAAAGTAAAACTAACGGTGAGTGCTTGCCACGCAACCACCCAAACGGTGAGTCGCACAGGCAGAAAAAATGGTCTCAGTCTGGAGCCCTGCACTATATCATCTGAAGCCATTCCATATCTTAATGTGAGGGACAGAATTGAGGTTTACAGAAACTCATCTTCCTTCTGCTGCAGCTGTCAGTCATTCTCCGCTCAGCATTCAAACAGCGCGTCACGCTCAGTTATGACAGTCAGCATAAAACTCTCACCAAGATGATATATTCCCATTATAATACTTAAGTTTAAGGAAGGAAGGAATTATCACAAACAAAAATTATTAGAAGCCTTTCTTTTTCTCAAGATTTCTATCTTATATTCATGAATGTATTTTGTAAGAATACAAATAGTTAACAGCATAAACATGTTTAAATTGTAATGTGCACCAAAGATTTTTTTTCTCCAAGATATTGTTTTTGCTGCTAAATTATGCAGTCAGCTAGTTTAATTTCATAGCTTATATATTTTTATTCAAATGTAGTTTTTCTCTGTAATGAGGAAGTGAGTATTTAGTGGATTGCGTTTAAACGAGGTCTTGTTTGAAAAGTGTGACCCATTAGTTTCCACAAACACAGTATTCGCACTATTCGGTAGTGGTGTAGAAAACAAAAAACAGCGTTCGGGTGTTGGATCGGTTCGGCCAATTCTTAGAATTGGATATCTTTTGGAATATTACAGCTACAACTAATAACTCAAAAAGAATAACATCACTAATATTTACGGAAACTAAATTACATACACATTTATAATGGAAAGCATAAAAACAGACAATTTATCATGATAATCGGCATAATCGCCAAAGCCCTAAAACAGACAATTAATCGCAATAACCATGACTATTTTTAGACAATTACTTGTCACCAAGTCCTAATCGTGACAGCCAAATCTGGAAGCTGAATTCTGTAGGATCAGTGCTATAAATGGAGCCGAGTATGACACCACGGTCAACAGTACCTGAAGTCCAAATCAGAATCCATACATGGCGAGCACAAGTTAGCCTATTCAAATTCAACCCAGAATTTTAAAGGGGTCTTATGATGCTTTTTTAAAGATCATTATTTGTGTATTTGGTGTAACAGAATATGTGGACATGCTTTAATGTTCAAAAAACACAAATTTTCAAATACTGTACATTATTGTAGGTACTCTATGCCCCGCCTCTCTCAAATGCTTCCTTTTCTACAAAGTCCCTCCTTCCAACAAACGCAGTCAGCTGCCAGCTGACCCAGTGCATTGTGATTAACCCGAACACCGCAAGCACTCGTCAGAAATGTAACGCCCCTTACCATAATAGCCAGCTTAATCTTTCAAAATAAATGTAAAGACTGAGCCCGAAAGGGGAACAGAGTCGCGCGATAGACACAGTGTTGAAGCTGGTATGTGTTTGCAGTACAGAAGCCATGGTTAAGACAGCTGATTCCACTGTGATGTGAACCCCCCTCTCTTGCTCGCTCGTGCACACACACACACACAATGCGCAAAACTCAGCATTTGAACAGTCAATAGCAAATACTTAAACTAATAACAAAACAGTAGCTGATTCAGAAGCGCCAGATTGTCATAGCAAAGTCAGAATTACCTCCTCTCCTAGGATCATGAAACGGTCGTCCATAAAATGCATTGCTGTTCGGTTGTAAGTAATCTTAAAGATTCCTAAATGCATCTACTTTCGGAAGGCCAAATAAAGTGCTTTTGCTTTCGCCTAGAAACACACAACGTCTCCCTGACATGCTGCTTCAACATTAACTGCAGTTACTGAAACCACGCTTTCTTTCTTTGCATGAACATTTGGGCAGAATTATGCTAATATTTTTACATAGTGAGGTAGATATGTGGGGGTTTGTTAGAACGAGCCGTTTTAGGGGGGGTGGCAGAGTCTTAACTTTGATAAGAATATCTCTTTGGTTTTGAGACTTTAGTCTTTGCAACTTTATGGATATTCTTTATGCACCAAGAGCTTGTAACACTCCAAAGAGAAAGGAAAACTTGAAATCGCATCATATGACCCCTTTAAAACTACATCTGTTTTCATGTGCATTTTCTGATGCAAACTGTGACACAATGATGCAAATTGATTGCACTGCATTGTTTTTTATTTCAAACCGGTCAAGAATTTGAATATTGCTCAAAAATATTGTATTTTGTCTCTAGTTATTTAATTGTGTAGTGGGATTTACAAAATCAATTTCTAATGGACAATCTCTAAGGAATTCTTACACTTTTGATCATATAGGCTAAACCCCAAATTGACATTTTCATATTAAAACATTTTCCTTAAAAGTGGTGAAAATAAATAGACCAGTTTACACTTATTAAAAACATTTGCTCATATACACATTTATATACAAAATGTATCCCAAAATATTGGTGTCCATTTTTCAACTATACCAACACTTAACACCCTGTTTGTTTGTTTATTTATTTTCACTTTTATTTCTAATTAACTTCATTCACTTCATTATTTTTTTTCTAATTAAATAATGTTGCTTCGCATACAGCAAATAAAAACTGAAAATATCAGGCGAGGTTTCAGTTCATAACACAATCACGTGCCCCGTTGCACATCAATATGACCATTACAACAGTTATGTCCATATTGTTCAATCATAAACATCGTATTCATTATAAACACTAATATTCCTTAAAATTCATACTCTAGAAATGCTGATAATATTTTATAAAACACATAGCATCAGAAGACTCAAATACAATACCGTCAAACAAGTGCATATGTTTTATAGAGCCATGATATCTATATATATATAAGTATTATATTATAATTTATTATATTTTTTCTAATAGGACATGATATGTGAGCAACCCACCTGAGCCTAACCGCTGACTCAGATCCATAGACGTATAACACACAGTAAGATCACCGTAATGCCAGTATTTCACACTAACGTAAGCGTAATACAACATGCACTCGACTTCATGACTGATGAGGAACATAGAACCGACAAGCTAGCTAGCCATACACAAAACCACAAACTGCATGGGATAAACGACTGATCAAGAGTGATATGTGTTATTGTGCATAAATAAATGTTTCGCTGATTTACAATATGAACAATTACAACACGGTGCTAATATTAGCCATATGGTCAGTCAGCGCCTGAGATGTTATTGCTAACAGTCCTAAAACAGACAAAAACACTGCCGTTTAACCTCATAACGCCGTCTTGAAAGAGGAGGAAGGGGCGTTAAAGCCCTTACATCATACCTCCATGTCGCGGGTCCACTTGGTAACGTGGTAAAACACGAGCATTTACTGGAGGTTTGTCAGCGAACGCAGACACATTTCAGACAAGTTACCGTCAGCAACACAAACCGAAATGAGCTCGACCAATCAGAGCTGAACTCGATGACACATTAACCAATCACAGAGCTTCTTTCAGTTTCCAGCGTCTTGTTCAGGTTGTGGGCAATTAGATATATATATATATATATATTAGATCCTATACATATTATATATATATATATATATATGTGTGTGTTTGTGTGTGTGTTTGTGAGTGTGTGTGTCTGTGTGTGTGTGGGTCTGTAAAATCGAGCACGAATAAACGTAATACAGACTTTGAGTACAATATACTACAAATTTAATAAATAGGGGGAAGTTAATTAAGCTACCCCTTAGCATGAAGTATACACAAACAAACAAACAACTGAAAAGAAATAAATAAATGAGGAACAACCTCTCGAACTCTATGTCAGAAACACTGGACCACTCAGCCCATATCACCAATATCAAAAAAATTACACTGTTCAGACATGAAACGTGCCACCTGTGGTCACAATTAACAAAAAGTTGCTACATGACACTGTGAAAATCACCATTTTTGGTCAGGTGACGTATTACCATTATTCGGTTTGCTTAATATGGTGGTGATCTGATTCAATCTATTTTCAAGTTTATATTAGCCAACGTCGTTTAATCATAATGAAGCATTTCAAAATCTTGTTGCAGGGCCTACCATCACTCCGTAACTCATACACTCTTTTGGCTGAAGATTGCATGCGATTCTAATAAATCAAAGTTGATATGTCCTGCATCGTCCAGGGTTTCTTAGCCTGAGGGCCACACTCTAGAATGAGCTCAGAGCCCGGGAACCCTGCAGAGGACAGAGGGACCTGAAGGAATGGACGCATATTACCTTGCAACATTAACTAATACATTAACACTCTTAGCAATAACATGTCTCGAAAGCTTTGAGACGTCTTGAGCAGGCCAGTGGATCTAATCTCTTTTGGAAAGCTTGGCCCGTGCACTAGTTTAAGTTAATTAAATGTGTAGAATTTGCGAACGGTAAGCCTGTAAAATGACGCAGCGAGCACTACTGCAGCCTCCGCACCGCAAAAGATAGAGACCTGATCACCATGTGACTGGATGTCGCGTAGCTCCGCCTCTCTTGTCGTTTCATTAGGTTGTAGGCTACGTTAAACCGGTCTCTCACGGAACAACCGAGCTTACCACTAACACTCAGAAGTTCCGTTGTTCAAGTGAAGTGCAAGATGTAAGGGGGGGGGAAGAGCGCAAACGGCGGGAAAGGGCTCCGGGAAAGGAGGCGCTAATGGCACACGTAAAGTGCTCGGGATAACATACAGGGATAACCAAACCGCCATCCGCCGTCTGGCGCGACTACGCGGAGTCAAAGCGCATACCCGGACTGATTACGACGGGAACCCGCGGTGGGTGAAGGTGTTTATGGAGAACGTGATCCCGCCGAAGCCAGTGGATTACACCGAGCACGCCAAGAGGAAAGACGGTCACGAAGAGGAAGTGGTCGTTTCCGCACGCTGAGCGCCAGGGAGCACTTCTTGTACGGCTCGGATGGAACAACCTCTCAACCTTGCACTCAACCAACCTCAACGGCTCTTTTCAGAGCCACCCACACTTTCATAACAGAGCGCATTTCATAATGTTCGGTGTATTACTCTGTAGTCATTTTATTAAAGCACGCAGTCGGAGTTCTCTATGATCTTCATACTGAAGTAAAAATAGCTTTAGCACACTAAAACATAAAGGCGTTTTTGCCTTAATCTCGAGCTTAAGTTGAGCTGAACTTGAACTCTCTTCAAGAGTTAATTAAACGTGCACAATAGTATGTAAAATAATAATAAAAGTTACTTTTCTTCGTGATTCTCACAGAAACATTGAGCGGGAAAGTCAGAAGTGTGTGTGTGGGGGAGAGGCGACGGGAAGCGTTCAGATTTAGAAGCCTGTGATTGGCGGATATGTCTGCCTAGCAGCCCATTTCTACCCAATGAAATTGCTTTTCTTTCATTCATTTGCCCCCCCCCAAAAGCCAATAAGGGAAAAGGCAACCCGGCATTCATTAATTAGCATGAGCTTTCGATAAATATCCAGTACATGACCGTGACGGCCGAGTACGTACAGTGCACAGTAGAGCTGTTATTATGAAGCTCTCAGCTGCCACAGAGGCTCTTTATAGAGCTAAGCCCCAGTTCATCACCATAAAGCAGTCTAAACTTCTCAAAAATTAATACCGAGTTTATTTTCAACCTTTCCCCCCCGCCCCCCAATTTTCATTTGTAGGTTCTGCGTTTGCGTAAAAGTTAAAGGGAAGATACAATTCTGAAAACACTTTTCTTTTTTCCTCGAGTAACATTAGTTGTATTAATCATTTATCATTGTATGTGTTATCTTGCTATAGTCTAATGTTATATTCTCATGCTCTAACACTATTGTAGGGATGACGACAAAACTGGAGTGTAAAACTCGGTAAAACATTACTTTTGTACTCCTTTGAGGACAATGCATAAATGAGTAAATATGACATTTGGATTAGTGGCTGTATTTGTCAGGGTGTGCACAGTTCACATGCATTTCTCTCTTTTGAGCCATGGACACTTTAGTGAAGTCACATGGAATAAAGCTATACTCTTTATCACTAAGGTGACAGCAATGAACTACTGTACTCGTCTAATTGCTAACTATTTCATGCACCTATATGTAACATTTATTACATTACAAACCTTTCAAAGCAGTGGTAAGAGGTCAATTGTAATACCCTACTTCCAGTTGCTCCAGTGTGCAACAAGACCGTGAAAACACTTTACACATCCTCAATATCAGCAGCTTTTTCACATCACTGCACACTATACTTCTAGCTGAATGCACTTTTAACTGTCATGTCTCAGCGTACTACAGTAAAGGAGTGCCTCTGTACGCACTGTAAGGTTAAGAGATGAGTTTAGGGGAAAAACTCATCACGTTTTCCTAAATGGCCAGAAACAGACTAAAAGCAGATAATTGGGACTTCCACGCATGTGGCTGGATGGGTCTGTCCTTTAGGCAAAATGATTTTCAGTCTGCACAAGTGTGAATGACAATTCACAGGAGAAATTTATTTACATTTTCTGAACGGGAACATCTCAGAGACTAGCGTTTTTGAATAGTTAGGCATAGCATATAATCAGTGGTGTATAAAGTACCTGAAAGCCACACTCAAGTAAAAGTACAGATATCTTACCAGAAAATGACTGGTAGAAGTTGAAGTCACCGTTTAGAAATGTACTTGAGTAAAAGTCTTAAAGTATGTGATATTTATTGTACTAGGGTGACCATACGTGCCATTTTCCCAGGACGGGTCCTGGCCAGGATTTCTATATTGCCTAAAATATCTAGGTTTTGGCTTTGTTTGCGTGTGAAGACCGATCGGTGTATGACATCAAAAAACCTCAAGAGCATTTTGAAAGCATAAAGAACCGTCTGTATGGTATTTTGATGTCACCGATCGTCGGCACACGCAAACAAAGCCAAAACATAGATATTTTAGGCAATATAGAAATCCAGGACGCTTCCTGGGAAAATGGCACGTTTGGTCACCCTAATTGTACTTAACCCTCTATGGTACCGTGTTGCCTCCAGGCAACACAACATATTTTTTGTTTTTTTAAATAAAATGAGACACTCATTTAATTGACCAATGCTGTATCAGGGAAGTAGAAGTCAAATACTAATAAATAAACATAAAAAAGTGGTCACATGACCCACAGGGATCCATTTTGTTTCCACTTTCAGGACATGTGCACTGGTGTCCCGTGAAAGTGCATTTTGCATCAATTCTTGCATATAATTGCAAACAAAAAAATGACTGCACGTCACCTGCATTGGAAAGTAAAGCCAATTGTACCCTTTCCCAAAAACCCCCACGTTACGGAATTATTTCAGCAAATTATCCATAGGGAATTACAAAAAAAAATGCATGTTGCCTCAATGCAGCGTTGTACCGCAATGGACTCGCATTAGGCCATGCGGAATACTAGGTTAGAATACAAGATTGATATTTGTAAGGACAAAGAGTTAGAATTATTCTGCTTGTGAGTGAATGCTTGTAGGACCAAAGGTTATGTTTCATTTTTTACTTGCCAACACCAACAACCACGCAGACCGCCACAGCGCATACAATGTTTGCTATGACAACAGGACCCTGGATCGGTTAGATACTTGTGATCCACGATGGTACAACTGTGCCGGAGCGCAACAAGCTGGATTGAAATGTAATTTTTTATTAAAGTATGCGAGGTGTATGACATTTTTTATTGATATTGTTATAGTGTCTAATTTTAAGTAGGAAAAACATCACAAATATTTTTTTCCTCATTGATATCATATTCCGTACCGTAGGGTTAAGTACGAAAAGTATTTTTTAAATCATAAACGTACTTAAGTATTGAAAGTAAAAGTACAAGTAAATGCAAAAGGAAAAAGAAGAACAATAAATATATATATATAATATAATATATATTATATATAATATATATTATATTATAACTAACCAATGTTTACTACCGCGTGAGTAGCAAGATGGTTGGTTTTATATCCATTTTGTATTTTTTACGGTAAAGAATAAGAAGCACTCATCCCCCGGTACTGATTTGTTTTCATTCCATATGTTAATGTAAACCATTTCGGGAATTGCCTAGGCCGATACATTAGAGTATTACACCTTTATGATCTTTCCTAGGACCGTTCTTTTGTTCCCCATGCGCCGCGATTTTGGCTTCGCCCAGCTTATCTCCGATCCACCTCCCATCCCTGCATACACAGAGCAAAAATGGCCTAATGTGTTTGTTTTAAATCAACCGTTGAATACCGATCTTTTGAATGATTTCCCCCATGCAAAAATTAGTAGACATGTGAAATTAAAACCCACAGTAGGTGCAGCAAGGACTGTTAACCTTGAGATTCAACGATTCATTCCCAACAATCCAAGCGTTTTTTTTTTATTCAGGAAACCGCCTGCATGTGTTTTACTGAGGAATACATTTGTATTGTTTATTTACGCTTCCCCCACACCCGATTAGTTCAATTTTAGTGATTCATTCAATAAGCAACACCGTCCATTGATCAGAGACGCAAAACCCTGATTTGTTTGGAATTGTTTCGTTGCAAAAAGTGAGCCCAACAAGCTTCAATATATGTCAAAATATAAATATTAAAATATCCAAAGCAGACAGCCCCCCGAGCGTCTACAACATGTAGTATATGATTTGGTTAATGTCCTGCTGTTAAGAAAATATTTATATCAACGTGTTCATGCACTCAGTGTCGATTTGGTGACACAACGTTAGCTCTTATGGTTTGAATTTTCAGTATGCACATCATCCACTAATTTTTTTCTTTTATTTACCACATCGGCAGCACGCACTGTACCCCCCTCAATACACACCCGTACTACACTTGAGTGTGTTGGAAATGAATCATCAGGGTTGTTGCGCGCACGGTTTGCACATAGCCAAGGTGTTTTTAGGATCTTTTAATTGCAAGCGCCAAACAACCACATGATTTCGTACCAAAAACGCTGCTTGCGGTTGGTTCTTCTGAATTTTCTGTCGTAAGTAAGATAATGCTTAGGGGGAACTGTCTACGGAGAACAGTGTACAATTAAAGGGTTAGTTACCTAAAAACAATCGAATAAGTTCCAGTCATTAATTGGATTGAACCTCATGTTCGTTCCCAACACGTCAAGACGTCGTCATACTCGCGAACACAAATTAAGTATTTTTGATGAAATCCGAGAGCTTTCTGCATAGACTGCAATGCAACTGAAATGTTCCCAAGTTCACCATTTGTGATGTCACATGGATTATTTTACAGATTTCCTTGCTATGTTTCTGGACTTGGGAACATGTCAGTTGTGTTGCTGTCTATGCAGGGTCAGACAGCTCTCGGATTCCATCAAAAATATCCTAATTTGTGTTCCGAAGAGACGAAGGTCTTACGGGTTTGAAATGACATTAGGGTGAGTAAATGACAGAATTTTCTTTTTTGGGGTGAAATAACCCTTTAATTGGAAATGTAGTGGAGTAAACTTGTCTGAAATAAACAACTCAAGTAAAGTAATAAATACCCCCAAAAACTAAGAACTGTAAAAAAACAAAGATTTTTACTTTGTGACATTCCACCACGCATACCATTATTTATACATAATGAACAATTGTTCTCCCCAAAATAGCGTACACCTACATCGAGTTACCGGTTTTTGGTTTTTTAAGAAGTGCTTTAATCATTTCTTAAAAAAATAAATTACAATTTAATAAATGGGACCCCCAAAGAGTACATTAGAACAGCAAAGGGAAAAAAAAAAAATAAAAAAATTTGAAGACAAACAAAATCAACAGACAAACCCAACAACTACATCTAAAAACCTAAAAAGTGATTGAATCTAATCTCGTTTAGTTTTTAGGTCCAGCATGTTCAGGGTCAGCATGTTATTGGCTCGTGTTAGGACTTTCTTCCATATGAAGACACTGCCTGAGTTTGCCGTTTTCCTGAAAACACAGAAACGGAGTCATTAGTTTGCCAAATCTTCCCCATCTTGGGATCTTGAACATGTTAAGAGAGATGTTTTAACAGCTAAAAAAGTCTGTAGCTGAATTAATGGAAAGAAATTGAACATTTATAATAAAGAGTGTAAATAACTTACACCACCATTATCAGTAAAAACTGCAACCAAGCACTTTCTGTAGTCTGTGACACTTAATGGGATTTTTCACCCCAAATTCAATGAAATTCTATCAATAGTTTCCAACCTGTATGCTTTTTTCTGTAGAACATGAGATATTTTGAAATGTCTCTTGTTTTTTGTCCATATGATGAGTCAATGTGGTTCTCAGACGTTTTGGGGAAAACAAATCTTGTTTCGGAGTACACTAGCTTACACAAAACCTTAAGATTAACATACTTAAAAAAAAAATACATAAGTAAATAATAATAAAAAAAAAGACTTCCGAATTTGTCCTGATGCAGCAAAACATCCTCAAACCATCACACTACCACTTATGAAATGAATGTTTGGTTTTTGACCACGTCTACCAAAAAGTTCTGTGTTCCAGAATTCTTGAGGATCATCCAAGTGCAAATGGGAGACAAGCCGTTTTGTTTTTTTGAGACAAACAGTTTCTGCCTTGCTACTCTGAAATGAGATCGATGGCAATGTCATGCTGATGCTAGTCATGTAGACTGAAACTAATCTAAACTCTGTAATATGGCTCTGATGCTTGTTTGTCAGAGCCCAAACCTTGGCGCATATCAATGAATGATTAAATATACCGCCTCAGGATCCTTGCATACCTAAATCATAAAAAAAACAAACCTTGTGATCACCATATTTAGAGTTACTATGCCTCTATGAAAAATACATTTGGCCTTTCAAATCTATAGTGGGACTACAGCTGCCAATTTAAGTGTTATGGTTTTTCCTACTTAAACATGTACGATCTCCTCTGCATGTTCATTCTGACCTCTTGTAGTCTGGTGATCTCCTTTTTCAGTTTGACCAGGTACTCAATCTTCTGCTTGGGGTTCTGATGACCCAACAGTTTCCCATTCTCCTCGGTCAGATGGTCCACCTGCTTTCGTAGAACCTCGATTTCCTACAAGACACCACTAGGGTTCAAATAAAGTACATTTAAAGTTTACATTCACATGCGCTTAAAGGCACTGCTCCCTTTAAGTTCCCTCACTGTTGAGAATTGAGAGCTACAGAGGATTTTAACTTAAATGATCACAAAACTATTGTACAAGAAGTTTCACACCACATCTTATAAACACTTTGCGCTACATATTGATACAAATCTGACTGTCTTCTGTTGAACCCTTAAAGCATTTAGTCATACAGGTTTGGAACAATGTGGGCTGAGAAAAAGATGACAAAGGAACATGAAATACGGAGAATTTTATTTTAGGTTGTAATGTCCAACCAAATCAGATCAGTCCCCTTTACAATCATCAGGTCTCAGTGTTAAGTACTTTTTTCTATTGGCCTGGTCAAGCCAGTGGTTCAGAATTTTTTTTAATACGGGCTCTTCCACCCACACACACACACACACACACACACCCACCAAATGGGGACTACATGATTCATGGTGGTCTATACAGATAGTTATACCTTTAACCTAAACCTCACCCACACGACAGAAAATTTCTACATTTTTGACAATTCAAAAAACACTTGAGGAAGTCCAAAGGGAGGTGTTTTTTTGCGATTTGTCAGGGTTGTTTGCTCATGTGAGTATCAAATTCCCAAATTCTGGTTACGTAGGTCACAAAAACAGAGAGCGGGAGAGAGAGAAAGAAAGAGAGAGAGCGAGAGAGAGAGAGAGGAGAGAGAGAGGAGAGAGATGAGAGAGAGAGAGAGGGAGAGAGGAGAGCGCGGTGAGTTGGATTCGAAACACCTCTGATAGCCATTGCTTCTGAAATCGACACGATAACTGTGACTGGCTGAAATCGTTCATACAGACTGCAAAAAAAGGTTTTAATAGGAAACCTTGATGAGCTCTAGAGTCAAACACAATATGCATTGAAGCTGCTGTGAGGGGCTGCCGCTTACCTTTTCATTGGGATGGTTATGTTGAATTTGATATTAAAGTTACGTTGCCGGTTCCGCTTCCTTCCTCACCCGGGGATTGAACTTTGTACATACATATATTTTCCTAAATCATTCTGGCGATCACCACGGGTCAGAACCAGGGTTGAAACCACTGGTCTACATATCTTACTTAAAGTCCTCATTAAAGTACAAATGTATTCAGTCAAGAAGAGATCTTCGGTGTGTGTTTGTGCTTCGATGCGGACACCGACAGCGGCACTTTTAAAGGGTTGGTTCACTGGGTTTTTCTAGGCTTGATTGTGTTTATGAGGTGCAGTCTAACATGTGTTAATGCTTAGTTTTTTTAAAAAACGCATTATTTTTTCACATAATTTACATTATTTCACACCGCTATGTCCCTTCTCTGATAAACACATGATCAATGTCCTATGAAGCCCCGCCTCAGAAAAAGGCGATGGGCTCTGAGGGTAGCTAGCCCGTGTGTTTGAGGGCTGAACAAGCCTACTAAATGTCACGCCCCTCAGCTCAGTGGCATGTGCTCCGGTTGTATTGTAAATAACGGCGTCGTTAATATCGCTTATCAGTTTGAGCACAATTGAGAAGCAGAGGATATTATTGAAAAGTATCGTACAGAACCTGTGCAAGCACGGCTTTTAATGGTAGGCCTAAGTTTTGTTGTTGTTGTCTCATACTTTTAGATATGCTGTTATTTGTAAATGCTACTGCTTGTGTTAGCTTTTAATATATGGTTTTATCGTGATTAAAGCTTTAATACAGTACGACAACTGCACCATGTTTAACACTTCTCATAGCTATGTGAAAATAAGTGTATTCACTGAGCTGATGATCTGAATGAGAGAGAGATGCAGAGTGTGTGCAGAGCAGGGGAACGCAAGGAACAGTATTAAGAACCGATGCTTTAGAACATTGATTTTGAAACTTGTGAATCCATTAGAATCGTTAGAAGACAGAATCGTGATTCATATATGAACAGATTATTACGTGCACCTCTAGTTTTCTCTTCATCTTCTCTAAAGCAGCGCAACATGGCCACGCCCCATTCTTGCATGTTCCCGGGGGCGGGGTTTATGGTGTGTGAGTCACGAAACGGGAAGTAAATCGGTTAGTACCTACAGCCGTTTGTAGGCATTCCCGCCCAGCGTTTAAGACCAATATCCACCGTTGGCTGAACTTTCAGCTTCACAACTTTGCAGATATTGTTAGTTTACTAACGTTAAAAAATTGAAATCGCAATGAACCACCCCTTTAAGCTGCTGTCACTGTTAAAACCTAATGCATGGAAAGACAACTCAATTCAGTACTCGTGTGCAGTCTGAGAGGTGGCTTTGTGTGAACATTTTGGGTATGTGCACAGAAAACAGTCAGAAAGCATGAGAGAACTGAATTGAATTCTTTAGCGTCTTCTTGCACTTGAATGGATGAAAATCGCTTAAATGTTTAAATTGGCCTGACTGGGATGCATCATCATGATAGTTTATCATTTGCACGTGTGAGAATTCCCTCAAATCCTTATAGCATCTTTTACGCTGATCCCAGGCCATCAGGCGGTCCCTATTGTTGAACCATTGGCCGCATTTACATTGCATGGTTCAAGTGACCCAATAGTGATTTTGTCCTCCTACGTGGCACAGATCGAATATGGCCCATGAACGTGTAAGCACGAAAAAAAACACATTCTGATATTCTCAGATCGGTTTCAGGCTCATTCTCGGATATTCCCCTGTTAATGCGAGTTGGATGTGAAATGTTTTTGAAACGCTTCGCGGTACAGATGTATATCTATTACAAATGAAACATCTCTAGTTCTCTAGCAGAGTATTAAAGACGGTGGCTTGTGCACAGACGAGTGCTTCAATCTATTGCTAACTGTTGTGGAGACTCTCTATTCGTTCGGGCGAAATCACAAAATAATACACACACAAACATGTCCCTGCTCTTACAATCACTGGAGAACACAATTGGTTTTAATGAGGAAAAACTATACGAGGGCGGATTAAAACCCAGAACCCTGCTAACGTGCTTTGCACAAGTTCTACTGCTAGACCATTAGTACCCACGGATGAAGAATCGGTACTAATTAATGATTTTGATGTAAACTATGGCATTAATGTTTTTATGTGTGCGCGCAGAGTTTGGTCTTTTAATATCACTGTCTAATGAATTGAGTCACGTCAAGTTAATCCTGTGTAGTGTAAATGCAGATATCAGATACAGGTCACTTTTAAAAGAAGGTGTAAGCTGTAAAATCAGATTAGTCAAAAAATCTGATTTGGGCATCTAGACCTACAGTGTAAATGCAGCCATTGCTTTCTCTCTGACCTGCTGCAGTTTTTCCTGCTGATGGTCTTTCTGCCGCAGCTCCCGCAGCTCCAGGCAGCGATTCCTAAGTTCAGTGGTCAGTTCCTGCACACACGTCTGAGACTGGACAAGAGTGCCTTCATTATGCTGCAGCCTGTAACACACACACACACGGGGTGTAAGAAGATTAGTGTGTCACAGGAGTTTCATGGCAATTCATACATTTAATGCACAATATGGAATGGAAACACTGTTGGAATAATGGAATAAAAACTTTTATTGTTTTTGGGTGGCAGATTCACGTCACTGAAAGCCACAGATATGCGCTGCAATCGAAGATTGAGAGCGTCATCGGCACTGCTAAAAGAATTGAGCGTTCAACACTTTTAATGAAGATGACAGTGTTAAACAGGCGAAGAGAGTTTCATTTGCACATGCTTGCTGAAGAGAGATGCTCGTCTCTGACAGGCCATATCTCTGCACATGCATGTTGCAGTAATGCTGTTGTATCTGCTATCAGGAGCCGGTAGTTATAACATGCGCTTGCACCTGCTTTTTATTTTGTGTTGTTCTGGTAGGAGTAAAATGTACGTATGTGGTTTCAACCAGACACTTTTACCTTGTCCAGTTGCATGTGGAATGCGTCTCAAACCACCTCCAAGTGCAATCAGTCTTGAATGCGTTTCAGAGGCCATTTACACCTGGTCTTTTTGCGATTGGATAGCCATCCGATCAAAGAAAATGCATGAAGTGGCCAAGTGTAAATAGGCCCAAAAGGAATATTGGGTTTCAACCACAAATAAAACTACTAAAAAATGTTTTCATTCAGCTTCAGATAATCTAAACAATATGATTTCAACAAATATCAGCTCACTTACACTGTCTGAGATTCAGACAACTGCATCATCAGGGAGTTCTGTGCAAAAAAACAAAAAAAAAAGATTCAACTTAACAGGGCCTCACATAGAAATGTTTGGTTCAAAAGGGCAATTACCACATATTTTTATGCAAATTTTTTTTTTTTACTTCAGAGGTGATGTAAACTAATTCGTATTGAGATTTTTTAGGTCTTGCCTCGACATACTTTTATTTTCTTCTCTTCTTCTAGTTCTCTCAAAACAGAAATGTGTGTGGCCTCCCTCACATCTCTATAAAGACAAATAAACAGTTCAATTGCAGGGACAGAAAACTCATGTATGAACAAGTGTGTGAGTGAATTGTTCTTACTCTTGCGCACAACCGCTCTGATTGCGCTGATTCTGGACGGCATAAAACTTGTCCAACAGCGTTTGAATTTCCATTCGCACAATCTCTTTTTCATTCAGCTGGGCCTATAGATGCATAGGAAAACGTGTTATAAAACACGTTAAACGTTTTATAAAAAACAAAACAAAACTCAAAAGGAAACAACTTAAAATTGACAATTAACACAACATGAGTACATAAGTATATAACAACAAATGAATGGATTTATTACACTTATTGACTTGATTATTTAATAAGCTGTAAGATTCCCGCTGTATGTTTGCTGCAGTGGGAACTGCGTGTGCATGAGCATGACCTTCAATCTGTCGATCTCTTGGTTCTTGGCTGTGCGTTCTGCATTGAGCTCTTTCAGCAGAACCTCCATGGTGATCATAGAGGAGCGTCGGCTCTCCAGCTCTCTCTCCTGACACTCCAGCACCTGAGACAGACTCGAGCCAAAGCCACAGGGGGTGTGCGGCGTCTGAAAGCAGACAATGAGCACATTTACATGCACACCAATAAGCTGATAACTCACAAATATCAGCTTATTAAAATAACCAGTTTTCCCCGTTTACATGCACATCAGTAACCTGACAACGCAAGTAAACCCTGTAAACTCACTCTGTCGGATGTGCTTAAATCTGCACTAACGATGCATTCCTGTCACGTTTCACACATGCACACTTCAATAAGCCGACAGAAAGTGGGTTAACGCGTTTACATGCCGTGCGAAATCGGGGAAAGAGGCAAAAAAACTACTCCAATAAAAGAAAACAGGTTACCACGTTAACTTAACTTTACAATAAACCACAGCATAAGAGATAACTTTCTGTATTTTTACCATTTAAAAAACCAACAACAAACTTTATTTACTTTAGCAAATGATGACATCCCCAGGAGTCGGTTTTGTGAGATTTTCTCAGGTTCAGCTCACATCTGGATACAAGTTTGCCCAACAAATATGGCTCAGCAGACATACACACCTGTATTTTTCCTTTGGGAGTGGCAGCATCTGGAGGTTGACTGATAGATTCTCTCACTCTCAGAAGGTTAATCTGATCACTCAGCTGTTCCACCTGTGCACACACAAAAATCGTTCTAGTTACACTAATAATACACTAAATAAATTTTGGCCAGATTTTTTTTGGCCAGTCAGAGCCAGTCTGCAGATCATGCAGTGTATAGGCCAATTCACACTGCAGACAAACAAGTTGGCCGTTGACGCCGTCAGGGGCAACACACCTCTGATGGTCACAGATTTTTTTAGCTTCAGACTATGAATCCAACCAATCGGAGGAGATCAAACATGTTTGATATTTTGAACCGATTTTAGAACACAACAGGGTGCGTCTCAATCAGCTCCCTAGTTTAGTAGGCAGGGCACTGATCAGGGAGTCGGCTATTTTAAGGGCTGTCTCAATCGTGAAATCCTTCCAGTGCACTGGAACGTTCGCTCCCTGAAAAATCCCACAATGCAACATAAAAGCTAGGGAGCATCGATGCTTACTTTGCTCCCTTACCAGAAATTACGTCACATTTCTGAAAAGTTAAACAAAAACCACACGAGCCAACTCGATAAATATAAATGACATGCGATAGAAGATTTGAAAAGACACTTTTTTTAGTATATTTCAGCATAAACTCACATCACTAGACCGGTAATGAACACATCTGGTTAACATTTAGAATTAATATTCAACTAAAATGTTGTAAGGACATGTAACAGCACAATGCGTTACAGAGAATACAAATAATATCAGAAAGAGAGTGGTCCTGCCTGTAGTTGATTAATTCCTGCAATGATGTCCATTGACTTTGTACTAGTCATGTCTCTGGGAATTGAGTAATCACTGTCGCAATGAGTCAGGGAACTTACAAGTGACCAGATTTGTGCACACGATATACTGATTCACGAGCGGATTAAGACGCACCCACATTGTTTTCACTTGTCACGCGTCTCCTAGAAACAAGCCGCACATTTCTGCTTGAGTTTGTAATCGGAACGACTGAGGATCACACACTAGTACCAGACTTTAGTGTATGACCTATCATTTTAAAATCTGTGTCCAGCCTTAAGTGACATGCATTTGCACTGCAGCCAAATACTGTAGAGTCTGATTAGACCTTTGATGTCTAAAAGATATGGGAAGCATTTTCTCCTCCCTTTTAAAAGTTGACAAATACTATTATTCTAACTATAAAATGATTATATTTAGCATTTTATTATTGCATTCCACGTTGCGGTTTGCTTGCAGTATACAAAACATCGAAACAACACTGACACCCATTTTTGGTTTTCAACCAACCGGTTGAGAACTTAACATACAAAATTATTTTTGCAGGCTGCAGAGCATCATAACTGATCAATCAGAATCAAGCAGTCCAGAGAGACGTTGACAATGACTGACCGACGGACTCTACATTATCTCATATTTGATTTCAAAACTGTAGCATGAATTGAAGCAGGATGAGCAGTACCTGTTCTTTCAGGGAGTTTATACTGTGCTCTTTCTCGGTGTTCAGGGTCCGGGAACTCTCCAGCAAAGCTGCCTGCTCCTCCACCACTTTACTGAGTCTCTCCACCTCATCTGTAGCGTAGGACAGATCTTCCTGTAGCAGTTCCAACTGTGACACACACACACACACACACTTTAGCTTAGGCTTTTGACAAAACCTCAAAACTCAAACCCAGTTACACACATACCTCTACACGGTCAGAAGCAAGGCGTCTCTCTGAAGCTTCTCGCAGCTCCTGTAGTTCATTCTGCATTTGTGTCATGCTCTCCTTCATCTGCACTTTCTCAGTGCACACAGTGCTGTACTTCCCCTGTGGGTACAACACTCACAAAATCAATACAAACTCCTAAAAGAACGTCTAAGTGAAAGTCACCTTCTATCCATTACCTATAGATTGTCAAAGCAGCTTCACAGTGATAAATAGGAAAATAACAATCATGGAAACTTAACAATGGAGACTGTTAAGATTCTGCTGTAAAGCTGATCTAAAAGACAATATTGTCATTATTTAACTCAAGTCAGTTCAGATCAGACAGTGCTGCACGATAAACCGTATTTTTATCGTGATCACGATTTCTACTGCGCTCGATTTATTAAGCATAATTGTCTGCGATATTTGCTTGCTGGTTATTTATTAAAATGTTTAACTTACCCTGACAACATTGTGCTCTCTCTACATTATGGAAAGAGCTGAGCTGAAAACCCTGTTATACATGCAAGTCCGAGTTCAGCAATCCCTTTTAGTGATATCTTGTTCAAATATAAGTTATATCACAATCACATGTAGTGTGCGGCTAGAGATACTCACACTGATGTCAGAGATCTCTCCTTGCAGCAAACACACAGTCTGATCTCTTTCAGCCACCTCGCTTCGAAGATCTCTGGTCTCCTGCATCAACTCCAGCACCACATCCTACACACGCACGCACGCACGCATATAGTGAAACGCCAGCCGTGACAGCAGGAAAAACATTAAAAAGAAGATTGAAATTAGAAATATATATAAAATGTAACGGCAGTATTCTTGGATGGACGTCAAGATAAACATAAATTTAATCAGAAACCTAATAAGATCATACTGAGAAACCAATTAATTGCATGAATCATGTTATTTTCAAGAAATTTAAGAATATTAATTCCCCCTAATGACTAATCATAAGCTGCTGGTGCATATGGTTTACCAATAACACACTTTGAAAACGCCTGCAGTGGTTGTCTTATTTCAAGCAATGTGTTGACATTAAAGGGGTCATATGATGCTATTTTAAAGATCATTATTTTGTGTATTTGGTGTAACAGAATATGTTGAAATGCTTTAATGTTCAAAAAACACACTATTTTTCAAATACTGTACATTATTGAAAGTCCTCTATGCCCCGCCTCTCTCAAAAACATAGTTTTCAACAAAAGCCCCTCCTTTGACAAGCGCAGTCTGCTCTGATTGGACAGCTGACCAGTGCATCGTGATTGGCCGACACTGAAGCACTCGTTGGAAATGACCGCCTTACCATATCGCAAGCTACTTCGAAATAAATGTAAGACAGAGCCCGACGCGAACAGAGTAGCAGGACAGACACAGTGATGAAGCTGGTATGTGTGCAGTACACAAGCCACGGTTAAGACAGCTGACTCCACTGTGATCTCTCTCTCTCTCTGTCACACACACACGCACGCGCACACACACGATGCGCAAAACTCCGCATTTGAACAGTCAATAGCAAATACTTAAAAATAACAAAACAGTAGCTGATTCAGAAGCACCAGATTGTCATAGCAAAGTCAGAATTACATCCTCTCCTAGGTTCATGAAACGGTCGTCCATAAAATGCATTGCTGTGCTGTTGTAAAGTAATCTTAAAGATTCCTAAATGCATCTACTTCTGGAAGGCCAAATAAAGTGCTTTTGCTTTCACCTAGAAACACACAGCGTCTCCCTGACATGGCTGCTTCAACACTAACTGCGATTACCGAAATCACGCCTTCTTTCTTTGCGTGAACAATTAGGCGGAGTTATGCAAATCTTCCCACACAGTGAAGTAGACATGTGGGGGAGTGTTAGAACGATCCGTTTTAGGGGGGCGTGGCAGAGTCTTAACTGTGATAAAGATTATATCTCTTCTGGTTTTGAGACTTTAGTCTTTGCAAACTTCAGGGATCTTATCTATGCACAATCAGTTGTAACACTCCAAAGAGAAAGGAAAACTTGAAATCGCATCATATGACCCCTTTGAAATTATGTACTGGAACGAATGAATGACGTGATTTATGGAATTGAATCATTAGTAATACTACAGCATAAAACCTCACTAAAACTAATTATTTGGACACACTTAACTATGGTTAACATGAACTATTATAGCAATAAGTGATATATTACATTGATGTTAATTTAAACATACTGATATATGTTGACGTTGTTAACATTAATTCATAATTATAGCATTTATTAGTTAACGATAGCAGATACATTAACAAATGTTGTCCTAACTACAAAGTAATATGTTATCATCTTTATTTCTTAACCTCTAACAGGTATTTTTACAGTGAGTGAAAGCTTTCCGCTGCTTGATCAGTGCATTGCATTCTCACTTTGTCCTGTTCGATCTTCTGCTTGAGGCTGTTGATTGTCATGTTGGATGAACACACACTCTGCTGTAAAGCACTGACCTCATCGCTCTGCACACACACACACACACAGATACATCAGAACCAAAACGACTTCTAGAAGTCATGCAACACAGCATCAGAACATTTTCATGCAAATTACAAAAGAACTGTGAGCAGACACGCATACCTGTTGCTGGTTTTTGTTTGTCAGCTCAGAAATGTGTTTCTTCAGTGAGGCATTCTCTTCTACAGACTGCACAAGCTCTCTGTAATACACACTCAACTTCAACACGTCTATAGGTGCATATGCTTTTACTACGGTGGCCGTAAAGTACAAAGCAAATCACAATTCTGAAAACAAAATAACAAATTACAAACGCAAATGCAAGTCTAAAAAACAAAATAACAATTCAGACAGCACAACAACAATTCAGAAAACATTTTAACAAGTCAGAAAACACAATGACATATTCGAAAACAAATTAACAAGTCAGAAAACACAACGGACAAATCAGAACAACCCGGAAGCAGGGTAGGTATAGTTTGAGGACAGCCCATTGGTTTGGGATTACTCCACCGCTGCTGGCCGAGCCATCTGTCAATCAATTATACAGGAAGAAACCAGCCGAAGAACAGCGAGTCGTGGTAGAAAGTCGGGATGGTTAGTAAGTATCTCGTTTACAGTATTGTATTAATTGCCTTACTCTGGAATAAAAAAAATACGGGTTGTATATTCCATTTAGTTAAAAGTGGCCGTTAACATCAGCTTCAGTGGCGCAGTTGGCATAAGCGCTTGCTCCTGGCTTTTTGACGGGGGTTTGGGCGATGACCCGGGTTCGATCCACCTTTGCCGAAAACTTTTTTTTCTCCCTTTTCAAAGGTATAGCAATAGATTCTATTTACACTACGTTAAAATAGCAGGATTTCTACTATCAAGTATACTACTGTTGCAATTAGTGGAATTATCGCACTTCAGATTGTAGTATTATAAAACCAGTTGCAAATAATCGTATGGTGGAAATTATAATTTAATTATTAAAGGATGCCACCTATGCTACAATAAAGCCCCCGCTCCCTACACTACCCTAACCTACCCCTCTTTCAATTTATTTATTTCCTAATTTAATTGAAAAGAAAGCCTTCACGAGGTGTGTGATCGAGTTGGAAAAGGGAGAAAAACAAAAGTTCTGGCAAAAGGCGGGACGAAACCCGGGCGACGCGCAACAGCCAACGAATAGCGCTATCAATCTGCGCCAATGGAGCGGATAGCGGAGTATACAACACAATTTTAACTAAATGTAAATATACACTCCGTATTTTTGGGATTGGACAGATGTTCGTTCCTTCACGGGAGTTAATCCAAAACCAAGGCGCTTGTCTCCAACAGATCCTTTTCCGGTTTGTCGATTGTCGTGGTTTTCTGACTTGTAAACAAAAACACAAAAAAATTTTGTCGTTGTGCTTTCTGACTTATTTTGTTTTCAAATTTGTCATTGTGTTTTCTGACTTGTTATAATGTTTTCTGAATTGTTGTTGTGCTTTCTGAATTGTTTTCTTGTTTTTTTAGACTTGCATTTGCGTTTATAATTAGTTATTTTGTTTTCAGAATTGTGATTTGCTTTGCACTTCTCGGCCACCGTATTTTACTAATGCAAATGACAAGTGCATACAGGTACAGCTGCTACAAAAAGTATTTGAACACTGAGCTATGGACATAATCCACTATTATCTGTTCTGGTCAAAAATGACCAGCAAACAAAAACTGCTTATGAATTTTCTGTTACGCTATTTTATTACCAAATACTGGATTCAATCTTTTTATCAACTTGTTTTCTGTCAATCAGCACTGATTTTGTATTTCTTTTTATAAATGCTCAATTGTAGGCCTCATTGATCTGAACTTATGCGCCTCAGTTTTTGAGTGAACATTGCCAGAATTATCCACAAATAATGCCTTTTCACTCAAAAACTGAGGCGCATACGCACAGATCAATGAGGCCTACGATCAATCAGTTTCAAAAGGAAATGCAAAACCTGTGCTAATTTAAAGAAAACAAGATGACAAACAGGCTAAAAAAAGATTAGATTTACAAGCAATTTTTAAAAGGCCAGTCGTTTGACAACACTTTCACTTTACATCTCACATTACTGTATATCTATTGTTCTATTGTCTATTCTATTAAAAAATAAATATAAATAAATAAGATAAAAACTAAGCCTAACATGCTTTGATATTTGGTTTTAATATTAAACCTAAATTAAATAGCATTTTACTTATGCATGACTAATTACTTTTAGGACCACTGTAAACAACAGCAACAATGTTTAGAGTTAAATCAAGTCCCTTATCCAAACACATTTCTGCTGCATTTGATGTTATAGATATTAAATTATTAACACTTATCAAGTGTTTGCGTGTCTCTCTCACTCACTTGGACACACTCTCTCTGTGTGCGGTCAGCTGGGATCTCACACTGCTATTCTGCTCTTTCTCCTCCTGAAGAGTATGCAGCAACTCCTACAAACAAAAGATTTTCCACAGTATGTGAAAACCAAAACCCGCTTAAGAACGAGTGACAGTGCGAGTGTGAATGAATACTGACATTAATCTTGGTTTGCATTTCTGAGCACTCTCGACTCTTGAGCTCCATCTGCTGTGTGTGTTGATCCAGCTCGAACTGAAACTCAGCCTGCAGTGTGTCATACATGTCCTGAAGATCACGCTGCTTCTCCAGCACCTGCTTCCACTCCAGCCTGAGAACGACATACAGGACATACTAAGCATCAAAGAGAAATAAATATAAATGTATTCTGTATTGCACCCTAAGACAGACAGATACAAAATCGTGATGATAATCGTGTATCATTTTGTGATCAAAGATAAGTCCCATAGAAATATTTCTATGAGCCCGTGGATAAAACACAGGCAATCTGCAAACTTTGCACAAGAGTTGCTCAAACCTTAGTCAATTATTCACTACAAAAAGTGAAAGCAACATGAAGATGGAAAAAAAAAAACACATGACCAAGCTTTTGGCATCTCTCACATCTCTGCATTAACGGCGCATTAATTGTCTCGCAGAAGAGAGATGAATCTACCTCAACACATGCTGAAAACGGTAGGCTATATCAATCATAATTTATTGACTCAATAACTCAATGTCTTGTGGCCCATACATTAATGACAGGGAGAAAAAAAAAAATTTTTCATCGATGACTGATTATGATGCAGTGCTTGAACCTATTAAAGACTGTTATTATAACCTATACTTTTAGTATTATTAGCATCATTAAAATGTTTTGTTAATATGGTATGGGAACAAAATGCTAATGAACAACGATTTTCGCCTTGGCTCAAACAGAAACTGTATAGGAACCATTTGTATCTTTTATAACGCACTCAGTTGTGAACAGATCACTCAGTTGAGTTTTGATGTGGGCCTAGTTTTGTAGCTGGGTTGTAGTTTTGTAGTTTTAAAAGCATTCTTATTGAGGTGTCCACAATCCTCACACCCGTGTGATTTTTAACTAAACTAACACCGGCTGCTTTGAAGAAGCTTGATGGTCCTGATTTGCTTTTTAACCGTTTTGGTTCATTTACTCCATAATTCCTCTACTTCAAGTATATGAACTATTATTAGAGCATCAACGGTGTTAGTGTGTGTGTGATGTACTTGACAGTGTCCAGCTGCAGCTGTGTGCTGATCAGGCTCTTGGACAGATCTGTGGTCTCTCTCTCGTGCTCTGCTTTCCGCTGCTGCAGTTCTGTCCGGGCTGCCTCCAGCTCCTTATCAGAGGACTGCAAGACGACACGCAAATCTCGCACCTCCACCCGCAGCACTGCAGAGAGGTCACAGCAAACAGCCATCAACTCACAGAATTCGTCATATCGGCTACTAAATCAACACATTACTCACTTATGGTGCTTTTCCACTGCATGGTACAGCATGGTACGGTTCACTTTTGGGGGGTTTTCCACTGGGTACGGTACCTGGTACTTTTTTTAGTACCACCTCGGTTGAGGTTCCAAGTGAACCGTACCGTTACCAAAACGTGACGTGTAAACTCTGCTGATCACGGATTGGCCGGAGAGAATCGTCACTACCTGCGTCACTGAACTCGACACAAACACAACAGAACCGCTAGATTTAAATAAGCACAGCCATTGAAGGATCGAACACAACCGTTTTGAACAAGCACACCTTTTTTAACAACCAAAAATTGGCTGTTTCGTTGTCTGTTGAGGAAGTACAGACATTCCTCTCGTTGATAGCAGAAGAGCAGATCCAGCGAGAGCTTGATGGGGCGACGCAGAATGAAAAAGTTTTTCCAGGAGTCGCGGCAATAGAGGCGGCACAACTATAACGACGTGAATAATCTCGCCCACTCTAAAGCGGTACTGAACTGCAGTGGAAAATCACAAACACACAACTGGCACAATAAAATCCGTACCGTACTGAGCCGTGCCGAGCAGAGTCGTACCACGCAGTGGAAAAGCGCCATTACTGGACTGCAAGCTCCACATCAATGCATAATTATTTAGTCGAGGTAGGTACAAGCATGAAAAAGTTTATTTAACAAGAAACTCAACATCAGCTCAAGACTCACCGTCCATCTCTCTGTTTTCATCTTCCAGCTGCTGTTCCAGCATCCTGATTCTCTCCTGCAGACGCACCTGTTCTTCCAGCAGCGAGTGTCGCTCAGCACCGAACATCTACAGTTAGAGAGCAATGTCAAACCAATGCATGGACCAGAGCACCAGAAACACCCAACACTACTGCAAACACACCTCCTCTGTGCGACTGGACTTCTCGGCTGCTATGGTAACCTGTTCTTCCAGCTTGCTGATTTGTTGAAGCAGCTTCCTGTTTTTGGCTTCCTCCTCGTCTAACTGGCCCTGAACAAGGAGAGCCTGTTCCTAAAACCAAACCAAAAAGTTCAAGTCCAGACAGATTCCCCACAACAACATCTACAGTAATTTGCAACATGAAATTACGCTTCAGAAAATACTCATTTTGGTAATTAATTCAAACTATCATAATTGTATGCAATACTACGAAAGCATTGTGAGCACCTGCATTTGTTTGAGTTCTTCAGTGAGCGCTTCACAGGCCAGCTCGCTCATCTCAGGAGGCGGCTGTTCGCTCTGGATGTCATCAACGTGGATATTCTCGTCCTGTCCATTCAGATGGTCTGGGCTAGACAGCGGCACCAGTCGATTACGCAGGTTATAACCTTTGGTGGGTGTAGTCAAAATCTGAGGAGCAGGAGCAGTCATTATAGGAGGTTTAATTTCGAAATCATTTAAAACAGACCGACGTGAAGTCTGAGCTCTTTACCTTTATGGTCTCTGCATGAATCTTGTTGAGTTGAGACACTTCCTGTTTGCTGTGGGCTTTAGTGGCCTCTAGGATCTTCTCCAGATGTTTGTTGGACTTCTCGAGGTAGCGCTTCTCAGATTCCAGCTCAGCCAGCTGTTTTCTGAGGAGTATAATTTTCACATTCTGGTCAGAATGATATTAATTTACAGCCACCAAAGGCACTCAATTCGACAAGCATTAGTTACGTTACATGAATGCGACATGAACATACTTGTTGACCTCCTTGAATTCCTCGAAGGCTTGAATTGTCGCTGTGAGCTCGGACTGTTTCTGCAGCAGCTGAACCTTTATCCTCTCCACGGAAGCTGATGACAACGTCTCCATAGTGACAGGGGTGGAGTAGATGGGCGGAGCTATGAATCAAGACAGTAACAGTAGCTTAAATGATCTGCCTGTGCGTCACATTTTAAGATAAAGACAAACATAGCATTGCAACTTTTGTGTTGACTTTATTGTAGACCTATTGAGTGGATACAGATATGGAATTAAAAATTAAGAGCTTTTTTGCAGTCAACACATTCAGGTTTTTTTTAAGGTAGGAAAACTAAATGAGCCTTTTTGTAATTTGAAAATTTTTCCAGTTGACGCTCATAGCATCAATTTATGCAACAGTGGTCTCTACCAGTTTGCAAAGAGAAACAAATAGTTATAAATGTCACCTGCTCCTTCATCTCCTGTGCTCTCCTCTGTTGTCTGAGCCTCCAGCAGCTGCAGGAAGGTTTTCTCCAAAGCGGTTAATGACTGAGCCTTGGTCTCAACTGCAGATCTGACAGAATCCAGAGCACGCAGGGCTCGAATCTCCTCCCGCAGGGCACAGTTCTCCGCAGCGTACTGCATCATCCGTGGGTGGTGCTCCACCTAACAAAATAACACACACAGAGTTATAATTAAAATTAATCAACCCCCCAGAGACTGTAAGAACTTACAAAATTCTGAAGATCCAGAAGATGAAATTGTTCTATTACATTAGAAAGTCTATGACTAAAGAAGACACTTAAAAGTTCCTAAAGAGTGGTCTGCTCAGTCTTCAGATGAAATCTCATGAAAAATACAGCTTTTTCAGGTGAGGAATGGGCCAAGATTCCAGTAGAGAGGTGACAGAAGCTTGTCAGCACTTATTGGAGGTCATAACTAAGATTCTCTACATTTTGCACTTTTGAGGATGAATAATTTTGAGTGCTTAGAGCCAATTAGATTATTTTTTTGTTTGTTAATTTTTCATCAACTTCATGTCCTTATAATCACTCAAATGTGTATTAATAAACTTTCTATAAAAGTTTAATGATGCCTTGGTTGGAATGGCAGCAGAATGTCTTGCAGGTCAAGGGGGGTGAATAATTTAAATTGCAAAAGTATATATATACACACACAGTTAAATTTTAAACAATCAATATTTTTGCATTTGCTCTGGAAAAAAAAAATTAAAAGATAATTTTTCCACCTGATCCCCATGAAAAAGACATGATTTGGACCTCTAAAATCCCAATTTGTACTAAATCCATGATTTTAACTACTAAAAACTTCTGATGTCCACTTACTGCTTTTGACTAAACAAACACAAAAGAAACATTTCAAATCAAAGGACCAATATAAAAACAATCTTCCTAGATAAAGTTGTTGAAGTATGGTTGTCTATTCAGAACTTCACAGTGTGTAGCTACCAGCATTAAAAATAAAAAATTTATTCAAATTGTGAATGGAATACATGTTGCCCCTTGGTAATATTATTAGAAAATACGGGATTAGTTTCCACTGTTATGCTGATGATACTCAACTATATATCTCAACAAGACCAGATGAAACTTCTAAATTATGTAAGCTAACAGTGTGTGTTAAAAATGTAAAGGATTGGATGACTTCTTATTAAATTCTGATAAGACAGAGATATTGCTTATTGGACCAAAAGACAGTACACGAATCTCGTGGATTACAATTTGCAACTAGACGGATGTAGTGTTACTTCCTCTGCAGTCAAAAATCTTGGTGTTATATTAGATAGCAACTTGTCTTTGAAAATCATATTTCCCATGTTACAAAAACAGCATTCTTCCATCTTAGAAACTAGCCAAGTTACGAAACATGTTACCTGTTTCTGATGCAGAAAAGCTAGTACATGCATTCATGACCTCTAGACTGGACTATGGTAATGCACTGCTAGGTGGTTGTCCTGCATCTTCAATAAACACGCTACAGATAGTCCAAAATGCAGCGGCAAGAGTCCTTACCAGGTCAAGAAAACATGATCATATTACCCTAAAAGAAAATTTTACAGTCTCTGCACTGGCTACCTGTTAAGTTCTTTATCAGTTACAAAATATTATTACTTCCTATAAGGCCCTTAATGGGTTAGCTCCAAACCTAACTAGTCTTCTACCACGCCTACAGATCCACACAGCTCCCTAAGTCGCAAATTCTGGACTTTTGGTAGTACCTAGGGTAGCAAAGTCCATTAAAGGATGTAGAGCTTTTTCGCATTTGGCTCCTAAACTCTGGAATAGTCTTTCTGATAACGTTCGGGGTTCAGACACATTCTTTCTGTTTAAATCTAGATTAAAGACACGTCTCTTTGGCCAAGCATTCAACTAATGCATCTCATAATCTTGTACTGCAGTCATATCTGATCAAATGCACATTAATATTCTTTAGCTTGGGTTAAACAAATCAATTTTGCTTGGTTGGAACAGCAGCTACTCTAATTATGTCTCTATGTGTTTCTCTGTCTTTTGCCACGGGATAACTAGGATTTACACAAGCTTCAGTCTGGATCCAGAACACCTGAGAAGAGATGATGCCACCCCTCAGAGGACCTCAGATGATGCCAACCCTGAAACAACTTACAGAACTAACAAATTTTGTTATAAGTTTGATTGCATCATATAATAATGACTGTTAATAGTGTTCATAGTCTGTTTGATTACGTCTTTAATTGATTTTTCCGTACATTTCTGCCATATGTACATTAACTGACAGTCACCACTGATAAGCTACTAATAAATATTGTAGAAACCTAATTTGCTGTAAAGTTGCTTTGCAATGATTTGTATCGTGTAAAGCGCTATACAAATAAACTTGAATTGAATTATAAACAAAGCAGACAAAGAGCACTTTCTTTCTGCAATAAGCGTGCTGAAAGAAAATCCCAGTGTTGAGTGGTAATTCAATGAAATACAAGTAAAATAAATAAATGCACACTATTCCTCTCTTCATCAGTGTACAGATATCTGTGCCTAGTGTGAATATCTGAATAGGAATCCATTGTTTCCATTCACAATCTTCTCCACATTTGTGCCAAACATTTGCATATAGTGTAACGTCATTCAAGCAAAGTACTTTTTTGTGTTTTATGTTTCCCATACATTGATTTATGTGGTGGACCGCAACAATATCAACACTGACTGCCACAAATAGATTCTCCTTTTCCCTTTACATTTTTATTTTACCGTTTAAAATAGGTAAAATCTTACTTCACCGTAGAGCGGCATTCAGTGCGTTAACTGGCTCAGCACCTCTCTCTCACACAACAGTGAACAAATTAAACATGGTGGTGTTTTCCAGTATTAGTTCCTCTGTGTACTTAAAAACAACAACAGAGTTGGTCTACCTGCTCTCGAAGCAGACGTATCTCTTCCTGCAGCTGCTGGTTCTGCTGATCAGGGTCTGATCTATGGCCTGTCTGAAGTTCTTTCTTCAGCTGAGCGATATGATCATCTCTGAACTTCAGGATCATGCGGTTGGACTGGATGAATTTCTCCTTCTGAGCCCAGGCAGCTTCCAGCTGAGACACTTTCACCTGAAGAGCCTGTGAGCAAGACAGCAACAGGTGGCAACTGTGGTTAAGCAGAATAGGGAGCATATGCAAATATAAAAATTATGTTTTATTATTTAATTATATTGGATTCATTTTTTTTCTCTTTTTGCTACATAATGGGCTTAAGATTTGTGGGTCAGATGACCGACTCGTTGGCACAGACTTTCAGATGTCAATTCAATTCTTGTATGTGACCCTAGGGGGACTCCACAAATTTGACAGAAGAGCAGAAAAGATTGGGAGAGAATATAATTTACTTGTATGATGGTCCAGAGGTAAGATCTGACACAAGGTCTTCGGATTCGAAGCCTCGTAACAGGGTAAATTAAAAAATTGTATTGATTTAATTCAACAATGAAAAGCAACTGCACATAAAAGGCACCTTCTTCTCCTCCTGTGCTTTCTTCCAGATGCTCATGGCCTGAATGAACTGCGTCTTATAGGAAAGCTCAGCGTCAGAGTGTGCTGCAACACAAACACCAGTTCAAACAATAAAACATTAACGAATATTATGTCCAGACAGATGGATCGTCTGTGTGAGCTCTGTAACGAGTGTGTACCTGTTTGCTGGTCTGATGGTGTCATCTCAATGACGTGTGCTTGTGAAAGAGCATTTGCGAGCTGCTCCTTTAGTTTTCTCACTTCCGCTTGCAGTTGTCTGACATTACCCTGAGTGTCCTCATTTACCATAGCCTACAGATAGGCACAGATTAGCCTTCTCGTTGCACCAATTCTTCAAGAATATTAAGATGATGAATGAATGTTTGGATAAATAATTCTGTTGCTCAACCTTATTTTTGATGAGTTTGGCTCTCTGAGCGAACTGCAGAGTGGAGAGCGTCTCTCCAAAACACTTGGAGCCAGGATGAACGTTAGCGATGATGTACGTCTTAGCGTTTCCGCCCAGAGAGTCCTGATCACATGAACAGCAGTTAGACACGATTTACTCATCTGCATATTTACAGACACATTCGTAAAGAGCCCTCACCCGGAGCAGGAAGGTTAGTTTCGAATCTCTGTAACAAATGTGACGGTTCTTCCCATTTGACACATCCATCAGGGCCATGATCACCTGACCAAGACACATCAGTGACCGGTTTATGCTGCTTGCCTCCTAAAGCATAAGTCAAAAGGTTACGGTTTAATTTAAAGTAATAACAGTGGAGTAGTCACAACAGTGTAGTCACCATTAAAACAAGAATGGCTAACTAACTAAATGTTGAATTAGGGCATAAATTAGCATAGTTTATAATCTTGAAACAGCCCCACTTTTAAGATTCTTGCATTACCACACTAAGAATAACTACGAACGCTGTTACTGTTATTTAACAATGATGTGTAACTGCCAGCCTTGTTACTAAAGCAACAGAAACACTATACAAATGTTATGACATTCACTGTTATGATTTAATGAATCATTCAATTAATGTAGTGTTGGACATTTTCTGTCAGTTACATTAGGGTGGGAAAAAACTCATTAGCGGTCACAGAGTTGGCTCTTTTTTGAAACAGAATCAAGTTGAATAATATTGTAATAGAACATGCACTGTAATAATGATAAAATAAAGCAATAAGCCCCAAGAAGCCGAGGTTTACAGTGAATTTATAACAGCTAAGGGGCGTTGTGAGGCACGACGCGAAGCGATATATAATTTATATAACCCTTAGCTGTTATAAATTCACTGTAAACCACGGATTCACGGGGCTTATTGCTTTTATAAAACGGTTATTCCATATACATAGTATGGTTTCACAAAATAAATCAGAGCAAATAAAGTGTAATGATATTAATAAAAACAGTATTCTTCCACCAAACAATGTAGTTCCTCAGAATCAGTTGTGGTTCCAACAAAGTGGTTGCAGAGAAACACACAGAAGTAAACACAGGTGTATGTTTGTAGAGTAATTTACAACAGCTTCGAACGCGGCTCAACAAATCCGAATCAAGCACTGGAACTATCCGTTTTATAACTAGTAATAATAATAATAATAATAACAACAAGTGTTCTTGTTAAACCTGAACCTCTGTTTTGTTTGAAAACTGAACGTTTTGACAAAGGATTTTGAGAGGTCAGTTTTCAGCGTAAGCACCTTGAGCCGTGAACCCTCTGCATGCGTGTCCCTCTGTCTCTCTGAGCCGGCGAGATCCACCAGGTTGAGCTGAGAGGTCCTGATGTTGACCACTTCCTGTCCAGTCTCCTTTGACTCCAGTGTCATGGTGAACACTGCATGTGAACGAGAGGACTCGCGGTTCATTGAGGTGGACGCCACTCGCCTGTTCCTCCATCCCATCGACAACACCTGCACACACAAACATGCAGAAATAAATCACAAAGCTCACAACAGAAATGCCAAAATCATATGCATAAACTTATTTCAGTAGCTAGGAGTGGATATTATTATTATTAGTCTTTGCATTTAGAAACATGCGTAAGACCTGATAGGCCTCTGCAGCAGATGCTGCATATTTCTCCACAGCTCCTTCTACAAAGACGCCCCTCTTGATGTCCTCTCGCAGGAACAGGCTGGTGGACACACTGTCCAATAGGTCATAAATCTGCTCATTGTAGATCTCTATGAATGAACACTTGCAGAGGAAGCTCTTCAGCCCACCAGACTGGCAACAGAAAAGAAAGAAAAAAAAAAAAAAAAAAAAAAAAAGAGAAAATGTTTAAGTGCAAATTGTATTGTAAATAAACCATATGCCGCGTGATGAACACCTACAAGATTAGAAAGAAAAAAAAAAAACTGTCTTTGATTAAATACTTTTTACAGCACTTCACAACACTGAACTGAAGCGGGATCTACACCACAAAAAGGTTTTTTGATGTTGTATGTATCAATGTTTTGTAACCAGTGTTGGTGTAACGCATTACAAGCAATGTGAGTTACATAATCAGATTACTTTTTCAAGAAACTAGTAAAGTAACGTATACTTTAAATTTGAATAAAGTCAATTCATTTTCAATAGTAAATTACTTTTTCCTTCTGAGGCTTATTCATTTCACTTTTGGTGTGAAAGGGCCTTTACAGTTGCCAACAATATAACTTTTATTTTTTTTTTTTGTTTTGTTTTGGTTTTTCAGTCGCAGCACAACAGGAGACAACAAGTAAAGCAAAAGTAACTTAACAGATTCCCTTCCATAAAAAAAGTGCAATTAGTTACTTTATCGAATAACGTAATTTTGAGCACTGAAGAAAATATTTAGAAATGTTTTATTTAATGAAACCCGTCTTACCCGTTCCACCTCTCTGTTGATGAGGAAGAAGAGGTATTCAAAACTTCGAGGAATTACACCACGCAGTTCATCTGAAAAATTATCCAGCTCTGAGGGACCTGCACACACAAAATACAATCACCGTTACTTGTGTGTATTTAGACTCATTTGTATACAGCTCTTACCAGATATGAATACAGTGGTCCCAAAAGTAATTAGAGTTTAATTGATAGTGCAATAGATAACAAACTGTCATCTAAACAAACAAATGATGTTCTCACAACTTTACCATCCTGAGCCATTTTTGAATGACTGATGCCAGCTGTTGTGATTAATGTATGAAATGAACAGTACACCCAAAAATGAATATAATGGATAGAGGACATATTTTAGCCAGAAGACGGTTTGAAGTTAAAAACGTCTTGATCGATTTGTTTCTAACAAATATGCAGCTTTTCTCAAGACATTAACTGCTGGACTGGAATGGTGTGGATTACTGTGATGTTTTTATCAGCTGTTTGGACTCTCATTCTGACGGCACCCATTCACTGCAGAGCATCCACTGCTGAGCAAGTGATGCAATGCTACATTTCTCCAAATCTGATGAAGAAACAAACTCATCTACATTTTCAGCAAATTTTCATTTTTGGATGAAGTATTCCTTAAAGTGTACTAGCAGAGTAACCACATACTTCATAATGCAGTTACTCATTTTAACTAAAGAGGAACATGTTCCACTAATATCTGACAATTACAGCATGTGAAATATTTTGCTAGAAAAGCGGGTTTGAGCTAATTTTCTAAACAAATGCCATCATTGCAGCATCATTTATCTCAAGTGTCCAGTTACGTTTTGGGAGCTGCTGTAAAGTGTGTGTGTGTGCATACACAGACAAAAGATCTAACTAGTAGGCCTTCTGACTAGAGAACTCATCACTTACCCAGCATAGTGAAGGTCTTTCCTGAGCCCGTCTGCCCACTGAAAAACAAACACACCACATCATGAATACGCCACAGCTCTAGAACATTTAGATAAAAGCCACACAGGAACTCACTAGGCAAAAATGGTCCCGTTGTATCCATTCATGCATGACTCCACAATGTTTTTAGCCACACTGGAGAAAACCTCCTCCTGAGAGACACAAAGAACAGTGATGAGATGATGAGCTGACCTAGAGAAGATGAATCTAAACCCCTGCCTCACCTGGCTTGTGTCCATGTCAGCGACATGGTCGTATGTGAAGGTCCGAGGCTCTGGTTTGCAGTGCAGTCTGACGGTGTGTGGTGAGGTCACAGTCAGACACAGACTGCGATCGCCGTCTGTTGTTAACCCAGAGCCTTGAGTCAGGGGCCGAACCCGCACAAACACCTTGATGGCATCTCCATCACTGTAGGAACATTTTTAAAGGGATAGTACACACACACACAAAAAAAAATTGTCATAATTTACTCACCCTCCTGTTCTTCCTAACCTGTATGAATCTCTTTCTTTCTTTTATTGAACGCATTCTTCAAAATATCTTCTTTTGTGTTGAACAGAAGAAATAAACTCAAACAGGTTTGGAGTAAATGATGATGATTAACTTTTTTTGCGGGGGTCTCAGAGCACAAATTCTTTGAAAAATGTCTATATCAGCAGCGAAGATATGAGGAACAAAGTGCTACTGATTTGTTTCTGTCAGACAAATGTCAACAGCCTAGCATCGCGTATATCCTTATTAACTGATCTGTAATAAACACTGAAAAAAGTGAGTTAAATCGTATTTTAAAAAAAAGTACAAACTGTGTAACGTTACGTTCTATAACGGTATAGAACATTAGCTGTAACGTAAGTTAAACTGGTTTATTCTTCAACACACAATCCTTCCCTGTTTTTGTGTGTTTTGGACCGCAGTATCATAGCTGTGTGTATATTTATGTATTTATTTACCTGCTGGCGTTAGAATCCGCGGTTGCTGCACAGGAAACATAAACAATACAGTTCATTTAAGAGCAAAACTATAGTAAACAATATGCTAATATACACCACAACAAAAGCTAATGTCAGTAAACATTAACGTGTGCATTAGTAGCTATCTTTTGTTTTCGGATATTTAGTTCGTATCATGCGAAGGTTGCAAACATTACGTTACAATAACTCACAGCACGAGTAAATAATCCTCACCTTTGCCTTTAAGATTCATGATTCATTCCTCTATTTGTCGTCCTCCGTTCACGAAGGAAAGGTACAAAATTTGGCGCCTCATTCTTCTTCTTCTTCTTTGGGTTTTAACGGCAGCCTGCATCCCGGATGCTGCACTACTGCCATCTGCTGGAGTTAGTCAACACCTACATTTAACACGGTGTCATATCATATTTTCCCCATTATCCATATTTATAATTTTAAATGTATTATGTATTTCTACACTGTGTAGCAAAAGTACTGTATATAAATATTACAATATTCCCTGCATATACTATAGCTTGTTTGTCCACAGTTGCAAAACAGACAAAACAGCAGTTCAACCCTATCGTGTGCACCTAAGAAGAAAAAATCTAAAGGTGATGATACACGGGGCAACTTTTTTTGAGCAATGTTGCTTGGGCACTTTCCCATTGAGAATGGGCAACTGGATACTTTAGATTGGTCGTGGGCCCTGTGTCTCACCTGGTTGCCCGTTGACGGCAACATTGCTCCGCAGTCATTGCTGCAAAAAAAGTTGCACCGTGTAGATCTAGGCAGATTCTCTTCAGACCATTTATGAGGTCAAGTGTCTCCTGTATCTTACATGTAGAATAATATGATAAGCCACACAAACCATTTTATTCCACAATGACATCCTACACCAGGGGTCCCCAAACTCAGTCCTGGAGGGCCGGTGTCCTGCAGAGTTGAGCTCCAACCCTAATCAAACACACCTGAACCAGGGACAAGTTCAAGCCCAAACCGGTGCATAACGTTTTGCTACGGTTTCCGGGTTGAACGACATGTTTCCTGGAAACGGTGTGCAACAGGGTTTGAGATACGTTTTCTGTTTTTTGGTGGGTGTGTCAAACATGTCAGCCAATCAGCAGCATGTATATAAACCACGCAGTATTAGAGACAGCTCGCACAATGTAATTAACCTCCAAGTAAATTCACAAGACCAAGTATATTGTTGTTTATTTACATTAAAGGCAAAATATTAAGGGCACAAGTATAGATCTGGAACTTTTTAAGTCTGTCTTAATATCATTTAGTAATTGCAATGTCTTCTGGTCCATATCCTTTCCTTAGGAAGGTGTGCTAAATACTGATTAATGAAACGTAAAAATACTATACATATTTATGTATTTTGCTATTGTATTATAGAGTGACACTTTAATAAACTTTTCTATACCCCTCTGATTACATAATAGTAAATATTGCAATATCATAGCACAACAACAGCGATCAGCAATAATGATAAGCCTAATACTCACAATAAAAATAGTAAGGTCATATAGATCATAACACAGTCTCGGAGGTAATAAGTGGATTATCCTTCACCTGAAATGTTTGTCTTTTCATCCTGAAATGCTAATTATTATTTAATTATTTTGTCACCGTTTGCCACACTAAACTTAGCAATAAACACGTTGAAAATAATATACAATAAACACGTCTGTCAAAACTATCTCAAAGGAGGCTTTTATTAAGCAAATCAAGGATTGAATTACTCATCCACGGTTTAAAAAAAAAAAATGCTTTAGCTGGGTTTCCACACGCAGGGTCACAATTATCTACAGTGTATGAAGCTAAAGGTTTTTGGGTTAAGGTTCATGATGTAGAACATTTTTAACATTGTATGCTGTATGTGCATATGTAGCTAGCAAACAAGGAATACAGCTGTTAAGCTAATAGTCACATTTAGCCGAGTAAGATCATGATTGAGAAATGTTGGATACTGCTGGAAATGCTGCTGTTATGGGGTATTCTATTTATTATTTTAGGATTTTTTTTGTTTGCCCCAGTGATTTCTATTAATAACTGATTAAGCAGTCAAACTCATTCCAAATTATTCAGCATAATACATATGTGGTCCAGAAGTCTATATCCATACAGCAGGTGTTGGCTGAGCTTAGGGTTATGTACTGATACCTAGTGATCAAAAGCAATTGCAAAAATAATAGGTCAGTATTATTAAATTGCAGACAAAGATTTTTGAATAGCTAGGCTGGCTTGTACACTATATTGCCAAAAGTATTGGGACTCCCCCTTCTAATTAACAGGTTTGACTACTTTAGGAATTTCTCATTTTTAGTAAAAAGATTTTTAAAAAAGATTTACTATAATTGTAACGGAAGAGGTCTGACGCAACAGGATAGTATTTATAAAACAGGTTTATTTGGTCACAGAGAGTACGGGTGTAGGGTCCAGAGGATGTGATGGTGAGGGAATAGTTTGTTGAATAGTTCAAAGGATATGATGAGTGGGGTATCCGAGTCTTTGGCTTTACAGGAGCTTTAATGTAGGCAGGAGGAGCACACACCTCAGCGGTCCGGGAACTAAGATGAACAGGAGACACTTGGAGTCGAGGAGACTAAACTAGGAGTCGTCGAGGAGACTAAACTAGGAGTCGTCGAGGAGACTAAACTAGGAGTCGTCGAGGAGACTAAACTAGGAGTCGTCGAGGAGCCGCCACTAGGAGTCGTCGAGGAGACTAAACTAGGAGCCGTCGAGGAGCCGCCACTAGGAGTCGTCGAGGAGCCGCCACTAGGAGTCGTCGAGGAGCCGCCACTAGGAGTCGTCGAGGAGCCTAAACTAGGAGTCGTCGAGGAGCCGCCACTAGGAGTCGTCGAGGAGACTAAACTAGGAGCCGTCGAGGAGCCGCCACTAGGAGTCGTCGAGGAGACTAAACTAGGAGCCGTCGAGGAGCCGCCACTAGGAGTCGTCGAGGAGACTAAACTAGGAGTCGTCGAGGAGACTAAACTAGGAGTCGTCGAGGAGACTAAACTAGGAGTCGTCGAGGAGACTAAACTAGGAGTCGTCGAGGAGACTAAACTAGGAGTCGACACTAGGCGGAACACAGGAGGTAATTAATGCAGGAAGTACTCAAATGGCAGTAGTAGCAAAGCCATTGAGTCCTCTACGTGTATGCGAGACTGGACAATGAGTGTGTCTGAGGTGTGTGCTTTTATGCAGGCTGGTTAATGAGGTGCTTGATTAGTGACAGGTGCTGGTGCTCAGAACTCAGGTGAGAGGGATCGTTGTGATTGGGTGGTGGTGGAGCCTGGCCGATCTGTTACAATAGGGCTAAGGTTAAAAAAAAAAATTGATTCATCATTATGGAAGAACTTGACTGTCGCAGAAATCCCAAGGCCTAATCCCAGCTACCCCTTGTTGCTTTTACAACAACGTTTTTCCTTCCTTATTTTATTTTTGCCATTTCACACCATTTCACCATTTGCTGCAAATGCTTTTTAAAGTATTTCAAAATGGGAAACTCACCCCTATAATAGCTCAGAAGAGAAACAATAGGTGGAGAGAAGGGTCTGTGGACTGCTGCTATTGAATAGAATTGTTTTTTAAACCGGTTTTGAAGTGAAAACTAGTGTTGTCCGATCATCATGTGAGCATTGTAATCGTCTGTGACCAGTGTTGGGGAGTAACTAGTTACATGTAACGGCGTTACGTAATTTAATTACAAAATAAATGTAACTGTAATCAATTACAGTTACTGAGAAAAAATGTGTAATTAAATTACAGTTACTTATGAAAATGTTAACGATTACAAAGTTTGAATATTTACACATATCCACATACAGACTGAATTGATTTCTTTCCCAAATTGCTCTGGCTACTCTGAGACATACGGCTCTATAATATAAAAATAATGAAAACGGACTGGTTCGTAGAATCCAGTAATAAAATCAATAATGAATCTCTAATAAATCATGAATCAGTTAGTCGAGAGAATGGAGAGGACTGTGGAAGCGCACAGATGAAGCACAACTACTGTTCAGGGTTTCAAGTGCAGGTCAGTTTCATCTGTAAATATGCTGTTGTAGTTTTGTCTTTGTTTACTTCGTTAAGCAGCAGCAGCCCATTGCTCATCAGTCATCACTCAAAATACTGTATAAAGGACATCATTATTATCTATTGTAATGTTACAGTAGTCATTTAGCAGACAAATAATCATATTTTATAATAGGTTTAGGGGGAGCTAGAGCAGACAACAACACAACCCTTACGGAAATTAACGATGATTTTACTATAAATCCAAAGACAATGGTTACTATTGTTAAACCATGGTAACCACAGATTAATCATGGTTTTTGTTACACTATCCATAGTTTAACCATGGAATTTGTGTTAAAAATAAATACAAATGGTAATCCATTTGCCAAAAAAAACATGGTTACTGTAATTTTTGTAAGGGAAAAACATGACTCATGTTCAGTAGGATTTTTCTATAAAGATATTGTAGTGATGTTCTAATTTTGACATGTAGGCAATTTAGAAAGTATAGTTTTGTTAAATCTTGAGTATTAAAGTCACGAGAGAGATAGATATCAGGGCAAAATAAAGAGACTGAAAAGAAAAATTGGAAGTGACGGTGCAGTCAGGATATACTTTTACTTTTTTTTTTGTTTTTTGTTTAATTATTTTGCATGTCCCCAACCTAAGAATTTAAACCTTTTTTATGTGAGGTCCATACAAAAAATAGGGTTGTCCATGTTTCAGAATTTGTTGTGGGTGTATGAGTGTGAGATTTCCCGGCCTGGCATTTTTTTCCCAGTCCGCCCCTCGTGGAAATGAATGGCGCAGACATGCGGTTTCATTTACTACACATAGGCCTACTGAAGCTCACGGTGTTTTCAGCCTCTGCCGCCTCAATATATGAGTACATGAACACATAAACATAATCTCTAGAACTGCTCTGCGTCACTTCATGAGCATTTTACTTATTTTGAGAAAACTATCATCATATACAAAGAGACACCAATGTTTCAGGAGTTTAGTACACAGAATAGGACACATGCTTATTAGATAACCGTATTTGAGTTGATGTATATGCTTTTATTTATTATTATTTTTTAATTAACAATTTTTTTCCAAACCATTGTTAGATGCAGTGTTTCCTGTAGTTATGCAAAGATCTGGTTTCAAAAACAGTATTAGTAAACTATTTCTTATGATTTTAAATCTGCATTGAATTTTAGATCAATCTTAAAGTAAAAGGCGGTACTAAAGTCTGCTTTTGTGGTGGATGTATTCAAATTTGATCATCTTAATTCAAGTGATGAAGGATTTTGAAAGTCTGACAGTAATTAGTGTTGAGCACTACTGTAAGGTTAACCCTGCATGGTGTAAATGTTTGAAAATGATTAACAGTTGCAAATAAACATTCATTAGAAATTTAGAAAAGTAATATAAAACGGAATCAAAAGTAATCAGTTGCATTACTTTAATAAAGTAATTGAAAAAGTTATACTACTATTACATTTTAAATAGTGTAACTTGTAATCTGTAACTTTTAACATTTCCAAAGTAACCTTACCAACAAAGTGTGTTTGACCAGGTCTGCTGGTGAAACACTCAGACAGCTCATGGAGTCCTTATAACAATTCAGGACAATGACACAGCTAAATTAAACTACAAAAGTGCTGGCAGTACATACTGTACATGTTTCAAATTCTCGAGCTAAAATGTACATTTAAAACAAAAGTTTCATTGCTTGGGTCGAGCCATACATTTACACCTCTTTTGTCTTATAGTTTGCACCCATGTCTGGGTAAGTAAATGCTAAATCTGATGACCAAAATAACTGTATTCACAATCCATATTTTCCTTTAGTGTTACATGCCACCTGGTAGCAAAGTAGATTGTAACAACAACACTCTCTCTCTAGAAGTAATTTGAATCAGTATGGATAAGCTCCCCTAAAACTACTGTACTGGTTTTACACTCTTAAAAATTAAGGTTCTTCAAAAGGTTCTTCAAGCGATGCCATAGAAGAACCATTTTTGGTTCCACAAAGAACCATTCAGTCAAAGGTTCTTTAAAGAAGCATCTCTTTCTTACCTTTTTGTAATCTGAAGAACCTTCTTTCGCCACAAACAACCTTTTGTCAAACAGAAAGGTTCTTCAGATGTTAAAGGTTCTTTATGGAACCATTTAGACAAAAAGGTTCTTCTATGGCATCGTGAAGCACCTTTATTTTTAAGAGTGTACTGTATAGAAACTAGAGAAACGATATACCGATTTATTCTTTCATATCTCATGCTATTGCTGTAATTTGTTTTTTAATTAGAGTGAAATGAAATCAAGCAAAATAAAAAGAAAAAGTAACTGGATAAAACAAATTTATAGAATAATTAAGAGCCAAGAAGAAATCCGCAGATAAAGACAGAGAAAAGAACGTTTTATTTTTAACGATTACCCCTCGTTTTCTCGATTTTACAAAGCTCATCGTTCTGAAAAGCGCTGTGTGCTCTGATTGGACAGCTATCCAGGGCGTTGTGATTGGCCGAATACCTCAAGCAGTGTGACGGAAATGTTACGCCCCTCAAATACTGTTGATGCCGTGTCCCGGTGCGATGAGACAAACATTAAAACCCATTATAAATGAGACATTCGTTGCCCCAAAAAAAAATTCCAGTGGGGACATAATTACTGATTATAATTACTTATACTGTCTTTTTATGCGTTGCTTTGCATCGTGCCGTGTAAACATAAAACCCTGTCTGCATTTGTGATCGGAGAAATACAAACCACAAGCCTACTCTACACTGCTCAAACTCGCGTTTGAATCATCAGTGGCAAATTCTTTAAATTTAAAAAACGTACTTACAGTCTGTGAGAACAGCCAGCATTGTAGTCTATTCTACTAGGATCAGGAAACAGTCCTCATTAAAATGCGCTGGACACATCTGAATATATTTGGGTTGAACTTTTCTGGAACAGTGTTATAAATACAACTTGATCACTGATTTCTAGTCGTGTCCATTTTGGGAAGACCAAACAAAGTAGTTTCGCTTTCCCATCACGAAACACACATCGTCTTCACGACATGGCGGTGGCGGCAACAACAAAACTACAGCAAGAATAAAAGTTACGCCTTCATTCTTTGCGTGAACATTTGGGCGTCATTATGCTAATATTTCCACATAGGGATGTAGATATGTGGGGCGTGTTAGAACGAGCCGTTTAGGTAGGCATGGTTAACTCTTAAATTTTATAAAGAAGAAATGTAAATCCCTCTTTTGGGTTTTGAGACTTTAAGTCTTTGCACTTTACAGATTCTTTCTTTATGCCCAAGAGCTTGTACACTCCAAAGAGAAAGGACAAATTGAAATCGAATCATATACCCCTTTAAGTAGCAAAAGCGAACATAACTGTTCGCGGAAGGCTGCGCAATCCTCTGCGGCTGTCCAAATCCCGAGCTTCACAGCAAGCGGCGCTAACCCATTCACCCGCCCCACCCCCCAACCCCCATAAGGTGATTGTCCCGTATTTTCATTTTCTGGAGTTGGCAACCCTAAGGGTTGAGGGAGGGAGAGGGTGCCAGTTTATTTTGTACTCAATGTTTATCCCTGTTTTTGGTTAGTGAGGGAGTTGAGGAAGGCTTTTGTTGTTTTTCTTTTCTTTTACCTTGATAGGTTATTTAGTACTTCTCCTGTTAGTTAGCTGCTGTTTTGTTTGTTGTTTTGGCCAGGCCCTCTCCTGAAGACATTTATTGCTTCTATAATTCTTGCTGTTCTAAATAAATTGTTTAAGTTTGTCAAACTAAGTGGTTGCTGCATTTCTGGGGCAGAGGATTGGAGTGATTCCTCCACGTCTTGTTTATTTCTTCCTTTATGAGTTTTAGTTAACCTGTTACTCCCACTACCAACCCTAGACTGGGGAACGGGAACGTAACATGATCTATTTATGTAAAAAAAAAAGTAAAAAAAAGTGGGGAAATAGATTCTGTGAGGTCAAGACGTCAATTTCATTGATTTTATTTAAATGTTTTACAACAGAAACCACAGCACATTTATTACCTTTATATTACCTTTTTTTTTACAAAATAGTTACATTTTATATTCAGGTTATTTATCATAAATATAATACATATTTATTTTATACTGTATATACATCTTATTAAAAAAAACAAAAACAAATAAGTTTACATGCTAAAAAAAGTTTGGGGTCAATAAGATTGATTGATTTAAAATAAATTAATACTTTATTCAGCAAGGATGCACTAAATTGATCAAAAGTGACTGTAAAGACGTTTACATTGAAACTTTACATTGACACTGAAGACTGGCGTAATGCTGCTGAAAATTCTGCTTGCCATCACAGGAATAAAGTACATGTTAAAATGTATTAAAATAGAAGAAAGTAAATTTTAGTTGTAATATTACAACTTTACTCTATTTTAGTGGCAATTTTACATCACTTGGTGACTTTTTACTGTATTTTGATCAAAGAAATGCAGCCTTGGTGAGCACAAGATATTTCTTTTAAAAACATTTTTAAAAAAAACTTACAGACTCCCAAAACTTTGGACAGTAGTGCATACATCTTTATATACGTAAGACAAAACTGATTTATCAAGCAGTCATTAATCCACAAACTGAGGTGCAATAATCAATAAAAAATGTAACCACCCTTTAAAATGTACAATCTTTTTTAATAAAGGTGACTAGCAACAGTCGAAATTCAGATGCTTCTAGAATGAGGACCTACAAATTTTACGAGGGGGCATCTCGTTTTAGCTCATTTGTCTCACATACCATTTAGCTTATTTGCTTTTTTCTGTTTAGATGTTCTTTTTGCATTACCATTCTCATTTAGTTTGGTCAAAGGGTCCTGTTGTGCTCTTTGAACACTGAAAAAAAATGAATACGCACACATTAAAAGAACTTGTCAAAATTCATGAAACATTTACATTTGTTTACATTCTTAATGCACATTTGTGGTTCTATAGTGTGTAAGCTCTTGTTACTGACTCAGTTCTTCCTTAAGTCTCCTGAGTTTATCATACAGTCTTTCATTTCTCACATCCAGGGGTGAGTTAGGGACAAACCAGCTTGCTACACACTTACAGATCACCACTACATGCTGGGCAGAGAGAGAGAGAGAGAGACAGTGAGTGAGCAACAGCATTCATTATTAATCTTAGGATAATTACTCTGTATCTGAAATGCTGTTCTTATAGAAGTATGAGATGTACAGTACGTACCTCAAACAGAATGATGAAGACTAATCGCGCTGCCAGAATGACCCAATACTGATTAGTTAAACTAAAGTCTTCATTACTTCTGTAGTCCCTGTAGCTGAAATGAAAACTGTACTAAGTCAAAGCCTTGATTTTGACCAAAATATTTAGTTGAATTAAACAGCATCTAAAATGCTATTTTTTTTAAATATCCTATTAAATAGGACATTTCTTTTTTCAAAATCCACAGGTGATAAATAGATAGATAGATAGATAGATAGATAATAAGAAGGGTTAATAACATTACCTGCAGTGTGTCACATTTATGCCACTGTAAGTGACCATTTGACTATTTGTGAAATCTCCCCTGACTCTCTCATCACTTATATTAGCAACGGACAGAGTGTTGTTTATGTATCCAACCATACAACTGAGAAATAAACAAGGAAGATTAAAAGACACTTTTGGGCTGCTGCAAATATATTGATTACGCAGTTGTGAAAAATCAAGCCCAACTCACTCAATGCCAGTAGCACTGCCGCTGGCACAAGGCCCATAGAAGTACTGGTAAACCAGTCGTGGAATGAAATCAGAGGATATACCAATGACCAGTCCATTAGCAATGACTGCAAGCACACCAATCGCCTCGAGCACATCCGTCCAAACACCTGAAATCATATGAAGGGTCATATATGCATACATTTTTTTCCATTACCATTTTACGTCCTCTCTTGATGTTTGCTGCCTTCTTTCAATATCAAGTATCTGCCGAGTTACATTAAATTGTGACAGATTCATAAAAATAATCTGCATTGGAACATGCAGTTCAAACTGATCAAATTAATATGTGATGCTGTTACCAAATTGATGCGGTGTGGTCAGTGTGAAGTGACACATAAAGTTTGCTGTCAGTATGTCAAAGCTTTGCAGCCTTAGATGCACTTTGGCAGCATGCCGTCAAATCTGTTGAAGCGGTTGAAAACTGTTTCATCTATCAACTTGAATTCCATGTTTTTTGTTTTGTTTTTTTGCCAGGATGGTCTGAAGATGATACGATTAGATTTTGGTGAAAATCGGACCAACAGTTGATAAGGTGTTTAAAAAAGTAGGTTTTCAACATAAATCAAAATATCAGATGGCAATTTCAGCCGATTATGGCAAAATTAGTATTGATGTTCTTGGCATGGAATCTTTCAAAGCAAGTCTCATGACAATATTCAAAACTAATGAAAAGTTACCTTAAGTAGCTTAAACATTTTGAGTACCTTAAAGGCATGGTGCCGAAGACACATACCAAGTTTAGTAATGCTACGCCAATGCATTCATAAAATATAGCATTTTTTGTCAAAATTCAAATTAGCTGACGCCCAAAATGGCTGACATGGGAAAACTGGGCATGCTGCTCCAAATGTAAAGAGACCAGATTTATAATTTTGGCCAAACTGTTTAGAAGTTATAAGAAAAAAGATTCATTTTCATATCTCCTGACTCCTCTCCTCCCTAGGTGGCACTGTGCAGGTAACCAAGTTTGGTCTGAATATGCTAAAGTGTTGTGGCGATACATGCCTTGTCCAAATACCCACACTTGCGGTCTTTGCACTTGACCACTTGAACACTTATATGACGTATTTCCTGTATTTGGCCCAAGTGTTCAAGTGAGGATGAAGACCACAAGTGTGTGTTGAACTTTTCATTACTTGATGGGACACACTTGTAGTGTTGTAAAATTGCAAGTGTTTACATAGCTTTAATTTTATTGTAATTTTAAATACTTTGCATTTTAAAATCAACTTCTAAAAAAACAAATTATATGTAATATCTAATTATTATATTAATATTTAACTTGCATTGGAAAGGTTTCCGTGACCTCTCGTGAGATCTCGGCAAAAAGTCTCACGATTTATTTCCAGAACATACATGATGTGATACACTTAGCATTGAATAGCGCTCCGGAGCGGTATTCGAGATAGTGTGGGTTTAGTGTGCATTAAGGGCACTGCGCTTTGCCATTTTTAAGACCTGGGACAGTCTTGCGCACTTACTTCTTGTCGCGCACACTCGCTCTGAAGTGGCCAAGTATTTGGACAAAGCAACAGCCTCGTGTCCACTTTGACGAACTCTCTGGCAAATTCGTTTGTGCGTTATTCAAGAATGGTTTGACTGATCAACTTGATTTCCATGGTCTGAAGAATCACTGATAAGGGTAAATTGTGGTTGTGTTTAGCATCTACCACTATGAATATTCTTCTGTAGCAGCTAGGGGCCAAGCACCGAAGGTGTGTAGGCACCTATTGTATCCGTTTGTGTTCTCTTCTTCCTCTTAATTTTTTTCTGTTGCTCCGGAAGTCTATGGCAGCCCATAGAACTGTAATGTAAAATGTTACGAAATTTGGTACAAAGATAGAGGACAGTCTGAACAATCACCACGTCAAATTTAGAGTCTCTAACCCAAACCCTCTAGCACCACCACTTGTCCAAAGTTGCACTCTTATTTGTGCTAATAACTTCCGAACCTTAAAGGAACACTCCACTATTTTTGAAAATAGGCTCATTTTCCAACTCCCCTAGAGTTAAACAGCTGAGTTTTTTCCGTTTTCGAATCCATTCAGCCGATCTCCGGGTCTGGTGGTAGCACTTTTAGCTGTAGCTTAGCATAGATAATTGAATCTGATTAGACCGTTAGCATCTCGCTCAAAAATTACCAAAGAGTTTCTATATTTTTCCTATTTAAAACTTGACTCTTCTGTAGTTACACTGTGCACTAAGACCGACGGAAAATGAAAAGGCCGATTTTCTAGGCCGATATGAATAGGAACTATACTCTCATTCCGGCGTAATAATCAAGGAACTTTGCTGCCATACCATGGGTGCAGCAGGTGCAATGATATTACGTATCGCCTGAAAATTGGCTAACTTCCATCAACATAACCAACGTGACCACCTGCTTGCACAGTGAGCACGCTGGGGACTATTTTCAGGCGCTGCGTAATATAATTGCACCTGCTGCACCCATGGTACACACCCATGCTCCGTCTGTCTTAGTACACGATGTAACTACAGAAGAGTTTTAAATAGGAAAAATATAGAAACTCTTTGGTCATTTTTGAGTGAGATGCTAATGGTCTAATCAGATTCAACGATCTATGCAAGCTATGCTAAGCTTGTTCAGACTGTCCTCTATCTGTATGCCAAATTTTATAACTTTCCCGCAAGCGGTTCTATGGCTGCCATAGACTTCCAGAGCAACAGAAAAAAATGAAGACGAAGAAGAGCACACAAACGGATACAATAGGTGCCTACACACCTTCGGTGCTTGGCCCCTAGCTGCTACAGAAGAATATTCATAGTGGTAGATGCTAAACACAACCACAGTTTACCCTTATCAGTGGTTCTTCTGGTCTTTAGGAATAGCAGTAACTATACAACTTCCATTTTATTTCCTCACAGTGAGCTCAGAACGAGAATCGTTTCACAGAATATTCTCTCACCAATATCATTGGCCTTCGTTGGCACTAGTCTGCGCTCAAGGCTGACCATCTTAATGGCATCCAATCGGATCTCAATGATGTTGTTTAGAAGAGCCAGCAAAGGAGCCAAAGGAAATGCAGCTACAAAGATAGTAGTAAAACTGAACTGGATCACTGGGGAGGGAAAAAAGGACAATGCAAAATTCAGAAATCTGTGTTTCAAAGAAAACAAATGATTTGTAATAAAAGATTTCTTGCAAATCTCTGAGTGGATGTTAGCATGTAGCTATATGTTAATTGGAGGTGTGGTTATTACTGGTCCACCTCAAAAGAGCCCACCTCCAGGTCCAAAAAAATGACAATTGAATCTTTAAGTATATTTTCAAGATCTGTACCCATTTCCAAGAACTCATTAAAGAGGCTGAAGCGATCCGTTTTAATCAGGCTGTAGTTTCTGTGGAGGTCTTCGAGTTTGCAGTTCTCACAGAGTTTGGATCCTTCCTTGGTATTCATATCCTCCTTCTTAAAGCATTTGACACACCTTCTCCTAAACTTCTGGGCCTTTTTCCTCTTCAACCACCGACTAAACCAGCTGCAGAAAGAGGGTACAAAAAAGGTGTTTATTATCTGTCAAACATTTACTGTGCATTATTCAAAGTTCATTAAGATGAATTGGTCTGTATAATAATGCATTACCAAAACACTACTTTCAGTCACATTTTAATGTTCATTATTGTTGTTGTTATTAGTATTATTAAAAGTATAATTACAATAAAACTATGTTCCAAATTTTTATCTTTAACTAGACATTATCATATGAACAGCTAGTCAGTAATTAAACTGATTCACGCCTCACAAGCCTTAAGCACGCATAAAACAGTAGCAGGTTCATTTTATGCAAGTTGAGAACTGCTCCAACAGGATCACTAAACTTGCGAGTTTGAAGGTTTTTTTTTTTTTTGACAAGACTACACTGGTTGTACTGCTGCTCTTTTTTTGCATATAATGCCAGCATAGACAACACAAAAGAATAAACGTTTAGTAGTGTAAAGAAGTGACATAAAAATGAAGTTGTCCATGTTTGACAAAAAAATGGCTTCAGTTTTGAAGTTATTGTGTCCCAATGCCAGTGTTAAATAATGAAAAGCACATCCCACACAAAGCAAACAAAAAAGTTCCACTTACGGACCAGAATATTCAAAGATATTGTTGAAGGTCTGTTTAAGTACCATGATAATAGACATCTGAATGAACAAATCTGTGAGACAGCCACTTGGGTGACACTGAATTGAAAGGGATGTAATATTGCATCAAAAAAATTAGCATGAAAAAGTGAAACACAGAACATAGTAGTGCATTTGTTTATCGCACACTGTAGAGAAAATGATAGAGGCCACACCTCCTCCAGTCTCCATTTGCCAGATATCCTCACATAACCTCCAGGGTGACCATTGATCCTAAAACACAAATTACTGCTCAGTACTCACTATTACTTTGCTCTTTGCTAGTAGTACATTCTTATTACAGTAAACTTGTAATAAATTAAAAGAAAATATGTTATAAATATATGGATATAATCATTTAACATGGCTACACAAAACTAAAAATCATGTTTACAAAAAAATAAACAAAATCATATATTATCGTCTTTGTATTGTATCTGGTAAGACTTCGAATCATTAAAGATATTTAAACTTTTAATTGTCCAGGCTACCTTCCCAGAAAGAAAGCTGTGTATATGAGAGAGGAGAACATGGTAAAGAACTGGAATATGAACATCTTGACTGTGAAACTTCCTTCAACTGCAGCATGGGAGTGCTTATTCTCTGTAAGCAGAAAAAAAGCAGTATATGATGAACAAATATGGTTTACAGTCAAAATGTTTGATAATTAAAGCCACAAACCCTGTTCCACTGACCTATTTCACTCAGCTTCATGGCTACTGTACAATTGACCTGCATAAAATAATTGTTATCATAAGCGAAAAGAGACAAAGAGAAAGTGATGTTCCAAAACCAGCATTTTAATGTACAAACTATACTGCACAGACTTTAAATATTGAAAAAAAAAACAAAGAAAAAAAAAAAAAATATATATCTATAGATATAATCCAAGATGGTGTGAAAAAAGGGTCCTGTTCTTAACATAAACTAGTATGTATTTATTTTAGTTTGAATTAAAATGTATTATTTTACCCAATTTGTTATAAAATTGTGTGTTGTATTTTTTTATGGGCATTAGAGTATTGTGTTGTTAGGTTTTGTAACATTGATATACACTTCTAAAATGATCTTTAATATGATAGAAACAAAGTCTTTGAGACTGAATGGTGTTAGTATATGTCAGTATGTCAGATAGTATATGGCTTCCAACTTAGTTTGATGTTATCATGTAATAAAGCTAACAACACAAAACTTTTAATACTCATAAAAAGTACAGCACATAATTTTATTTTACAAATCGGGTAAAATAATCAATTTTAATGATCCTGAACTATTTCAGGGTAATTAAAACTGTAAAACAAATTATACTTTAAATTAAGAACAGACCTGTTTAGCATATACACATATTAGAAAAATTAGTTTTTCTTACAGAAGAGGTGATATAAAATATCTTGCACTCATGGGTGTTTACAGTTTTTATCTAATACAATGCACTCTAGAATGAGAATATCCAATTAATGACCTGACTCTGATTATAAACAGCAAGAAGAAAATGGTTCTGTCCAAAATTGTTTCAATAGGAATTTCATCAGCATAAGACTTTATCAAAGCAAAATTAAGAAGACAACCATCTGTTCTCTGACAGACAGTGGGAGGTTTGTGAGCTTTTACCCGAGTCATGACGGTGATAGTGATGTAGTGAAGCACGGCTCCGAGCATCACGGCAACTGTTTGTGAATTCTCAGTAATGACCTGCCAAGAACTGTTTTCGGCCAGCAGCACAGTAGCGATCACTCGACACACAACCAGGACATGAGTCAAACCAATGATGACCAGCAACTGTGACACAGCACCACAGACACACGCCATCAAAGCCAGTTCGCCATGCATATGAATTATATATTTTTTTTATGAGAGTAACATCACCTTCACACGCCTTCAGTTTCTTACCATGAGTGTGACTAAAACTAGTACCATAGTGGAGCGTAAATAAGAGTGCCTGTGCATCTTGGGTTCACAGTCTGCATTATTTACAATCTCCAGAATCAACTCCTCCTGCATGATACAAGCACATACACAATCACATGTTATAAAACCACCCAAAACTTTTGCAGTTCCCTGAGAAGGGAACGAGATGCTGCATCATCAAATCGACGCAGAGTTGGAGCTCCCTTGAAGGGGAACTTCATTACTTTCAATTGCATCAGATTAAGATGCATTTAATTCTTTGCATGCATTTGAAACTCATTTTTAGAAATTATTTTTATATATATTTAAAATTTCAGAGATATTTCTGAGCACCTAACCAACCCCAACCCTAAACGTAACCATTTCTAAATAATATAGAATATGCAACAGGCAGAATTACGAAGAATTTGTGTCGCATTCCAAGCCTTTTTAAGCCATACAATATCAATATCTTTGGTTTTATTGGCTGAAAATGATCCTGCTCCATTAACCCAGCCAATGCTGTTCTAACCTAATAGTTGCTATCGCCCCATTAAAAAGCATCAATGTAGTTAATGTTGGTTGTTGTAGAGTCTGTTACTTGGTCGTACCTCTTCTTCACACCAGTCAAAGACCTTCCATGCACACACGTAAGATGATCTGTGGCGCTTCCAAAACTCCAGAAACACAGTGGCTGTGGAGAAGACATTAGCATCTGGCATAAAACTGACTCAGTCCAACTCAAACATGGTTAGAGCTGTTGAACTTACCCCACACTGCCATGAACATGGCGAATGCTACTGTTCCCTCATTATCAAACAGAAGGCTCACCTGCACATGTGACCCAAAAGACACAGTGTTAGCACATATTACAATATTTAACCTTTAGGGCCCATGTATGAAGGTATTTTTGGTGCAAAACAACTGAGTGACCGTGACAGTGGAATTTGAAGTTGTAGAGAATAGCCACACATGTGAATCAGTAAATCTGAAGTCACAGACAAAAGTTGCAAACTTGTAGATATTTTTTTCTCTCCCACAAACACAACACAACAGTTACAGTTCTTGAATCCTTCACTGCAGGTGCACAAACCCTAGTCTACGAATCACAAATCAAGAAACACGTACGCTCACAAGTTTTGCTACTATCGCTGCAGTGAATATGGTGCAAAACACATATACACACCTGCATCAAAAAATGTGAAGTCAAGGACAAATTTTGTGCATCCGCAAATCAGTTTGTGAATTCTTGCAAATAGATTTGCACGCTTGTAGAATGTTTTCTTACATATATATTTTTTCTTGGATGCTTTTTCTAGCACAAACACAAGTACACAACTACAACGGCGTGAATCTGCTGCTAAGAGTCTCAAACACTGTTTTTCGCTTGCAAACGACAAGTTTCACGCTCTCCCTTATCCACCGCCTATCTGTGTGATAAATGGTGCAAAAGTGATTTGTGCATCTGTAGAGGCAACGGTGCGCACTGTTCAGAGAGCAGAGAATTTCAGCCAATCAGAAGAGCCCATTTGGGCGCCTGAAACACGCCCCCAAGTTTTAGCCACAACCCCGAAAAATCACAAGCTGCGAGCATCTTGACAGCGACAAGCATCAAAAAAGGTACGTGGCTATTTTTTCTTTCTGAAATCATTTGTTATAGCTTAAATACAGCTACGTTGGAAAACAGTGTTTCTTAGTTAGGTTAGCAAATATTATTTCACGAAAGGCAAGCTAACGGTAGCCTACCTGCACTGTTAAATTTGCTATTCAATCGTCTCGTATTAAATTACACAGTCTGTAACGATTTATTCCTTGTATTCTGTTATGCTTACCTTATAGAAAAATGACAGATCAGGGTGCATCTTCGCAGGTGAGTAAGTTAAAACCAAGAGTACCATGTTTTTTTTCTTTGGTGAATAGTAATTTTTATTGGGATAGCCTACTATAGTAAACTAAAGGTAATTTACAGCAGGCAATCTATAGTAGGTAATTTGCCTAGTAATTACTACGCTCAGTGTTGGGTAGGATTACTAATTACTTTAGTTATCTCAGTTTTCATTCCTTTGAGAATCCTTGTTTTGTGATTTTGCTCAATATCTACTACTATAGATATTGACCTACTATAGATTGCCTGCTGTAAATTACCTTTAGTTTACCTTTAGTTTTCTATAAGGTAAAGCATAAAAGAATACAAGGAATAAATCGTTATATTAGACAGTGTCATTTAATACGAGACGATTGAATAGCAAACTTAACAGTGCAGGTAGGCTAACGTTAGCTTACCTTCGTGAAATAAGATTTGCTAACTTAACTAAGAAACACTGTTTACCAACGTAGCTATATTTAAGCTAAAAAACAAATGATTTCAGAAAGAAAAAATAGCCACGTAACTTTTTTGATACTTGTCGCTGTCAAGATGCTCGCAGCTCACGATTTGTCGGGGTTGTGGCTAAAACTAGGGGGCGTTTCAGGTGCCTAAATGAGCTCTTCTGATTAGCCGAAATTCTCTGCTCTCTGAACAGTGCGCGCCGTTGCCTCTACAGATGCACAAAGCACTTTTGCACCATTTATCACACAGAAAGGCGGTGCATAAGGGAGAGAGCGTGAAACTTGTCATTTGCAAGCGAAAAACAGTGTTTGAGACTCGTAGCAGCAGATTCACGCCGTTGTAGTTATGCACTTGTGTTTGTGCTAGAAAAAGCATCCAAGAAAAAAATATATATGTAAGAAAACATTCTACAAGCGTGCAAATCTAATTGCAAGAATTCACAAACTGATTTGAGGATGTACAAAATTCGTCCGTGACTTCACATTTCTTGATGCAGGTGTGTGAATGTGTTTTGAACCATATTCACTGCAGCAATAGTAGCAAAACATGTGAGCGTACGAGTTTCTTGATTTGTGATTCGTAGACTAGGATCTGTGCACCTGCAGTGAAGGATTCAAGAACGGGTAAATGTTGGGTGTGGGTTTGTGGGAGAGAAAAAAATACTACAGTTTGCACTGTTGTCTGTGACTTCAGATTTACTGATACACATGTGTGGATATTCTCTACAACTACAAATTCCGCTGTCACGGTCACTCAGTTGTTTTGCACCAAAAATACCTTCATACCCATGCAGCTAACAAGGAACTTTCTTGTAAGATTCTCTCAACGTTATGAACAAAAGTTCTTCCAGTAAAGCTTACAGCTGTTCTAAAAAAATTAGCACAAAAAACATTTATACATTTGTCTAACATTTTTAAAACATTACTATTTACTACTTGTGGCAGATCTTGTGCTAAAATACACTCATTATTCACACAGCACAGTCGATTGGTTTAGATGGATCAGCAGACAATGAGCTTGCTGCTCAACGTTCAAATACACGGCTAGTGTTTGCTGTAGCAGTTGCAGCGCGCTTCAGAAACCCTCCACCTCCCCAGCTCCACCTGTGTAGATCTACTACAGGGTGATTTCATGTATGTTATATATGGGGGTTATTTCACAAATGTTAAATGAGCAGCAGCAGTATTTCTTACATGCTCACAGCAACATGTCTGTGGATGTATTGGCAGTAGCAAATCTCAGTACTTGCTCTGCCGTGGCATCGTAGCAAATCTATGCCTCCAAGACCAAACACATTAAAGGGGTCATATGACGTTGCTAAAAAGAACATTATTTTGTGTATTTGATGTAATGCAATGTGTTTACGCGGATTAAGGTTCAAAAAATGTTATTAAAATATAATTTTCTGCATACTGTACATTATTGTTTCTCCTCAATGCCCCGCCTTACTGAAACACATAGATTTTTAAAAAGCTCATCGGTCTGAAAAGCACGGTGTGCTCTGATTGGCCAGCTATCCAGTGCATTATGATTGGTCGAATACCTCAAGCGTGTGATGGAAATGTTACGCCCCTTACCAGGTTCAGGAAACTTTCCTCCGTAAAATGCGCTGCACACACTCAAATATTTGGGTTGAACTGTTCTAGAACAGTGTTGTAAATACAACTTAACCACTGATTTCTAGTTGTGTCCTCTTTTGGAAGACCAAACAAAGTAGTTTGGCATTCGCAACGAAACACACAGCGTCTCCAAGACATGGTTCATGTTTATACGTAGGTATTAATACGTAACATTTACAAGCACAAAACGTACACTTTTGTACGTTTTTAATAATGCTAAAACGTACAATTTAGACGTATTTCAACGTTTAAAACGTACAAATCGCTACGTATTTTTAGTAAAAAAACGTAAAAATATTTACGTATCTTTTATATCATTTAGATATTCGTATCAATGCATTTTTATCATTTTATCAATAAGCGATTTAGATTTTTAGACCCCTGACCTACCCAAACCTAAAACTACCCATTTTATAGCGAATATGCATTTTTATCATCTTATTAATACGCAATTTAGATTTTTAGACCCCTTAACCTACCCCAAACCTAAACCTACCCATTTTATAGCAATATATAAAGGATATAAAACGCAAATGACCGAAATACGCAGGAAAATAAAACTTTTAGTAACAATATAGCATTAAAATATATTTAGTCGCTAATTCCACTCCTACCTATAAGCCTAAACATTTCTGTACAGTATAAGAAAAACATGACAGACAGATAAATGCAATTAACGTTACAATCATTTATTTATTGCAAAAATGTCAAAAGCAGTACTAAAAGTAATCTAAATGACGATGCGTTGCACCCCTCTCTGGCGGAATACAGTAGGTTTATGTGACCCAGAGCAGAATTTATGTTGTTAATCGCTGAAAATATCCAGATAATTTTCCTGATCCACTCCGTGAACTCGTGAAGGAACGCGCGGCGCATCATTCAAACACACCTCACCAGAAACACGGCTTGTCGCAATCTATGACGAATGCAGGCGAGAGCCAATGAGCGTTCGATTATCCTGCCGTAAAACCTGTCGTTTGAAGCGGCAACATTTGAATTTGTAAAAGAGCGCATCAGTCGTCAGCGCGGGCTTTGCTGCTCACGGTCACTGGACTCGCTGCTCGGGATGGAGAAGCAAGCAGATCGCCAAAAAAATGCTTGGATTTGAGTCTGTTCCTCGCAGTCCTATGGATTCAGAAGATTTGGATTACAGCGCACAAATAAAATAGTTTCATTTCGTAATTATGTTGAGTTTTTGGTGTATTTTATAGGTTCTAGTGTCAGTCACAGCATGTCGGAGAAAACTTATTTTGTGTCCCATGGCAAACAAAGTAAACATTTCATGACAAATAACGGTTAATCGATTGCAGAAATTTTATTTATTTTACGGGTTTGTAGTGTAGTCTTGTTTAACATTATGTAGGCATTTTCTTGGAAACGAGCTGGCAGCAGAAATCACAACAAAACGAAATGTTATAATTTCATAAGTAAACAATTTAATAATGCAATTGAAAACAAGTTAATTCATATGACAACTAAAAACAAATAAAATTAATGCCGCGATTTCAATATAAGGATTAATTTTTAGGTGTCGTCAATACATCAGTATTGTACGTTTAAATGCTGAAAATACGTAAGTATTTGTACGTTTTAGTGCCTGTAAAAACGTAAGTAAATGTACGTTTTATAGAGCCACATTTGACGTAAAATACATACGAATTATCATGAGATCACGTTGCTCCACGACATGGCGGCGAGAATAAAAGTTATGCCTTCTTTCTTTGCATGAACATTTGGGCGGTGTTATGCAAATCATCCCACATAGTGACGTAGACATGTGGAGGCGTGCTAGAACAAGCCATTTTAGGTAGGTGTGGTTGACTCTTAACTTTTATAAAGAATATCTATTTGGATTTGAGACTTTAGTCTTTGCAACTTTACAGATCTTCTTTATGCACCATGAGCTTGTAACACTCCAAAGAGAAAGGAAAAATTTAAATCGCATCATATGACCCCTTTAAGCGATGTGTTAAAGCCCTGATGTGAGACATGTGAAAGGGCCTTGAGTGCTTCTTTTAAGTGGGTGATTGATTCATTGCATATGTGTGGCTATGTAAATATGTAAATGTGTCTGTGCACAGTAAAATTAATAAAAAGTACAGTACCTTTGCATACATGCAAGTGTCAGAAAGCTCCCATACCCTGCATGTATTATCACACAGAGGGCACATAATTACGTTCGACTGGCACACCTCCTTTCTGCATACACACACACACACACCAGCTGCTTTACTTCAGGACCCATATCTTACATTATATATCAAATGGCAATCCAATGCCTTTTTTTTTCTTTGTCTATTGAACAAAAGACAACAAAGATGTCCTTAACATCAAACACTGATGTTTATTAATATTAGGTTACTCACATGAGAGGACTTGTGCTGTAAAAGGCCAGGCCATACAGGAACACTACGAGACCAATTACAGAAGCAGGAATCAAGAGAAATGTGTACCAGCCCAGCCATAGGAAATACAGAGCCACCTTCTCACCAAGGTAGTTTCTGACAACACACACAATAAATTTATTTCAATTTGTACCAGAATGGGAGTAAGTCTATAACATAGAGAGATGAGTAAAATCAGAAAATAAAAGGAAAGAGCACCTGACGTTAGTGATGGGTTGCCCTTTGAAACAAGCAGACCATCGAGCCCAGCTCTGCTTCAGTTCTTTCTGCTCCCTTTTCTAGGATTTAAAGGGCACAAATGAATTCTTTTTTTAAACAAAAGGATACAAAATTAATGGTGAAACGGCAAAATCCTCAAGAAATTATGTAATATTCTGAGTATTCAGAATGTAAGAACTGGTTGGTTTCTGCACATGTGTAACTCTGCTTCCCTTTCATGGGAACTTCGAACTGCGTCTTCTAGGGGTCGCTATGGGGAACGCCTCGTCGTGACTCGTGTCTGAAGCATACATTGAAAAAACACCAACTCGTTGGCCGGCGACAGCCATGACGTCACTACCGGTGCGACAATAGTATAAATAGGCGCTGGGAGCACACATCATTCTCTTCTTCGTCTTCATTGACTGTTTTATCTTCACCTTCCTAATTCCCCTGTAACCACCATCTTTCCACCTGACCGAGGTTAGGTGGGAAATTTCCTGCATTATAGTCTACTATGCTGGACCTGTTAGGTTTGGTTGGATCTATGGCTTCATAGTGACCATCTTACTGATGGTCCGGTCTAGAGGCTTCTTCGGACAGAGCTCCGACACGGGAACCATGGTGGGTGAGTACGATCCATGTCTAAATATATGTATATATAAATATATATATGTATCTAATGAGCTGGTGGTTGTGTGTATAACCCTTCTGCTTCGTTTCTTGGCAGGTTTCCTGCGGACATGTGTGTTTCTGTACCTTTTTAGGGTAGGTCTCGATGAGTTGCAGTGTTATTTCACTCGTCGATATATGTCCAGACGGTAAGAAAAGCCGGGTTTCAGCTTCATACTTCCTGGATCATGCGCCAAACACGCTTCTGCGGGAGCCTTCGTGATCATCAGGCCCCCGGGCATCCAACTGCAAAAATTTTCGGCCGTCCGGGCTGGTTACGCTGTCATGATACCGATGGAGTCTACCGTATCGGGTTTTGCCTGGGGTTTCAACGATCACCAGGATATCCCCTCTTGCTGAGGCATCGAGCGGGAGGTATAGGTGGCATTACGAGAACCTTCCTGTGTAATGCTGTCTCGGGCAGTGCTCCCCTCACCTTTGAGGGTTGTATTTGAGCTTGCCTCTCCCGTTTGGCCCAATACTTCCGGGTATCTGTAAACAGATGCTCGAAAAATCTAAAATCCAAATACTATGGTAAGTGCACACGTTAAGCTTTGCGCACTTTTCTACAAATCCACATAAGTGGTAAGTGTGCACGTTATGCTTTGCGCACTTTCTAAAATCCACATAGCTGGTAAGTGTGCACATTATGCTTTGCCCACTTTTCTAAAATCCACATAAGTGGTAAGTGTGCACGTTATGCTTGCCCACTTTTCTAAAATGGAGGGTAAGGGTTACGCATTTTTGATCTCGTTCCCTTTCTCTGAGTTGGTTAGACCCCGGTACCTTGGGCTCCACTCAACTAGTGTGTCTCTGTCGACACACTCTGGAAGCATCGCTTCCCTCACCATTGAGGGTTATTGTGAGCATGGTGCTTTCTTTCAAGCTTTAATTCTCTCTGAGGAGTTGAATTCCTCGCTCCATGGACTGTCCTCGTGGTAGTATTGAGACAATGCTCACCTTTTATCAAAGGGTTACCTGGAATATGAGCATGCTACTCCTTCTGAATTCGGAGTTCTCCTCTCACTTGGGAAGGTTGAGTTCTCTGTTTCTCCAGATCGCCTGGATCCAGCAGCATCAGGTGAATTAGGCCCTTCCTCTGCCTCCCTGATGCGCTGAGTGTTTGGCTAGCTTGCAGTATGCTTACCCTTCTGATTTTACAATCATGCTGCAGGTCGAGCCCCCTCTCGTTGAGAGCTGGGTTTGTGCTCCCTCAGCCAAGGTAAACTACTGCTAGCCGTTCCAGCATTGGAACATGCTGTAGGTCGAGCCCCCTTCTTGACTGAGAACTAGGTGTGTTGCTCCCACAGCTAAGTAAATTATTGCTAGCTGTTCCAGCTTTGGAACATGCTGCAGGTCGAGCCCCCTTCTCGATTTGAGAACTGGGTGTGTTGCTCCCTCAGCTAAATAACTGCTAGCTGTTCCACCATTGGAACATGCTGTAGGTCGAGCCCCCTTCTCGATTGAGACCTGGGTGTGTTGCTCCCTCAGCTAAGTAGATTATTGCTAGCTGTTCCAGTATTGGAACATGCTGTAGGTTGAGCTCCCTCTCGATTGAGAGCTGGATGTTTGCTCCCTCAGCTACAGATTTACTGCTAGCCACTCCAGCATTATAGCCGTAGATATAGCGTCTAGGGATACGCTATTTTTTTTATCTATGGGCTGCTCTTTCAGGGTGACATGAGAACCCCTAGAACGGTATTCAAGTGTGGTGCACGTTATGCTTTGCCCCCTTTTCTAAAATCCTGTACAGTAAGAGCTACGCGCAACAACTTCGTGCTCTTTCTGAGTGGTTTAAAACCCCGGTTCCGCCTTGGGCACCACTCCTCCTATGTATCCTCTGGATACCTACTTTAACAGGGTGTTGCTACTAGGGATCTGTTGAGACAGTTCCTTCAGCACATACAAAGAGAAACGTGCGGTAGCCCCTGTGTGACAGGCCAAGACTAGTATGATTCTAGGCTCTTGGTCGTATTCCCTTAAAGGAATCTATTCCTGATTCCAAGCCTTGAGCTCTACCCCGGGCCCAGGAGTCTGGCCCTAACAGGTAAGTATTTGGGGTATGTAGCCTAGGCCTTTGGACGTAGGGAATAACATCACTGACAGCCATCTAACATCCCAGGAGCGACTCCCATAGCAATATGGTAGAGATGGTACTTAGTGCTCGCCATGGTTCCTGCTTGCACTCCCCTCAGCATGGCGGCATGGATATACCATTCCTCAAAGCGACCTCTAGAGGACGCAGTTCGAATTTCCCTAGAAAGGGAATGCCTCAGGTTACTTATGTAACCATGGTTCCCTGAGTAGGGAACGAGACACTGCATCCTCTAGGTTTCTTGCCATGCTGCGAACGCAAGCTTCAGACAAAGAAGTGAATGGTGTGTGCTCCCGGCGCCTATTTATACTATAGTCGCACCGGTAGTGACGTCATGGCTGTCGCCGACCAACGAGTTGGTGTTTTTTCAATGTATGCTTCAGACACGGGTCACGACGAGGCGTTCCCCATAGTGACCCCTAGAGGACGCAGTGTCTCGTTCCCTACTCAGGGAACCATGGTTACATAAGTAACCTGAGACATTCTTGTATGTTTGCAATTAGAAACACTTTGTGACCAGATACTTTTCCTGTTGTGCTTTGAGTACAAAATGTTGACACATGTATAATTATCACCATGGGATATAGTTCAATACATTTGCACATAATGAATCTGACAGGTGTATAAAATGCTGTGAGCGAGAGGAAATAAAATCAAATCAAACCTCATGCAAACAAAAGTGAGTCTCAAAAACATTTTTTTTCATGAGATCTGGGAGATATTCTGAAACACCTAAGAGAGAGGTAAAGCAAGAGAAGGCATTACGGAATCAACACTTCTGGATGAATCATAGAAAGCCTAACATAATACAGTGACGTATAATGTAATATGCAATGAATGTGTAATCTAGCAAGCAAACTGTTACTCACCCCCCTCTGAATCAATGCGTGTGTGATGCAGAATGAAATCAACAACACGAATCCTGAAACAGAGCCACAGTACAGATCAAAGCCCTACTGTTGCAAAGCCTCTTCTTTTTTGTGTACAACACAGTTTCACAATGCAAACCGTGACTACGGCATTTTTCTTCACTGCATCACATAAACAGAGAATAGGGCATTGCTGTGCTGTTGCTAGAGTGTTTTGGATGATTGCTTACTTGACTTGCTAATACGGTATATCCGTCACTTTAAAGGGTTAGTTCACCCAAAAATGAAATTAGGCTAAGTCCCGGGGCATCCTAGGTGTATATGACTGATGTAAAGGTGTAAAAACTGTCTTTGCTCTTTCAAGCTGTTTAATGCCACTCAGCAGGTGTTGCATTGCTTCAGTCCAAAAGAACTTAAATAAAAATTGCCCATCCATAAAAAAAGTGTCTCACACGGGGGCTCCAAAAGGCCTCCTGTAGCGAATCGATGCATTTTTGTAAGAAAGATATCCATATTCAAAACGTAATAATCACTTTAATGTAGCTTGTGCTCACTGTTGTACACTGGAAGCAGTTCCAGGCGGATGACGTATGAGGTCAGCGCTGCGCATGCGCCGGTGAGTCTCGTGAAAACCAACATTTGTTTACAGGAGCAAAGGAAGCAAAGTTGCCTTACTTTAGCAAAGAAAAAACAGTCCCCTCTTGGCTTATATCGAAATCCTCTGACATTCTTCTTTACAAATCCTTGTTTTGTACTTCTAATTCTTGACCGTTGTTTTGTTTTGATCGCTCCGCTGTCATATACACCTAGGATGCCTCGGGGGTGAGTAAAACGCAGCCTAATTTTCATTTTTGGGTCAACTAACCCTTTAAGTGTAAGTGATTTTTACCAGCTTTATTGTCCTCCAAGCTAAAATTAAATATCACTTAGAAAAGTATAAGCACACATCTCCTCTACAGGATGAGTTTCACACCAAAGTTTAAGGGCAGTGAAGCAGCATTTTTGTTTGCTAGCTGTTTAACTGGACTTGGATAGAGAATCTGTTTTTATAGGTGATATTAAACAACACTTTCTATTGCCACATGTATGCTGTTTAGTTTTATTGCTTCTTGTTCCTGTGTTTGATTTAAACTCCTTTTTTTCTATTTTTCCACCACTAGTTTGTTTTCTAGGTTACTCATTGGTTAATCGATTATGTTCACCCGCCCTCGCTTGTTTGTTCCTTGCCATAGCCCTCAGTTTAAGTTGTTCTTTGTTCTCCTCTGTGTTTAGTTGGTTGCGTTTCTTCTGTGCTCTTGGATGTTTGTTAATTTGGCTGATTGTTAATAAAAGTGGCTGCTGCTTATAGATTGCACTTATTAAAAACTTCAACTTTGGCCTTCAAACACAGTCCGAGAGCTGTTTATGTGATGTCCTGGATGTGTTTTGAGAGTGTGTTGGTGTAAATGTATTACCTAAATGACTGAGGTATAGTACCCTGCTGCTCACAACTCCAGTTACAGGCGTCAGACACTTTCAAGAGATACCGGTATGTCTCAAAAATCTTTTCTGGTGCTCTGATGCAATAAAACACCTTATCATCATCATCATCTCTAAATTTCTAAAAAAAAAAAAAAAAAAAAAACATACATACATACATATTTGATAATAGTTCTGGAGCTTAATTATTAGTACCATTTCCCTCATCATAAAGCAGTGCCATTATATAATTTTGGACTATAATACTCATAATAATATTAATAATCCTATAATAATTCTAGTGGTATATTAGGAACAGCTAAGTCTTGATAATTGAACTTCAAACTGTATCAATAACTTTCAAGACCAATAGAACCACAGTTTTACACTTAATTACCCTACTTTTTTCTTTCTTTCCGTTTATAGGGAAACAACAATTACTTACACTTTCATATAATAAAACGAGGAAAATTCCCTTCATATGGTCAAGATAGACATAGTTATTAAATTTAAAAAAATACCTAAAACAAGAAATCAAAAATGGAAAAACTCACTTACATATACATTTAATTTCTTCTTTAAAGTTTCAATGAAAGCTTTCTGTTTTCTGACCAAGTGGCTGTTCTCATCATCTGAGATTTTCGCCACAAGAACATAATCGAACGTCAGAGGAGGATGCTGATGTTCAAAAGAAGATGAAGAAGAAAAAAAGCAGTGTTAATAAATTATTATATTACTATAAAAATCTTTCAACTTATCCATATCAGTTACATAAATGTGTAACGTTCATATCATTGTAGTGACTTTCCGTTGTGTGCATAAGCTATAAACAATTTAAACATGTACAGTGGGGTCAAAAAGTAAAACCACATTGAAAGTCTGGTTTGTTTGTTTGCTTATTAACTTTTAGAGGGATTTGGAATTTTGCAAATGCTATCTGTATTTTCCCTATCTTTGTAATGAACCATAAAACATAGTCTTTGAAACATTCTCAAATCACACTGGACAGATTTTGTTTACTGTATGTCAGACCAAATGCCATATATTTTCCAATTTCTCATTCCACTCAAGCCGTTACACTGATATTATAATTTATAAAAATAGCAGCATTTTCATTAGTGGTCTCACACTGACGCCAACATGAGCTGTGATGTGCTATAGGCCTTACCACTGGTGGCATAGATGGGTTTTCAAAGCCATTCTCATTTACAACTCCGATGGTTTCCAAAAGGTCAATACTCCCCTACAACAACACAATATAAGCAGTTCAGAACAATAACCTTATTTACAAGAAGAGAAACCTGTTCTTAACACAGTAACTGTGAGTGTAAAAAAATAATATTGTGCAACAAGAAAAAGAATGTATAATGTAAGACGAGAGTTCGGCTATTTTTGGCACAGAAATGCCCTGTAGATCAGTATCAAACCTGTTCATTTACTTTTCAATCAGCTGTGACCTTGCGTTCTTACTCTAATGAAATAAAGCAAAACAATGACATTGAGATGCAGCTCCATGCACATTACTGTAAACGGAAATCAAATGAAAACATTTTGGAAAGTTCTGGAAAGCTCTGACAAACCAGCAAGTTCTACTTTCATCCTCCTGACTAATCGATCTCAAAGTTCATTGTGAAAGCAGAACTGGCGAAGCAACCTTTCATATATTCTGAGAGTGTGCCTGTGAATGGCAGAAATACCTTCATGCTAGCTCAAGGTATCTAGTCATGAGGGTTTACGTTTTTTCTGCTTTTTCACAGCTGTTGTAGTTCACATACCTAGATACAATCTGATTCTAGATAGTCACCATGTGTAGCTATCAAAGCTAGTTTTCTTAAAGCGGCCCTTGAAATAGTCAGAAGAGCTCAGAGCTGCGTAAACGTCCCACAGCAACACAAGCAGAGGTGCTGCAACAATAGCAAATGTTTTGATTGGTAACGGGAGACAACTGAACGTTTTGTGTTACTCGGCATGACCTAAACACAGATACTGTGTCTATAGATACTGCTTCTCCATGACAGCTGCTGCAGACAACTTACCTTGAATTAAGTGACAGTTTCACGCTGTCAATCAAACCATTATCTCTGTGATCTTCAACCTTTACATGGGTTAGTGGAAGTCTCTCTGGGTTTGGTTTTGTATCGCAGTAGTTACTTCCCTTACATTCACAACACACCTCAATCAGGGTGAAATTTGCCTTATCTTTATCTATAATCAAACTTTATCTGCTGGTGTTCCTCTAGATCACCCTGTTGAAGAGCTCAGAGCTAAACTCATTGTATGCGACACAGTGGTAACACTTTACTTGAAGGGGTGTGCATAAGACTGACATGACACCTTCATAATCATGACATGAATATGAAGGAGGTTTTATGCATGTTTATGACAACTGTCATTAAGTGTCATTCGCTCAGTTATGTCATTTTTTATGCAAATATGACATTATTTGACCTAACCCTACCCCTACCCTTACCCCTAAGCATAGCCCATAACAAAGACATCTCAAACAATGTCATCTTTGCATTAAAAATGACATAACTGAGCGAATGACACTTAATGACAGTTGTCATAAACATGCATAAAAACCCTTCATATTCATGACATGTGTCATGTCTTGATTATGTAGGTGTCATGTCAGTCTTATGCACACCCCTTCAAGTAAAGTGTAACCAACACAGTTAATACTGCCTTCCTTGCTCGCATTGATTTGTGTACAAATGATTTCTGTAATCTTTTCATCCTCATCACAAAGCAAAACAGAAAACTTGAGGTCATTCTTTAGTGTAGCGAATCAATGTTATCAAGGAACACACTCTGTGGTTATAACTAGGCTATATATAAAAGTCAATTGGCAGGCACATTAAATATGTATATTATTTACATATTTTAGTCAGACATAATTCATGCAGGCACTCCATCTTTGAATCAGACAAACATCTGGCTGTAAACTATAAAGTCTGTTGGCTCTCAGTTATCAGTATGCATGCTTTTAGTGAAGCACTAAGAAACAGTTAACCGCAAGAGGCAAACACTAATCAGTGCCACTGACAGTGATGTTAGGCAAGCCGCTTGAATTTCCTCTCACCTGCCTCCGGTGGCTCATTTTCCGCGACATCCTCTTCAGACCTGCAGGGCTTCGGTCCAGGTGTGCGACAGCTGCGACAGATGTCAGTTTAGATGAATCTTTCATCACTCGCCATTACAAGCCAAAGGGTCCACACAAAAGAATCATCTGAAGCTCAAACAGACTTCCGTGCTGCGACGAGGAACTGAACAGCTATCGCTGCTTCTCTTGACACTGAGTCTGAGGCTGAGGCTGAGGAATGTCGCCGGATTACTCGTGATGTCATGAAAGGCAAAACTCGTCGTAAGAGCACAATAAGCCGAACAACTTCTTCATTAGAGCACAATAACACAAACAGATACGTCTAATATGGCCCCCTTTTGTCTTTTAGAATAACACAACAACGACAACAATTAAGCGGGTCACTTAAGAAAACAAAAAAATCTAATTGCATCTGAAATGCATGAATACTAGGAATATAATAGCAGTATAATATATCATCGTTGAAAATATTATACACTCACTTTGTATTTAGAAAATTCAGTTGATTTACTATAAGAATGAAGGGAAACCTGTTCGTCTTGTGGCCATAACCAACAGATTGATCAGTTTACTGTAAATCAGAACCATAAGTGTGAGTAACCCACGCTCCGTTTTAAAGCTGCATGAAGTTTCGCCGATAGGTGGAAGCACGAGCTCAATAAAAAGGTTGTGCAGCCACTGCAAAGGAGCTGTGCAGGAAACTTGAGCCTCAGGGTTATACAAAAAGTTCACTTTATATGTGTGTGCGTGTGTGCGCGCGTTTTTGTGACAAATGAGGACATAAATTTGTATAATGACTGAGGTATGACATAGGTAGCCTATTACAAGGAGAAGGTGGCTTTTCAGGACATTACCCCATGTCCCCACTTTTCAAAACGCTTATAAATCACACAGAATGGAGTGTATTGAAAATCTGAAATAGCACAAAGTTTCCTGTGAGGGGTAGGTTTAGGGGTAGGGTTGGTGTAGGGCAATAGAATATACGTTCTGTACAGTAGAAAAACCATTACACATATGGAATGTCCCCATAAAACATGGAAAACACAACGTGTGTGTGTGTGTGTGCGTGTGTGGTTCATCATAATTTGGTTTGGTTTGTTTGATCGTGCTGTTTACTTAGTTATTATTTATTTATTGTGTTTGTTTGTTTGTCACCTACTGTATTGAAACATTTTTTATTTATTTATTGTGTTTGTTTGTCACCTACTGCACATCACTATCACAGAAACCACCTTGATACTTCCCCTTGCATTACACAGTAATGAATTATGTTCAATTTTCATGAATTTGACATATTATGAATTATTTGTTTGTTTGTGATTGATTACTTGTTTTGTTTATTTATTTGATCAAGGATGAAAGGCCAAGGATATACACATGCACAATTATTTACATCCTTACATGCCTTATACACCATTTCTAAACTCAAAAAACGATTTTCTTTGTCTCTTTGTTCAGTTTAATCAAGCTGAAGTATGATTTGTGAACATTTTGCAGCAGCTTAATTTAGCTATTTAGTACTTTTTTTATTATATTTTTGGTTAAAAGCGGTTACGTAATGAATTGTATATTAAACCTACATGAATCATTTGTTGACATAACTTTTTGGGCAGTCTGTAGTTGCTTCGCAAGGGACTGCATTAGGTAAGAGTAAGGGAGGATTATTTATTTTTTTATTTTTTTGTACTGTAAGTGTTTTTCAGTAAAGAAAAAACATGTTAGTGTTTAATATTCAGTTATGTTGGGCATTTAGAGGCATTTCTGTGATGAGAACATTTAAAGGAGTTTCTTTGGAGAGTGTATGAGCCCAGGCACTTAAAGGCTTACGTTGATAACTCATCAGTTAACTTTCCTCGTCAATATCGGCTATATTTTTTCACAATCGTCTCATTCTCACTAATTCAAGTTTTATATGAATGAATCTCTGAAGAGAACCGAATGTCTTCAGAAAAGTTTCGATGGGTTTTCATTTGATCTGATAAAGCAGCGTTTATGAGCACAGCGCTGCTTTGTTTATACAGCCATTACCGGGGAAACCGCTGGGAGAGAATGAATGTTCATTTTCAATAATCCCGTCTGCAATTTTTGTTCAGACCAATGCGAAAATCCACCACATAACCCCGTTTTAAATTAATATAACAATTTATACTTCTGACTCATCCCTTTTCTTAAAAAAAAAAGTTTTAAAGGATCAATTGTGAGATTTATCATTTTATAATTTACTTTGTTTTTGTGAAAACCTGTATCTCAACTGTAAATCAATTGCTATTTCGTGGTCTGCAACAAAGCCATTATAACATGTACAGAACATGAAAAATGTAGAAACATTGGACACAACTATGGGGCACCATTGTGCAGCAGCAAGCATCACAACAACAACAAAAGGAACCTGTAGGTTGATCTAGGTAAATGTGGGCAAATAGGCCCCAATCCTATATTTTGCCCGGGGGCCCCAAATTCACTAAATGCCTTATAATTTAAGTTACTGGTTTGACGTTTCACTAGCTATCCAATTATGTGAGCTCAAATTACATATATCACAATCTCCTCTATAAACATATGATTAAACATAAACCACTCTTGTCCTTTTACTTTGGTCCCACCCCTAAAGACCATAGGCCTCAGAAAGGAAGCTTCCACCCCATGCGTCTGCCACCTTCACATAGGGCCGTGGAAAGAAGAAACCCAGATTGTAGAAGTTAAGGTTTGGGAAATAGGCAAATATGTTTCAGTCCCACTGCCACACCCGGACAGAAGTGCATGTGTAATTGCTATAGTGAAGGGCTGTGGTAACCACTTGAAGGGTGGCCCAGTCCAGAAGAGTCTATATTGGGCTACACGGGCTCTTTTAGATACACTCCTGATTTCTTAGGAAGAATTCTTAGGAAGCTGCTTTTTTTTCTGTCTGTTTTGTATGGAGAAACTACTTGTGTGTGAGTTACAATGTAACTCTTAAAGGCTTCAAAAAAACCCACTTAGATGATAAACAAAAGTCATATAGTGCGTCCAAAACCTTATGACTACTGTGCTGATGAACACTACATTTTCTGCTGTCGTATTTGTTAGAAATGGCCATTGAAAAACCCATACTGGTCAACCACTATAATGTAAACATTCAATGTTGAGCAGTTTTTAGAGAATGTTATACATACATAGTTCCTAATGGCAAACTGTATTTTTGTTGTTTAGCAGTGTTCTGTCAGAGACTATCAACCCATTCCCTTTTTCCATCCTTGAAAGGGCAGGAAGGCAAAGCTTATCGTCGGCTCATCTCAAACAACTTAATTCCTTCAAGAGCCTCCCACACTGTTGATAGCGAAGTGAACATGCACTGGTAACTGCAGGGAACTTTGCTGTTTATGACAGCATGATCCTCACGATTCACTTGAGATGTTAATGAGATTTAATCCGCTTTAAACTAAAAATATATAAATATAAAAAATAATACTAATATTGCATATTTACAAATGTGTGTGTCTACCAAATACCACACAAAGAGACAACACAAAAGTTGAAATAACTTTGTATCAAAAGACAATCTTATCAGCTATAATCATGAATTTTACTGCTACGTTATCAAGGCAAAATAACATCCAGATTAAATTCAAAGTGAACCTTTGAGACAAAAATGTCCTTCTCCCTTCTCATTTTTGTCCATCGAAGTGTATATGAACACACACACACAGGTTTGTTTTTATGATTTATGGGGACTCTCCACAGGTGTAATGGTTTTTATACTGTACAAAATGTATATTCTATCACCCTACACCAACCCTACACCTAAACCTACCCCTTACAGGAAACTTTCTGCATTTTTAGATTTTCAAAAAAACGAATTCTGAATTATTTATAAGCCTTTTGAATTACAGGGACACTGAAAATGTCCTCATAAATCACCTTCTCGTTGTAATACCTATGTCATACCCATGTTATTATACAAATTTGTGTCCTCATAAAACCACATAAACACGCACCACACATACACACACACACACCCACACGTTTGTTTACTATTACTTGAGGATTTCATAGAATTCTATTGTTTTAACGATCCTAACAAATTTTCTATCCCCGCACCCAACCCTACCCCTAAACCTGACCCTCAAAGAAACCTTTCTGCATTGTTACATTTTAAAAAATCTTCATCTAGTATTTTTCATTATTTAGTTCTTGTGAGGACCGGCCGAGTCAGCACAAAATAGTCAAATGCAGGTTTTATATCCTTGTGGGGACATTGATCTTCACAACTATAGGCAAAACAACCCACCCCCCCAAAAACAACACACATGTTGGCTTCCCTGTTTGAAAATGGGGCCATTCCATAGGCGTAATGTTTGATACTGTTACAAACGGTATTTTGCCATCACCCACCCCGACCATATCCTAAACATAACCTTAAGGACAAATCTCTGCATTTTTACATTTCCAAAAATGTATTCTGTATGATTTATAAGCATGTTTCCTCATGGGGACCAAAAATGTCCCCACAAGGACAAGGATTTTGGATATTGCCATCTTTATGGGGATGTTTTGTCCCCCCCACCCACCACACACAGGGTTGTTTTATGGTTGATTGGGGACTGTCCTCAGGCATAATGGTTTTTATACTTTACAAATTGTATTTTCTATTGCCCTACACCAACCCTACCCCTAAACCTACCCCTTACAGGAAACTTTCTGCATTTTTAGATTTTTGCCTTTTGAATTACGGGGACAATGATAAATCTATAAAGACTCACCTTCTCGTGAATACCTATACCTACCCACTGGTATCCTGTTACCATGGGGTCACTCATATAAACCACATAAACATGCACACACACACTTAGTTAAGAACTTATGTGTGTAAAGCTGCTTTGACACAATCTGTATTACATATAAATAAAGGTGACTTGACTTATGGACCTTTGGTCAGTGTAGACAGCAAATTTAATTGAATGCCAATTAAAACAGATTTACAGTACAGATACCTGATATCATTATCTACTGAGGTCCATCACAGCGTAAATAAAAAAACAGTAAGTGTGGACCTTAATTAAGATTAACCTTAAACCAAACCATAAACATTAACCTAAAGTAAATAGCAATCATGTTCAAAATAAAAGAAAGAAAGAAAGAACTTCTGAGCTACATAACACGATATTGTATTATTTTGTAGTCAGCTTTTAAGCTTTTAAGAATGAAGACATGATATTCCACTGAATTTCATATAGACCATAAACTTGTAAAACGATTAAAACAAACATGGAGGGTAAGAATTATGTGCGTCCCTTTTATAGTGTGCCGACAAAATTGCGGTCGTTTTCATCCGTCCCCTTTAAAGCAAGAAGAGAGAGTGAACAGACCCCGGCGGGCGTTGCTTTGCAGCGTCCCCATGCAAAAGGCCAGCAGTGCTTTAATATTAATTAGTCTATGCTGACGTTTTCATTTAACCGTCCAATAGTGAAGCCTTTGGTCATACATATTAATAGAAGAGATATTCTCATAGCCATAGTAGGGATCGCCAACGGAGACCCAAGACAAACCGGAGTGGGCAGATCTGACCCGCTGAGCGTGGAGTGAACTGGGCAGGGCAGAGATCGGATCACGGGCGTGGGCTCGGACGGAGCCCTGGCAGAACGCGCTTTGATTCTACAACTACAACAAATCCACATTTAATAGAAATCAGGACACTTGATTAAAATGAATCGAGGAAAGTCGAGTGATGAGACGCTTATAGAAATGGACCGAACTGGCTGGTCCGGCGGCGCGCGTACAGGTCTAGTTAACAATATACCCACAAAAGCTCAGTTTTGTGTTTCGTTCAAAAGTTAGCTACCACTTTTGTTTGCCATTTCTCTTATTCAAAGGTCTTTTAAGAGTTAATGGCCTGAAGAGTACAAATGACCGCATCCGTTCCGTCCAGACTGTGCGCCAATGTTATGTGAATTTAATAATAATCAGAATCAGAATGAGATTTATTACCAAGTATGTTTACACACACAAGGAATTTGACTTGACGACAGGAGCTTCCAGTGTAGAAGAAAGTACAAACATAGTGCAGACATACATGACAGTGCAGACATACGTAGGAATAACACAGTAGGGAGTAATCTAACTATATAATAAAAAAAAAAAAGAAAAAGAAACAAAAATAGAATAATGGTACTATCTACCGCAAAGGAAGTATAGGAAAAAAATGTACTGTTTGAGATAAATGTACATATATGTTAGTAGGTATGAAGTTTAATACAAACTTTTAAACCAGGTATTTTATTTATTGATGTTTTTACCTAAATCCTGTGTGGTCGTTAGAGAGTTTACATGGCATAACCTTCAGTGAAGTTCAGTATTGGACAAAGAATCTTTAATTTTTCCTAGCACTGTTTTTGTGGAAACAGCAAACAAGATATAGATGGTATACCTAGTTCCCGTAACATAGTCCTGAAGATGAAAAGTAGACGTATTATAGGAATTAAGAATTCTGATTGAAATAGAGATGCTGTGTAATTCATTATACACAGTGTTGGGGAAAGTTACTTTTAAAAGTTATGCATTACAATATTGCATTACTCCAAAAAAAAGTAACTAATTACGTTACTTAGTTACTTTTTTGGAAAGTAATGCATTGTTACTTTCATTACTTTTAATAAGTAAGTAATTTCGCGTGACGTTTAACTATTAAGCAGGGCCTGATTGTTTTAATATAAGAAGTTCTATTTATAGCTAATATAAAAGCCCTTTCACACCAAAAGGTGTAATGAATAAACCTCAGGCTGAAGGAAAAGTTAATTCACGTCTGTACAGTAGAGCGTAGGAGAAGAAACACTCTTCAGCAATAAAAAAAAACAATGAAGCACATTTGTTAGTTTATCTAAAGTCATTTTTGCTTATTAGTACGGTTGAACTGGATCATCAAAGGTCAGCAGCAAAGACATAAGTTAATAAAATGGGATTAGATACATTTGTGTTATTTAACATGTTTAATTATTGCAGGTTCGCGTCATATTCTGAGTTTGCATTTATCATGAGTTTTAATTCATTTTGATTAATACTAAATCTGTTTTTTGTGCGTGGGATGAATTAATGCACATTCACATTTAGTCTAGAACTACAGTAACATCATGTTCACACAGCGCACACAACGCCTCTGCACTTCTGATTTCTCCCAGTATGGGGACAGGAGACTTGTCAGTCAAAAAATGGGAAAACAAAGTAACTGGCATACTTTTTTGGAAAAAGTAACTCAGATATTTTCTTTAAAAATTAAAAAAGTAATGCGTTACTTTAATAGTTACTTAAAAAAGTAATCTGATTACGTAACTCGCATTACTTGTAATGAGTTACCCCCAACACTGAATATACATATACATAAGTTTCACCTTAAATGGTCATGTAGCTACTTTCCCTTCTCTCTGTCATAATCTCTCTACATGCCAACAGCCAAAGCATTGTCTTTTTAACTCATTGCAGTGTTAGGGGAGATTCTGACTACTGCACTAACAGCCCAGATCTACTCATTTCCCATAAACTGGTCTGTGGTATAGAGTACACTGTGTTTCAAAACACTGGTGTAAAACAGATTTGAAACCGTAGCTTGAAAATGTCTTTGAACAGTTCCAGTTTGTGTAAAAACATCATAGTAAGATTGATAGTGAATCCAAATATGACTTGTCACATGTACTGATGTGACTACAGATATGAATCAGTGAATATCACTGTCTTTGTCAGACTTGTCTGAATGTTGCTGACTTCAGTTTGTCTTCTCTTGTCCCAGCATGATGTGCACAGTATTAAAGGAGTTCCCTGATAAACTGATAAAGGCCTCTATCATCTTTTCTACATTTATGCTTTCCACATTAGTTAACATGCACTATTTCACTACCACTTGACCCATAACGAACTTTGTAACTAATGTTAATACCATTTTGAAATTAAAGTTTTTGGTTTTTCTTTGTTTGCGCTTGATATAATGACTAACCACAAAATATGTCGCATGCTTCATGTTCATAGTTTCCTGTGTCAGCAAGCGTTCTCACTTCCAGTTTCACGCCCTGTACCTAAAATTGCATCTAGATGACTCGTTTTGTGGCAGCGGTCAAGAAAAAAGCTCTTTATTAGCTGGTTCAAATGTAGATCTCTAGAAACGGGATTGAGGACCTCTGTCCTAAAATATGTATTTTCAAACAATAGAGCATGGTGCCAGCAACAAAGGTCATGGGTTCAGTTCACACAGAACATAAAATACTATACCTCCAAAGCAATGTAAGTCATGTGGATGTAATATAATTCTGAATGTCAATCAAAACTAAGTAATCTCTATTGCTATGCAAAAAAAATAAATACACAAATAATAATAATCGTTAGCTTCATTTTAAATGGCTTGTTTGAAAGACCACTGTCACATTCGTAGACTACAGCTACACACAGCTATAAACAGTTATCTTTATATAACAGCAGAGATTGTTCATCTGAAAGTGTGTAGAAATTGCTGGTTTGATAACACGCTGTTATGATTCTGCCAAAGCTATGCTTAGCTGCCCTTACTCTGAAACTGGTTTTCATAAAGTAACAAAAGTATAACTTATATATTGTTAGTAATATTTCAAGATAAACACGCAATGGTCATCAGCAAATTATGTTTACTTTATCCATACATTTATTTGTACATCTCTCAGTCATCATTGTATTGCATTGCATTATATGATTTGAAACAGAGCTTGGCTCATGAAACGTAGTTTTTAGACATCTTACTAAGACATATTGTGAGATATAGAGTGACAACTTAGGTTTAAATGCATTTTAATAGTATCTTAGTCGTGCCTCTACTCTTATACCCCAGGTGAGATGGTCTATTGACTATATATTTATATATATATATATATATATTCTATATATATATATCTTGCTATGGCATTTGTAGGGGAAGTCCCTTTCTTTCAAACACAAAATTTATGGGAGAGAATTTAAATGAATCATGCAAGGTGATTTATTAAGGTTTGCAGTTGGTATTTGCACCATTATTTAACATGTCTTTACCCATTTTGTGCCTTGTGTTGTTAGTAGATTACCCGTACCTGATGATCATCAGCTCTGCTTGTTTGCGACGGCACACTGCTTCTGGCAGATTGTGATTGTGTTGGTCATTATAGAAATGTTCTGGCTGCGTCTGAAGTCTTTAATTTGCTCATTGTCACTAGATCAGCCACAGAACTTTCCACTCCCATTTATGCTTTTATGGGATTGTGCTCGCACGCTAATTTGCCCTGTTTAGTAATTCTGGCTCCTTATGTGTTCATTTGATGAGAACTATTTTTGAGGTTTTATTGTATGAGACAAGTCAGCATGTCAGTTCGGACAATCGAGACCTAATTTTTATCCCCAAAGGTGAGAAAGTGATTGTTGTTGGATCTGTTCATATTGTCTCAGTTTTATCAGAAGGAATTTACACTGATTTCACAACAGCTCAATTTTTTGAAGAAGCGACTAGAAAAGGGAAGAATTTTTGCTGAAGTCGAGTGAATATCTATTAACACCCCTTATTTTGTAATTTTTCTGTTCCAGAAGAAAACAATGGCTTCCATGCCAGTTCGGCTAAGGAGACTCTTCAGCTTGAAAATGCAGAGGTAAAAACTCTTACACATTCAAACACCAGTTTAAGTTCTCCTGTGCCTCCTGAATAATTTTGATAGTACTGTCACATCCCCGCTGAAAGTATGAATTTCCATGTCGGTCCAGGCTGAGTAATGCTGGTTAGTGGAGGTTTCATGCTGGTCTAACTTGTGGTTGCTATTTACCTCTTAATAATCTAGTCAACCAGCATGGCCTTCATGGTCTTAACTTGAATCAGCAAGGAAATCTTGCTGGTTAAGAAGCCTGCTGGGAACACCAGCATCCAAAACACAACATGACCAGGAATTCTGGAGTTTTTAGCAGGGAAATACCTCTGTGCTCTATGGCGCAACCATCTCATTAAGAGGTGAACAAATTCCATAGATTTACAGGTGCATCTTGTGGTGTCACAATTAAAAGAACCAAAGACTTAAACTACTTCAGTCTGTGTGCATTGAATTTATTTAATAAATGAGTTTCACAATTTGAGTTGAATTACTGAAATAAATGAACTTTTCCACAACATTCTAATTTATTGAGATGCACCTGTACATAAAAGATATAGAACATCCTTATAACTGCGTATCAGCAATCTCAGAAAACTTAGCAAGTCAAATCAACTTTTATTTATATAGCGCTTTTAACAATACAGATTGTGTCAAAGCAACTGTACAGCATTAATTAGGAAAATAGTGTCAATAATGCAAAGTGACAATAGTAAACACTCATTTTTCAGTGAAAGGCAGTTCATCATTGAATTCAGTGATGTCATCATCCAGCTCAGTTCAGTTTAAATAGTATCTGTGCAATCAAGTCGACGATATCGCTGGAAATGAAGTGTCCCCAACTAGAGGCGACAGCGGCAAGGAACCAAAATTCCATCTGTGACAGAATGGAGAAAAACCTTGGGAGAAACCATGCTCAGTCAGGGGGCCAGTTCTCCTCAGGCGAGACGACGAACCAGCTGTTCAATTCCAGGCTGCAGCAAAGTCACATTGTGCAGAGGACTCAACTGGCTCCTGTGGTCTTGTCCCGGTGGCCGTCTGAGACAAGGTCTTTACTGGGGATCTGTCTCTGGGGCTCATCTAGTTGTCCTGGTCTCTGCTGACTTTCAGGGCTGTAGAGGTCCTCTCTAGGTGCTGATCCACCATCTGGGCTGGATACGTACTGGATCCGGGAAACTGCAGTGACCATCTGATCTGGATACAGGCTGGATCTGGTGGCTACAGTGACCATCTGATCTGGATACAGACTGGGTCTGGTGGCTACGGTGACCTCAGAATAAGAAAGAAACAGAATAATATTAGCGTAGATGCCATTCTTCTAGCGATGTAGCAAGTACATCGGGTGTTATGGAAAGTGTTCCCGGTTCCGGTTGACCTAATTAATGCAGCGTAAAAATGAATATGAAATGTGTTAGGGTGTTATGTGTAAGCAAGGTTAAAGAGATGGGTCTTTAATCTAGATTTAAACTGACAGAGTGTGTCTGCCTCCCGAACAATGTCAGGTAGATTATTCCAGAGTTTGGGCGCTAAATAGGAAAAGGAACTGCCACCCGCAGTTGAAGATCAGCAAAGCAATACCCTGGGCAACTACCCACAACACACTAGCATCGTTTATAATCGAATAATTTTTACATTTATTGTACATCCTGATCAATAGAAATCAGAACCAGGTGTCATATAGCAGGTTATGAGTTTTTTTTTTTACCCAAGTTAGTTGTGCATGATTTAAAAAAAATCCAGCATTGTTGAGATGAATAGAAAAATAGACATGCTGTCGCTCAATAGAGTGGTTTTCAAAGAAAAGCGATGACATATGTCCTGTGAACAAAGTGTGCATTATCAAAGGACAATGCGTTAATAAAGAGCTGTTTATTATATGCATAAGACACAGGGAGACAAACAGTGCATGGAAACTCATAAATATCCACATATACTTTATTAGCTCATATTGATGCTCAATGGTCAGGTTGTGTTTGTCAAGACAGGTGCTCTACCATCATGACACATTCATTCAAATCTGCTCACCTTTCCCCATACATGCCCATTAGTTTGCATATGAAAAATAAGGTGTACCTATTCCCAAAGAGCTTCCATTGTCACTGCAGTTTTATTAATCTATAATTTGGTTTACAGTTGTACAGTTTCAGTTCGCTAAATGTTGCTTTCAGAAACATTCTTTCAGATCTTACTTTTGATGGTTTAGTTCATCCAGAAATGAGCATTCATTTGCTCATCCACATGATGTAAAACTTCACAGAACCATATGAAGCATCACACAGTGTTCATGCTGCTGGTTTGCATATCGTGAAAGTGAATTGGGATTGTGACTCTAAAAAGGACAAAATGGCAACATAAAGTATCTTAAAGTCCATATGACTGAAGTCATACAAAGGATTTGTGTCCCCTCTTCCATTGCCCACAAATCTTCATTCATACTTTCGCATATTCAGACTTGGCACAACATGATACCAAACACTCAGTGAAACCAGTCACGACTGGTCTCATAATGTCTCGTAACTGATCATAACGTGTTGACTTTGAATGTATGCATGCATGACAGAGATTTTAGAGTTGTGGCAGAGGGGAGGATTTTCATATTAACATGAATAATTACAATTAAATACATTTTAATCAGTTTCTCAAAACGTTATCTTAAGGCTTCAGAAGACTTGAGTATGAGTTGAAGTTTTTATGATACTTGTATGGTTCTTTTTTTTGTGCTATTTTTGGAGCTCAACCAACCACCAGTCACTGTTCTTCATTCACTTTCACTGTATGGAAATGAGCAGAGTGAACATTCTTCAGAATTTCTCCATTTGTGTTCCATGGAGAAAATAAAATCATACATTTGAATGACATTAGGGTGCGTAAATAATTATTGAATTTTCATTTTTGGGTGAACTACTCTGCTGATCGTTCCCCCTTCTCAAATTCCTCTCAGACTCCTATGATGAAATAGGTTGAGTTTTGCTGTTGTCATCAAGAAAGACTGAAGTTCACTTCACATTCACTGTTATCTGTCCACCACCCTTCTCAACCCTTTTCTTGGCCTTTTTTATGTTTTTATGGTTTTAACTTTCTTAGCCTCCCATCAGTGTTAATTACATCAAAATGCACTGAATCTTGATAAGCGCACTCATCTGTGACTGTCGCCCTTTCTCTTCTCTCTGTCTCTTTCTGTCTGTGAAGTCCATGCTGAGTGTTGTGTCTGAATGCACAAGCGCTGTGTCTGTTTGCTCAAGTCATTCTTCAGTGATTGTGTGTGAGCAGTGTGAGAGAGAACACACTGAACCACAGCAGCACCTCACCAGCTTTAAAGGGGTAAGAAGGAGTGTGTTTGTGTTGTGCGTCAGTTTGAAGTGTGTCTTAAAGGGGCCATATCATGAAAACCAATTTTTTATCATAATATATATATATATAATATAGATATCTCAATAGTTTCAAACATACTTATACTGTCTTTTTACAAAGCGTTCTGTTGCAGCTAAATAACATGAGCAAAAAGCAGCAGCCGACAGAACACTTAGACCTACATGAGGAACTTTGCCTATGGTTTTAACAAAAAAGTGTTGTTCACTTACGACAAAAAATGGCTGTGTTTATGATGAAATACTGACGTATTTTTGTGTCGGTAAATATGAAAGAGAAGTCAGTCCTGGGAACCTGCAGGAAGGGAAGGGGACAGCTGTTCTCTGTGCTCGCGTTTCAGATGTGTGCACTGCAACTTCTTTCCCTTCCTGCACTTAAATCGTTTAAAATCACATTAAAATATGAACGCAGGAATCGTTATTGCACGTGTCTTATCGAATACACGGTTCTTGGAAATTTGCAATCGGTTCTTGATACCCAACCCTATAAATAATGTATTTATGAAGTAATTATCCTCATTGCAGGCTTTTCTTAGCAAGTATCGATAAATGCAATGAATTAATCAGAATATCATGTAATTAATTTGACTTAATTTTAATCGAATAACAGTCTTAATGTTTAAATAAAAATGTTTTCATCATACATTTTTTACTATATATATTCCATTTACATATAGAAGTCTTAGGATTAGTTCACCTAAAATTGAAAATCATCGTTTAATCCCCCGCATGTCATTCCAAACCTGCATGACTGACTTTCTACACAAAAGAATGTATTTTATAATTTTTTTTAAGTTCTTCCATCTTTGTGGAAGAAACCTTGAGTAACATTTTAAGTGGACTTAAGAGATATCAAAATTGTACAATATGGCCCCTTTTAAAAGCACACGTTTGTAACATGGATAGGCACTTAAGCCTCTTGCATATTTTGCAATGATTAACACATTAGAGATGCACTGATGTATCTTCCAATAATCGGTATTGGCCGATAAAAGCAATTTATTGAATTGTCGGCCAAATTGTTCAAAATCAGCTGATGATCAGGGCCGATTATATATAAAACGTGTCAGACTGCAACTCATAATGTGTGTGAAGAAAATTTCTCTGTTGAATTTAGGGCAGTGAAAATTAACGTGGCAATAGCGCATTAACAGATACAAACAGCGACATTAAAGCAGGCTCTATTTGACCCTATGAATCACCCGTAGCTCAAGCCAGGGTTGCCAGTCCCAAACATTATTTGTAGCTAGCCGCCCATCCCATCATCGCAGATCTTTGTGCTTTCTTACTTTTGATAGAAACAAAGTCTCAGCTTTCAAATCCTGTACATTCTATCACGAAATTCAAACAATGAATGCCATTTTGACACTTTTCAATGTGACGTGACAGAGTCTCTTCCACTTTAATAAGTTATAGCGCAAAATAAACACGAATGAACATAAGAAGGTATGTTGAAAAATACAGTAGCTTACCAAAATGTATCACGTCTAATGTAATCGCAACCGTTGAAAGATGTCAATAAAACAGATTGTGAACAGTATGGGCCCTATCATACACCCGGCGCAAGGCGCGGAGCAAGTGATTTTGCTAGTTTTAGCCCGACGCAGTTCTCATTTTTCCGTCCTGCGCCGCGTTGTTTAAATAGCAAATGCATTTTGCGCCCATTTGTGCGCCCATGGGCGTGCTGGTCTAAAAAAGAGGTGTGTTCAGGCGCATAGTTGCCGCGTTGCTATTTTGAGGAACTGAAAATAGACTGCGCTATTGACCAACAAAAACCTGGTCTAAAGTCTGATGCAATATTTTTTCTTTGTTATTTAAAGAGCGCGTTATAATATGCCCTTAGTCGGATTGCACAAGCGTTGTGTACACTGCGTTTGCTTATTACACACACATGTCAGCACACAACATTTTAAAAATGAAAAATTACATTCCCGCCATGTAAATAGCGACCCTGCCATGGGTTACCACTTTCCACCCAACAGCTGTTAGTTCCATATTGAAACACCCGCTTCTCTGTGTAGTTAACAGCATCGTTAGGATGGCTTTTTTTTTTTTTCCTTAAAGAAGGGTCATATGATGCGATTTCAAGTTTTTCTTTCACTTTGGAGTGTTACAAGCTCTCACTATTTTGGAAATATTTTTATAATGCCGCCCAAATGTTCACGCAAGAAAGAAGGCTTAACTTTTATTCTCGCTGTAGTATTGTTGCTGCTTCCATGTCGTGAAGGCACTGTGTGTTGGCTTCGTTGTGAAAGCGCAAATAATTTGTTTGGTCTTCCAAAAGAGGACGATATCCGCTTCGTCATGCCGAGAGCTGATCCGTGCTGGTCGCTGAGAAAACACATCAACTTCGCGCTGTGGATCACCGGATCGACTTTCACACCGTGGACGAGCGGAGTCCAGCCCGGGGTCGTCACGTGTCCTTCCGGACGCTCCTTCGTCGAATCCGCCCCGGCCGCGCCGTTCTCAAGCCCGCCGGCCGTTCCTCACTCTAGGCCCTGGCCTCTGCTCACTCAGACTGCCGTGTTTTTCGTTATGAAAGCGAAATAACTTTGTTTGGTCTTCCAAAAGAGGACACAACTAGAATCAGTGGTTAAGTTGTTTTTACAACACTTTTCCAGAACACTTCAAACCAAATATTCAGCATCATGTGCAGCACATTTGAGGACGTTTCCTGATCCTGGTAGAGTAGACTACAATGCCGGCTGCTCTGACTCAGACTGTAAGTACGTTTTCATTTTAAGAATTTGCCACTGACGATTCAAACCTGAGTTTTGAGCAGTATAAAGTAGCGCTTGTTGTTTGTCATTTCACAAATGCAGACATGGTTTTATGTTTACGCGGCGCGATGCAATGTGTAAAAAGACAGTATAAGTTATTATAATCTATAATTATGTCCCCACTGGGTGCAATGAATGCCTCGTTTATAATGGGGTTTTAATGTTTTTGTCTCGTCGCTCAGCTTACCGCCGGACAGGACGGGCCTCACAATATGGGAGGGGCGTAACATTTCCGTCACACACTTTGGGAATTCGGCCAATCACAACGCACTGGACATCTTCGCTTTCAGACGATGAGCTTTGTAAAAATCGATGTGTTTTTCCGAACTCAGAAAGGCGGTGCATAGAGGAGAAACAATAATTTACAGTATGTTGAAAATAATGTGTTTTTTTTAACCTTAAACCGCATAAAACACATTTCATTACACCAAATAAAAAAAAATGTTATTTTTAGCAACGTCACATGACCCCTTTAAGAAAAATCATAACAGGCTATTGGCATATGAATTCAGTATCGGTGCATCTCTAATTAACATTGTGTTTTTCTCTACTCACACGACCAGAGTTTTTGTATGTCCTGTTATTTTAGATGCTCATAGCGATGGGCATTCACTCACTTCTGCTTTTGTTGATGATTTATAAAACCAAATGTGTCATTCAAATAGGACGATTTGTGTCCTTGAATCTTAATGCTCAAACTTGGAGTAATATCACTATATTGCTGCTGATAACATGCTTATCAGATTAAAAAAAAAATGTTTATATAGAGTTCACCTGTCGTCCTTTTTACATACCGCTTCGAAATACAGGTGCATTTTAATAAATTAGAATGTCGTGGAAAAGTCATTTATTTCAGTAATTCAACTCAAACTGTGAAACTCGTGTAGTAACTCAATTCAATGCACACAGACTGAAGTGTTTAAGTCTTTGGTTCTTTTAATTGTGATATTTTGGCTCACATTTAACAAAACCCACCAATTCACTGTCTCGACAAATTAGAATACTTCATAAAACCAAAAAAAAAAACATTTTAATGATTCCTGGAAAGTATGTTCATTACTGTACATGTACTCAATACTTGGTAGGGGCTCGTTTTGCTTTAATTACTGCTTCAATTCGACGTGGCATGGAGGTGATCAGTTTGTGGCACTGCTGAGGTGGTATGGAAGCCCAGGTTTCTTGACAGTGGCCTTCAGCTCATCTGCATTTTTTGTCTCTTGTTTCTCATTTTCCTCTTTGACAATACCCCATAGATTCTCTATGGGGTTCAGGTCGGGTGAGTTTGCTGGCCAGTCAAGCACACAACACCATGGTCATTTAACCAACTTTTGGTGTTTTTGGCAGTGTGGGCATGTGCCAAATCCTGCTGGAAAATGAAAACAGCATCTTCACAAAGCTGGTCAGCAGAAGGAAGCATGAAGTGCGCCAAAATTTCTTGGTAAAACGGGTGCAGTGACGTTGGTTTCAAAAAACACAATGGACCAACTCCAGCAGATGACCTTGCACCCCAAATCATCACAGACTGTGGGAAACTTAACACTGGACTTCAAGCAGCTTGGGCTATGAGCTTCTCCACCTTTTCTCCAGACTCTAGGACCTTGGTTTCCGAATGAAATACAAAACTTGCTCTCATCAAAGAGGACTTTGGACCACTGGGCAAAAAGTCCAGTTCTTCTTCTCCTTAGCCCAAATAAGACGCCTCTGACGTTGTCTGTGGTTCAGGGTTGGCTTAACAAGAGGAATATGACAACAGTAGCCAAATTCCTTGACACATCTGTATGTGTGGTGGCTCTTGATGCCTTGACCCCAGCAGCCTCAGTCCATTCCTTGTGAAGTTCACTCAATCTTTAAAAATGTTATCGATTTTTGCTTGACAATCCTCTAAGGCTGCGGTTCTCCCCCTCCTCACTCTCCGGTTGATTGGGCAATCTTTTTCTTTTTCTTTCCACCTTTTTCTTCCAGTCAACTTTGCATTTATTATGCTTTGATACAGCACTCTGTGAATAGCCAGCTTTTTTGGCAATTAATGTTTGTGGTTTACCCTCCTTGTGAAGGGTGTCAATAGTTGTCTTCTGGACAACTGTCAGATCAGCAGTCTTCTTCCCCATGATTGTGTAGCCTAGTGAACCAAATTGAGAAACCATTTTGAAGGCTCAGGAAAACCTTTGCAGGTGTTTTGAGTTGATTGGCTGATTGGCATGTCACCATATTCTAATTTTTGAGATAGTGAATTGGTGGGTTTTTGAGCCAAAATCATCACCATTAAAAGAACCAAAGACTTAAACTAATTCAGTCTGTGTGCACTGAATTTATTTATTTAATACACGAGTTTCACAATTTGTTTTGAATTACTGAAATAAATGAACTTTTTTTCATGACATTCTAATTTATTGAGATGCCCCTGTAAATTTAGTAACAGAATGAATATCTAATCGACTTTCGCCCGGATGGTTTGTGTAGTGTGAGCGGATGTCATAGACCTGTCATGGACAGTTGTGTGCTTTGTGTGTATACCAGTGTCTTTATCCTCACAACATGCCCGATTCATTCACAGATCTGGAGAAAGAGAGCTTTATTTCTGAAGTGCCGCTCCAGGGTACGCCACGGTAAAGAGGGCTGAACTGTGTCCATGTGTGTGCTTGCTTGGAGTGAGCATCTTGCATATAATCATATTAGATTTTATTACGCTATTGTGTTGTATTGGGAAACATGAAATGCATGGCAACATGATCGGCTTCTGTAATGGGACTTACGAGTGTGTAAAACTGAATATTATGTGGGAAATGAATGAAATAAAGGTGACTAGGGTGGGACCTAAAAAAAAATTTTTTATCCATCTGTATGTATTGGGTCGGTCGTGTTTGCTACGTGGTGTTTACTATTGCTATTGCTAATACTTTATTTTAGGATTAGAGGCTTATTTAAATAAATAGCCATAAGTATTAAACTTCAGGATGTAACTCATCCTGCACCATTCGTGCTACAGGCATGAATGAATGAAGTCATGTGGCTTTTTGAGGAGAAGTGTGCTATAATTTTAGTAAAATTAAAGCTTTTTAAGAACATATTTAGAAAATCTCAATAAATACACATTTTAAATCCACAATTCTATCCCAAAGTTTGGTCAGGCTAGCCTAATAAAGTTTTCAGATGAATAATGCCCATTATTCACTCAAAAAAAAGGTACACAAGCTGTCACTGGGGCAGTACCCTTTAAAAGCGTACACATTTGTGTACCCTAAAGAGAGCCCATATTGTACCTTAAAGGTATTGGTACCTTTTGAACCTTTTTTTCTGAGAGTGTTGAAAACAGTTTAGAGAGCTAAAATTGATTTATTTGACCTTGATTTTTGAAACTTCCTTAACATTAAAGATTATTAGCCACATGAGAAACTACATTTCCTTCCTTGTATGATAAAATGTCTGTGGACATAAAAGCATCATCATGTTCATTAGCTGTGTTTTTTATAGAGTCTGAGTCTCTAATTGTGTCATGTTACATAATTATATATCTGTGTTGGAGATGCAGTTTTCTGTGGCTGAATGCTGTGCAGCTCATTCAGTCCCAGCCCGATTTACTTAACCACACATATACTTACTCTATATGTCAGCGCAGGAGTGTACGGTTATTATTGCCTGCTTTTTTTACCATATGTTCATCATATGTTCATATGCATCATCTCCAACTTGTAATTACAGGAAATGAAAGAAGGAGAGACCTGTAGTGAAAGAACAACAGCTGCTCTGCCAGGTCAAACATACTCCTGCTTACAGTAGAGACAGCAGGATGTTAATTTAGAAGATGTTTGCACAGAAGAGTATTTCTATGTGTGCCAGTGAGATCTGTTTACAAAGGGATCAGGCTACATCACTTTTAAAGGGACAGTTCACCACCCAACAATACATTTCGTTCGGCGGTTTCGGCCATCTTCTTTACACCACAGCATGAAGATATTCTATACTATAGTGATGGCCAACATGATGCGGGTGTGTAAATAATGCCAGAATTTGGACAAAAAAAGAGGTTGGAAAAGTACAAGACAGATGTGAGGAAGGCTGAGTGAATGAGATTCAGGCCTTATTATTTACATGCTGATGTGACTCTTTGATGCTGAGGTTTAGTGCTTTTGAAAATGTCACGATCTGTAAATGAATTTTTTGTTTGACATGCAAATGACAGTAGAGATAGCATCGATGTGGAAAATTGTATTGCTCAGCTCATTGTGTTCATAGCTCAGCTTAATAGGTTTGTTCACCTAAATTTGACTGTTCTGTCCATTTTACTGACTTATTTAATCAGTCATATCAATTGGATTTACATTTAGTATATCATAGTCTTGAAGGCGGTCTCTTTAGCCCAGCACAATAGTAACCACAAAACAATGCATTATATTGCTAAAAAAGACCTTAGCAACCACATAGCAACCAAACTTGCAATAACATAACAAGGTGCTAATAAACATCCATAACTCCTTTGTAACCACACAAAAACTCCATGACAATCACTTTTCAATGCTCTAACAGGAACATACTGTGGCTAAAAACATGCTAAAAAAAAAGACCTTAGCAGCCACCTGACAACACTATTTCACTATTCAACCCCCAAACACATAGCAACACCCCGGCAACTACCTGCAGTCCCCTACCAATGTCCTAGAGCATCCCAGCAACCACACAACAACACCCTAGTAACCACCCAGAGCATCGTAGTAAACAAAACAATGTATTAAAACACTCAAATGACCTTAATCTATGCTCTGCGTTCAAAGGCAAGTCCTCCTGGGGAACGTCGTTACTCGAGTTGCAAGTCGTAATATAACTCCGTCAGGTGCGTTCAAGAGTCATTTAGGTCGGCACAATATGGGCTTGTGTACATTCCTTTTAATAAATTACAAGAAAATCCAACCGGTCTGTTAACTCTTCTTATAGAAAATGAAGAGCAAAGAATTCGCATCAGGTTTGTTTTGCGTTTTTAATATTTTTTTAGACCAGGATCCCAGTATAACTGAATTTTAGCATCAACAAATGCTAAAATACAGAGATTAAAAAGCTGTTAGGTAAATGCAACATGCAACATGGCAAATCGAAAGATTTTTCACCTATAGGTGCAAAAATTATAGCATTTTTTTTTTACTTGGATTTCATTAACTATCTGCGTAACAAGAACATGACAAATTTAAGTTTATAGGACAACTAAACCATTAATTTAAACAAAAATTTACCGTCAACTACAGACTTGCATCCATCGATTCCGCCATGTTTCTCATTGACTCGGAAACTCTGGGCTTAAAGAAAATTTTGAGTTTCCAACTCGTAATAACGACTTTGTGGTGCCGTTCATGTGCGTTCAACTCATAAATACAATCTATCCGACATGACTTGAACACACCAATAGTCAACTCACATAGCCACACACTACAACAACACCGTGCATCATCCACACAGAAGACAAAGCCATGTTATTCATATAGCACTTTCCTACACAACACACTTTTTGATAACCAAACTTAAATATTGTAATTCTACTGATTTGGAACACAGATTCTAAAATTGATCTGTGATCTTTAAAGAACAATCATGAATGATTGCTGAAGTGAAAGCATTTAAAAATAAAAAGAAGGTGTTAAAAGTATTAGAAGTTTAAGTTTACTGTAAAGAAAATGTACTGTAGGAAACATTTTATTTTATGTAACTAATTAAATATTGCTATAAAACATGCTATAAAAGCAAAGCCATATGGCTAACTAAGTTATGTTCCAAATTTAAAGTTGATATCACAAAAATTGAGGTTCCTGTGAGAATTGTTTTATGCATTTTCCTGTCATGAATTTATAAATTTATAACAGTACTACTTCAGTCACAAACTAGTCACTAAATATGGAACCCTGAGGACCTTTGCAACAGTGTTTTGTCAAGATTAGAAAAAGTGTTTTGATTATAAAATATTGTAGTAAATTTTCTAATATGAGTTGACACCGCACACTATGGGGAGGAGCTCGGTAAAAGGTTTTAAATGTCCATTTCCATGGTAATGCAATGTCTGATTTCAGAACAGGATGAATTTTGAGTGTTATCTAATTTAGGATGATTACTAAAATATGTGATGGCGAAAAAGGCAATAAAAAATAGCTAGTGAGACACTGACAGTTAACAGGTTAAAGAAAAAGAGCATAAAAATAAATAAGAAATGAAACAAAATGAAGTTGATAGAAATCTGTATTAAAAGGAAAAATAAGGCTGGAAAGGACAGAATTTGAAATAAAATAATACATTGCAATCAGCAAAGCACAATACAGTGTCACCAAACAATACCCTAGCAACTCCATAGCAATGGGCTAAAGAAAATCTCAGAACACCTCAGGAACTGCACAGTTGCAATAGCAACCCATAACACTCCAGCACCGCTCCTGTTTCCTTCAGAACGTGTTCAAATCTAGTGATTACATACGGCGTCCGCCCTGCACGATGATGATGACATCTCTGTGAGCCCCTGCTTCTGTTCTCATCTTGTTCCGCTCTGTTAAGACTTGGCGTGTGTGTATCTAAGGAGGGCTGCCTCTCAGAGCGGTGTGTGTGTGTGTGTGTGTGTATGTTTGTGTGTATGTGTCCGATTAGCTGGGCTGTTGTAGGAAGGGAGGTGGTCTCCATCTCCGGAGACTCCCAGAATCTTGAATGATGCAGCACTTAATAGATAGATTTGAGGTAAAGTCTTTCTTTTTTCTCCATTTCTCTCTTTTCCTGCCATCTCCCGTCTGCTGTTTGTGTAATAACGGAGGAAGATCTCTGGGGAATTTAATACTCAGGGTCTTGACATTACTATGGATGACTAACGGTAATTGCGTTTACTAATGGATGTTGGTGTGTATTCCTTAGTCGTGTTCTCTAGCAGGGAAGCGTCAGCTGTAGGCTGCTGGTAATCATCTGGAGGTTTTGTTTGTAGAAACAGCCTAAGAAAATCAGCGGTGTTTGCCGGTTAAACCTCAGAGAAATGTTGTTTGGCTTGGTCACATCTCTGGAAGTGGCCGTGAGAGAATGTAGAGGTGTTTTACGTCCTGGGCTGGCTTTGTGTTCAGCGGCTGCATTTGTTTGTGTTATGCGTTGTATGTAGGTTATTTTTAGTTGCTGGAGAACAGCTGCAGACTGGCAGGCCTGGTGAGGTATTTTCCTGGCTCTGAGTGAGTCCTGCAGTTGTTTAGCTTTGGCCAGTGTCATTGGGGTGAATATGCCTCTCTCAGGGCTGATCTGAGGTCAGTGCTGTCATGCAACTAGTAAACTGTAAACTGTGATTAAAATACAGTTTAAGAAAGATGTTCAAGACACTTGCCTGGTGTTGAAGACGTGTGTATCTCTGCAGAGGTCTTTGTATTTGTTTGGATTGAGAGATAGTCAGACTGTCCTGAACAGCAGGTGGCAGCAAACACACTGCTGTATAATCTGATCTGTAGGAGAGGAAGAGAGTTACGGGGCTGCCATTTCAGGCTAATTCTACCTAAGTATTCAGTATTACATTTAAGATTATATTTTTCATTTTTGCCACTAGTATTATGGAGAGAAAGAGGGGGATGGGATTGGAAAGAACCAACAGCTGGGATTCGAACTCGGGTTGCGTGCGCACAACTGAGCTGGGTGTCGAGGCTTAGTGAAAGTGTGTACAGATTGGCTGTAGTTTACGGACAAAACTGTCCCTGGAAGTTCACAAAAACATGATAAAAACTTCTGTAACTTCAATATATGTTTTCTATGGGAAAAATAAATTCAATGATAAATAAATAAATACTGAAATAATAAATGTTGGGTTTGGGTTTTTGGTTTCACCCAAAATGAAATTGTGTCATTATTTACTCACACCCTCAGTTGTTCTTTCTACTGTTTAACATGAACGATATTTTCAAGAATGGGGGTAACCAAACACCTTGTGGTCCCCATTGACTTCCAAAGTATTTTCATGGGACCTGTTTGTTACCCCATACAACTATGAAAAAAGTTTTCACCTCCAGGCTCTTAATGCATGGTTTTTCCTTCTGGAGCATCAGGGACTGTTTGAACTTTTTTCTGAGATTCCTCGTGTTGTCCTCAGTGTGAATAGATGGATCTCAAAATCATACAGTCAACTGTTGTAAAGGGTTCAAATACATAAAGATTCCGGAACTCATAGAATTTTGTGGGACTAGAAGGATTCTTTCTGTAGAACGCGGTCAGTTTACCTGTTCAGGACAAACAATGTACTCATTAACAACTATAAAAAAATAAAAATAAATGGATAAATAAAATAAAAACAGCTGTGGATCATCCAGATAACAACACAGTATTAGAACATCGTATGTAAACATCTGAACGCAGGGGTCATTTTTCTAAATTCAGCTATATTTTCCTCTGTGGACTAAATGTAACGTCTTTGTATGTGAATATCTTGTTCAGTTCACTACTAAATACACAATTAACATGCGTTTGTATGATCCCTCTTATTTTGGTAAAATAGCCTAATTAACATTTTGCAGATTCTGAAAGGTGTATGTAAACTTTTGACCACAACTGAATACCAGCTTGCATTATCCTACTGTAGACTTTTTTTGACATTTTGAAATATATTTTGGTATATGAGGGTTGAAACTAAATATATTTTCTATTAAAAAAAAAAAGATTTTATTGAGCTTCACAGATTACAACATATATACAGCGTATATTTAAAATATATTTTGGACACAAAAATATATATATATCTTATCCGGGATGTAGACCCTATACAGTTATCGTTATATATATATATATATCCTATATTTCATTCTGGTGTCAACAACCTTAGTAATGCATGACCTCTGTTGAACATTAAAAGTTCTTCAGACACAAATGCATCATCATTTGAGTAAAGGTGCGGTCACATTAGTGAGATTTGACAGGTAAAAATATGTCCATGCATGAAGCACAGCTCATAAAGATGTCACGCGAAATTACGTGACCAACTTAAACCTGGTGCAAAATCTGCAAGTCTTTCCACTCAAGATTCCCAATTTGATAAGGATTCTATTGAAATGACTGGATTTCGGCCGCAAAAATTTGCTGAACATCGGTAAATGTGACTGCATCGAGTCTGGCTTTTATAGCATGCAGCTTGTGCTGATGTATTTGCTCAGGTTTTATACACGCATGAAGCCTTTGTTTGTGTGGTTGTGTGTGTGTGTGTGTGTGTGTGCGCGGCAGGATGCTTGTATTGTTTTTGTGGGAGTTAGACAACAGACTGTTATGAACTGGTTTGAAATGTTGAAACTGCAGTAAGACTGTCATGTTTAATAATTAATAAGCCTTCATTACATATAGACAATATCACAGTGTCTGAACAAACACCCAGCTCTGTTTCATTAAGATGATGATATTTTATACGGTATCTTCATATCATGCATGGATTAGCTTTATTACCATTTCAAGGGTTTCAAGAGTTAGAAAACATTATGAAGCTTCAGTACTTCACATAAAAGCTCGACTTTGTTAAAATAAATGTTTGTGTGCAGGTAGATAAGCAGCAGCAGAGCAAGGACTCCGTGTACTTCAGAGATGGCATACGGAGGATAGATTTCATTCTGTCTTACATCGACGACAAGGATGGAGAAAAGAAACAGGTGTGTCATCCACCCAGTTATGTTTCATAGTTGATAACAATTTCTGTTTTACAGGTTTATATTCATATGATAACTTTTGGCATCCTTCTGTGAGTTGTGAGATAATTAGGGAAAAATATTATGATTTGCCTAAACAAATTACTAACTCGTAAACTAATACCCATCCTGCAAAACATTTTTTCCTAACCCTTAGAAAAGGTAATTAGCATTGAGTCAGAGCCGCTTATGTAAGAACTTGCTGTGTGGTTTAATCTCTCTATAGATCTGTTAAAGGTTTATCCGATTGTGCATCCCTTCACACTGCTGATAACACTAGCTGTCATAAAACTGAAGGCATCCTAAATAAATTTTCCAGTCATAAATTTTCCACAAAGTTAAAAGTTGTTGCATGAGTTAGTTTCACCTCTTTAGGTGAGTTCTGTACATCTTTGCTTTGATCAGTTTACATAATTTACATCAGATTAAAAAGAGAAAGTTCAGTGTTTGTCATACAGTTTATTTAAAGCATACATTATGTTGCTCATAATGTTTGCCAAAGCCAAATTTTACTTGTAAGTGTTAGTTTTGGACTAACGCTTACAAGTTTGGCATTTATGGTAAACTAAAATATATTTAAATGTCATGTCTATTAAAACCTGAATGCCATCTATTTAAATATATTTGTAATTTCACATTGTAATGATGATGTTGCAATAAAGTATATTTAAAATATCTAAACTTTAAATGTAATATCCAATAGGACTGCAGATACAATTACAATCAAGTTTTTTTTTTATGCGCTTAAATATGTTAGCTATCACATCAAAACAAGTGCACCTTTTAAAAGTGATTCTTTAAATCATGACAAAAGATTAAATTTACTTTAAACTAAAACATTTTAATTTGTCATTATTACTGTAACGAATCAGTCCACTGAAGGCGAGAGTAGTGAAGAACCCATGTGCAGTTTATTTACAGACGTGATCCAAACATAAACCGAGACACAGACTTGACATGACATGCACAGACTTGACGAGGGATGAACAGACTAGACACACCGACAGCGGGTTACAACTTCAATACAAGACAAAGGCTATGGGAACATGATGGCTACTTATAATAGACAATGAGGGTCACATGACAAGAACAAACCAAATGGGAAACAAGACACATGACTAAGAAAACCAATCAGAACATGACACATACACAAAGCAGAGATACATGATTTGCAGAGGGAACATGACTACAATTACAAAATAAAAGACATGAAAACAGGAACAAGACAAAACCCAAACAACCACTTACAATACAACCGCCCCCCCCCCACCAAGGGCGCTCCAGACGCCCACACAAACACAACCAAACCCCACAAGTCCAGGAGGTGGTGAGTGCGAGTCGGAACTGTGGAGGGACTGAGGGTCCTGCCCATGAAGTGGAGCAGGCAGAGCGTGGAGCCATGGCGGGGCAGGCAGAACAGGGCAGACTGCGAGTTCATGAACGGCCTCTGTGGCCGTGACAGGGCAGTCTGTGAGTTCGTGAACGGCCTCTGTGGCTGTGACAAGACAGTCTGTGAGTTCGTGGACAGCCTCTGTGGCCGTGACAGGGCAGGGTCTGTGAGTTCGGAAGCGGACTCCACCACCTCTGGAGGTTCTGCAGCAGATGCCACCAACTCTGGAGGTTCTGCAGCGGATTCAGGCATAGGAAAGGCCCTTGAAATGGACTCGTGATTAGGAGAGGCCTCTGAGACAGACTCATAGGCAGGAGATGCCTCTGGGGCAGATTCAAGGACAGAAGAGGCCTCAGGAGCAGACTCGTGGACAGGAGAGGCCTCTGGAGCAGACTCGTGGACAGGAGAGGACTCTGGAGCGTAGTGTGCAGCCCACACACTCAAAATGGCGACCACCATCATGGGCAGTGCAGAAGACAGTGGGATGCCTGCCGGGCTTGAGAGTGTAGAAACCACTGGGATGTCAGCCGCTCGCACTGACATCAGTGGTGGGTCCATCACACTAGCAATCAGTCTTTTCAGTCCTCGACCAAGCTCTGCATTCGCATGAGCTTGGGTACTATAGCCCCCCCCAAAAAAAAATCGTAGAGTAGAGGACTCAGGGCGTGGCGGCCATCTTGGCCGGGGACTCGGGCGTGGCGGCCATCTTGGCCGGGGACTCGGGCGTGGCGGCCATCTTGGCCGGGGACTCAGAAGTTCTGTTGTGGCAGGTACTGTAGGATAGCTGTGTTCTTCATCAACAATCCCCACAGTAAATGCAGAGCCACTCAATCGCAATGCATAGTGTATATATTTCTCAAGAGTCCATTGAGGGATATTGCGTGGCATTAAATGTGATATGTTTTTAACCAAACCAAAACGAAAAATGTCTTTCAGGAAAGTGTCATGAAAGTCCACCAAATGACACAACTTACAAAAGTCTGCCACATAATCCTCTATAGGCCAGCTTCCTTGGCGAAGTCGAATGAGACGATCTGCTGGGTTCATTTTGGTGGTCGTGTATTCTGTAACGAATCAGTTCACTGAAGGCGAGAGTAATGAAGAACCCATGTGCAACTTCAATACAAGACAAAGACTATGGGAACATGATGGCTACTTATATCAGACAATGAGGGTCACATGACAAGAACAAACCAATGGGAAACAAGACACATGACTAAGACAACCAATCAGAACATGACACATACACAAGGCAGAGATACATGAGGGCAAGGGAAGCATGACACTGACAGCATGAAACAATTACAAAATAAAAGACATGGAAACATGAACAAGACAAAACCCAAACACCACATTACAATTACATAGGGCACTTTTTAAAGGGATAGTTCACCTAAAAATGAAAATTAGCCTCAGCCAGATCTACACGGTTAGAAAGCAAGCCTAAAGCGAAGCACGCAAATAGGAAATGAATCACAGAGAGCAGCGTGCTCTTCCCCCAAACTCTCCAAATAACACTCATGAGAGTCCTCTTCAGAGATGGGTCGTGAGGGAGGCACGCATCTCTTTGCAGATTCACTCGACATGATTAATAAATTAACTTTCACTTTCAACTTATTATTTTTTTTCTCTTGATTGATACTGCTTTCAGCCGTGTAGCACACACACACACCAAAACACACACACACACACACACACACAAAGCGGTCTTTGAAGACAAAGAAACCTTGATATGTGACCGTTTCATGTCTATTTATAACCTCTGCATTCCAGTGACGTCACCGACCGAGGTAATTTAAGCCAATTCTTGGCATGTTTGACACACATGCTTCACAACCGGTCGAACAAAGAATGTTCTCATTAGTGTTACTGAAATGCAACATCGAGTGTAGCTTTTGATAGGAACTAGAGATTACGGTTTTTAAAGTTTTAAATATGGATATTTTTCCTACACAAACACTTTGCTTTGCTTCACTTCAGATTGCATTTAGTGAGTGAGTGAAGTGAAATCTGTCAAGTATGGTGACCCATACTAGGAATCAGTGCTCTGCATTTAAAGGTGACATATTATGCCCCTTTTTGCTATATGTAATATAAGTCTCTGGTGTTCCCAAAATGTGTCTGTGAAGTTTCAGCTCAAAATACTCCACAGATCATTTATTATATAATTTTTAAAATGCCTTTTTTGAGTGGAAGCAGAAACAAGCTGTTTTTCGGGCCTGTGTCTTTAAATGCAAATGTTTTTTTTTTTTTTCAGGGCCTTTGTCTTTAAAAATCAAATGATCTGGCTGCTCCCGCCCCCCTTTTTCCCCGATAGATCTGCAGCTCGGACCTGCTAAAAAACACCTGTTTTGGTTCTGATTATGATGTTTATCGCTCTGTAATCATGCGTTTTAAACCATATGAGTTTAAACTTCAGATATAAGGTTTTCTGTGCGCACACATCCGAAGCACACGGACAGAAAGAGGCCACCACACAGCATGTGAGTACTAAAATAAGTTCTCATTCACACAAGTTTACGTAAAAAACACACACAAGTTACAAAAACAGTCCGTTCGTGTCTCGTCTGGCAGACCAAGGACGGAACAATTAGGATGTTTTGCTCAAACATTCGCCATGGCATTAGACCTGGTATACCGTTGTCACTTGCAAAATCAAAATGACGGCGCCTTGAGTGGAAGTTTACAGATTAAGGGGTGGTAATAGTATAAGAAATATCCTTTGCCACGTCACAAGGGAGCGAAATCAAAGCTAAAAATCCGTTTTCCACCCCTCAGACGCTTGCAGAACAAGGCTTTCAAAAGCAATTTATTGGGTCGAACTTTTTCACTCGTTTCCTTGGTTTGTATTGTCACCGGCGGACTGATTATATAGCGACTTAAAAAGTCAGATTTTCATGATATGTCACCTTTAACCCATCCAAGTGCACACACACACACACAGTAGTGAACACACACCCGGAGCATTAACCCCCCGGAGCCGTGTGGAGCACTTTTTATGATGGATGGATGCACTTTATTTTGCTTCAAAATCTCGACCGGCCCCCCCCCATATCCTAAAATGCCTTATAAAAGCTTGAAAGAGCCATGACATTTTTTAATATAACTCTGAATGTATAAAACGTCTGAAACCAGAAAGAAGAGTCATGCGCCTAGGGTGAGTAAATCATGGTGTAATTTTCATTTTTGGGTGAACGAACCCACTTTTACACAATGTTTAATGCACATGCAGGATTTAATGCAAACAGGAATCACAATTGCTGAAAAAATATGTATCACATGATTAAAAGTTGTATTGTGATTCTTGTGCACAGCCAACTGGAAAACAAACAAACAAAACAGCAAAACAACAGCAAAGTTTAAGACAAAAGGCGAAAGTAAAAGAAGGCTTAGTACAGCCTGATAAAACCTTTGACTCTGGCCACTAGACGGGCACTGTACCCCTGGCAGCCCCCAAACTCTGCCTATGCTGACAACCCTTGTGTACTGACTGTGTGTGTGTGTGTCAGAGGTGAGAGTCTGTGTGTACTTCCACATTCTTGTTACTCATAAAGTATGTGCTTTACCAGGCCTTCACAATTCACACACATGCAGCTTTACAGTCTGTCATTTCATGAATAGTTACCAGAAATCCTTCTTGCCCTACGTACGGTGTGTACTGCACCAGAAGCACAAATCGGCGATTGTCAGATGTGTTATTGAACTTTCATGCAGGATTAGGAATGTTCATATTAATCATTTTAACCGTAAAAACCGCAAATTAAGAATTTGAGCTCGATTAATACTATCCGTTAAAAACAGTTAAAAAAAGTTTGTCCCCCCCCCAAGTATTTTTTTTAAGTTAAATGCATGAATATTGCTACACATATTTAACATCTACTGTACATCTATAATGTCTATATTAAATGTGCGCACTTTCAAGTGTTTGTGCGGAGTGTGAAAGCTGAAAAGGCGTGCGCTTATACTGCATGACAGTTAGCATAGAGGCACCGGCGCGATCACACCCTGTCATTTTTGGTCATACAGACAAGATTAATTACATCGTTCGAATCTGTTAAGGGTCTACATTTGTTTGTGTACACTCACAATAACAATTAAACGTTGTGCGCTATAAAATAATGGAATCAAATAGGATACTATTTCTGGCGTCTCTGTTCCTGTGAACTTGAGTGTGTCAAAAATGAACCGAAACTCCGTTGCCTCACAGACATGAGAAATATATCTATAGAATGCAAAATGTTTTAAAGGGGTCATATGATGCTGCTAAAAAGAACATTATTTTGTTTATTTGGTGTAATGAAATGTGTTTTTTGCGGTTTAAAAGTATAAAAAAAAAACACATTATTTTCCACATATGTACATTATTGTTTCTCCTCTATGCCACGCCTTTCTGAAACGCTTTTTACAAAAAGTTTTTTACAAAGTCATCGGTCTGAAAAGCAAGGTGTGATCTGATTGGCCAGCTATCCAGTGCGTTGTGACTGGCCGAATACCTCAAGCGTGTGACGGAAATGTTACGCCCCTACCATACTGTGATGATGCCCTGTCAGGCCGGAGCGTAACATAAAACCATGTCTGCATTTGTGAGTCGGGAGAAACGACAAACAACAAGCGCTACTCTACACTGCCCAGAAAACTCGCGTTTGAATCATCAGTGGCAATTCTTTACTATATAAAAAAATTTACTTACAGTCTGTGAGTCAGAAATAGCCGGCATTGTAGTCTACTCTCCCAGGGTCAGGTAACAGTCCTCCATAAAATGCGCTGGAAAACATCGGAATATTTGGGTTGAAGTGTTCTGGAAACAGTGTTGTAAATACAACTTAACCACGGAATTCTAGTCGTGTCCTCTTTTGGAAGACCAAACAAGTAGTTTCGCTTTTCACAAGGAAAAAGTGTCACACACCGTGGCCTTGAGTGAGCAGAGGCGGCGGGCGGCTTGGAAAGGCACGGCGGCGGCTTGCGGCAACACATGTGACGACCCCGGGCTGGACACCGCTTCGTCCACGGTGAAAGCCGATAAGTTGATGTATTTCCTCAGCGACCAGCACGGATCAGCTCTAGGCATAATGAAGCGATATCGTCCTTTTTCGGAAGACCAAACAAAGTAGTTTCGCTTTCCAACAAAACACACAGCGCTTAAAAACAGGCGGCGGCAACAACAATACTACGTAGAATAAAAGTTACACTTTCTTTATTTGCGTGAAATGTGGGGCGGCGGATGCAAATCTTCCAACATGGATTGTAGACGCCTGTGGGGGGGGTGGGGGGGGGGCGTGTAGAACGAGCCGTTTAGGTAGGCTGTGGGTTAACTCTTAAAGGAATATCTCTTTGGTTTTGAGACTTTAGTCTTAGCAACTTTACAGGATCTTCTTTATGCACCAAGAGATTGTAAAACTCCAAAGAGAAAGGAAAAAAATTAAATCGCATCATATGACCCATTTAAAATGTATTAAAACAGAAAACAATTCTAAAAAACTATCAACAGGCTGCATGAGCTCCAGACTATCCTCTCAGCACGTAGAATGTTACTTTTTAAAAATAAAAACGAAACAATTTGTGGATTGAGGTAGGCCTGCAATTTTTATTTGACGGAAAAAAACTATGCCGTTTCTTCAAAGCTTCAGAAGGCTTCACTGTGTTTTCATCTGATTTATTTAAAAGAAAAATATTTATTGTAGGTCTATTTATTTTATTCGTTTTATTTATATTATTTTGTTTTTCTCTGCTGTCAGAAACGCTGCAGGTGCGTGAAAATCTGACAATGTGTGAATCCAGGTTCTGTTGTTGATCTGGGCCCGGTTCCCCGATAACGCTCACTCTCAGCGCGCTAAGAAGACTCGAAAGATATATCTTACCAAAGCTGTTTATGTTCCTAAGTGTGTTCCCCAAAATGTCCCTTAGGAAGCTTCTTAACACGCTGCCTCTTAAGTTCGACGTTACAGAGGCGCTGTCCCAAGTGAAGGTGCTGAATTAGTTGGAATCGATTGCTCAGGAATCGATTTTCCACTTCACACGAAGGTGCATTACGGCGTTAAGAAAGACAACACGTTTTATGCAAATGCACCCGTCTCAAGTATTCCAGTGCGGTCTTAGGCTTCCTTATTCGTGACAGTGTTCACACCATGTTAATTGGTTGTAAGCACTATTCATGACATTTGTGTGTGATGCACGTTGCATCGCCACGACTGTCACCTTTATTTAGTACACCCACGTACGTTGCGGTCCCTTCTTTTGCGACAGCATTGCTACGCTTTCCCCGGACGTCCCTTCTTCTCTCCGTGTTGGCTGGTTGATGCATCAAGTGCCGCGTTAACATGTAGCGCCAGCTTCCCCCCCAACGGCCTTGACTCCTCCGTCAGCGGGAGCCGCGGTGCCAACGCCTCCGCCGCCCCAGGGGGGTACCTGCGCAGGACATCGCGCGAGGTGGGCGTCCTGGTGGGCCCCGTGGCAGGAGGCACGTGTGTTCCCTGGTGTGAGAGGCGGTCCGGTACTTTACGCATCCGACGGCTTGGCCCCGACTCCGGGGCGCGCCGGTGCCGTTGACTAGGTTTGACTGACGACTGAAGGGGCCGCGGGCGGGTCTTGCTTGCCAGCGGTCCCAGCCGCCTGGTAGTATTCACCAGCGCCCACCCTATGTACCCACCGTGAGTGGAGCGATTCTGGTCCCGCCTATGGTGGGGACGCAACGAGAACCACCCTCAAGGGACCACTGATGTGTTCGGCGTGGTAGGCGTGGTGTTCCGCGGGCAGACGCCTTGCCCGCCCGTGTACGCACACGCACGCCCCGGGCGCTTGGCACCATTTAGTTCCCCGCCCGGTGACACGTTTTGTCTTTTAGCTGTTTTTTGATGGGCCCTCTTATAGGTCTGGTGGCCACCGCCCCCCCACGGCTCGACATCTTGGCCCGCGCCTATTGTCATCGCATTTGGGGGCACAGCGCCCCACACTGCGCTTGGTTTTTCTGTTGTTGCGGCGGTGCCGTCAGCCATCCGGGTCTGTGTCCGGCGACTTCGTCCGCACGGCCATCCTCACACCACCCCCGGCCACGTAGTGCTCTTTCTCCATTTTCGCAAGGTGCGACACGCCAGCGTGGGAGCGGTTTGCTGTTTGTGCTAGTGATTCGACACGCCTAGTGGGCCCGGCATGACCGGGGCGAGGACAGAGTGCATGGGGACCAGAGTTAGGTGTGCAACCCCTAACAGCACATGAGGAGAAAATGAATAGAATAGGAGGGCAACTAGGGCCGATAATGAGAAGAGCCCAGCTATTGGGTCGCAATGGAATCCCTGGGGGGATTGACGTTAGAAGAGGTGACACTGAACAGACCTCATATTCCAGGTCATCGACAGGAGGGAGACCCAGGGAAATGTGCCCTGTGAAATACCCCAGAACCCGGCCACCGCAGCACTCTCCTCACCTGGAAGCAACGAGCGGAAAGGGGCACTAGGCCCCACCCCCGTACACACGTCTTCGGCCATGGACTTCGCACCGACATTCCCGACGCTTCGCTCCACAATTCGAAAATGTCGGTGATAGGAAGAAGAGTGTGTGAACATGAAAACGGAGAAGTTGGTTCGTTTGCAGTGGACGAAGGTCAGCGCCAGTTGACGAAGCAAATGAAGCTCGCCGCCAGGCTCTGGAGTGAAGAGAGCCCAAGCTGGAACTGGCCACTTGACAGCTACGCATGCCCATAGCAGGGGCGCAATCAAAGGCCCTCATCTCGGGGTCCAATCTTGATGTCCGAGCGTGAGGGGTGGCCTGGCCAGCTTGGTTGCGCGATGGGCTCATAAATTCTCGATGAGAGTGAGGTGTACCTTACCGGGCATCATTCCACACAGTCTGTACCCACCAGTGACCGTGTATGTGTGTGTTTGTATGCGCATTTTCATAAAAAATACTTGATCATCAACAAGATTGTATGTCATTCTGTCATCCTTAATGAGGGAATACCCATGTTACAACACTGATTTGCTGGTCTCTGCCATGGAACTAGCCAGTAAAAATCGGGGGCTCTATCTAGAGATACCCTAGAGGTATTTAATCACAGAAAGTCGCGAAAATTAAGCAGTTGTCAGACACGAGAAGTGCACAATCAGATATAAAGGCTCGTTTGAAGAGGCTGCGTAAAGACATTAGTTTGTAATGTACATTATCTGTGTGTTTGACGACGCGTAAGGTTATGCATGAGGCAAAGCAGCGGAAAGGGAATCGTCTGACAACCATGTGACCTGCGTTCAATGCCCAATATATGAATGAAGATGAATCAGCAATGTGATGTGGTAATTTGGGCATATGTCAACTTTTGACTCAGAAATTCTAAGGTGTAGGCTCCTTCGCCAACCTTAAGAGAAGCATGTCAATGATTGGCGTTGCATACAGCACTTATGGAATGGACACAATGGCATGATAGAGTAAAGGTTTAAAGGATTAGAATCACACACAGAACATTTAATGGATGCAAGGCTTGAAACTCACGTTAATTTTCAGAAAACTAAAAATTCCATCATAATACGAATCAAAAGAAAAGTCCATTCAATCATGGTTGATGGCTAATGATAGCTCAGCAAGTTAATCCAAAAAAGACAATATAAATCAACCAAAAACATTTGCAATCAAAAGCTGCCTAGCCTCAACCCCGGCAGCGTGCAGGGCAGCCCTCTGCGGAGGATAGAGGACCTCAACTTCTCCCTCTACATCTTCCTCCTCATCTGCTTCCACCACCTCCTCCTCCCCCTCCGGAATAGGTACGCCTCCACGCACAGCCATGTTATGGAGTATTGCCGTTGCCACCGTAACTGCGCAAGGAGATGTGATTGACGAGAGCTTCATTGCGCAGTATAACCCTTTTGTCATCGCGAACGACTGTGTAGACAGGGATACACGAACGAAGGGAGCAAAGCTCCAGATGCCAATGGCAGCACGTGGACAAAGTTGCCAGACGTTACCGAGGAGAACCAATGTTCGATAGAAGGGTGCAACACATTGATGAGGCGTCTTTTCAGCCGCAAGTCTGCTAGATGGTACAGGCAGGTCTCCTGTGCACTAGAGTATTGTCTCAGAGGGTGATCCATCTCCGAGCAGGAGTGAACAGGAGGTTAGACAAAAGGGAACCCCTCTTCCTCTCCCGGCTTGATTTCACAACACAACGGTCAAGACCTTGGCCCAGAAAAAAACTGTCGTGGAGAGGTGCTGCACTGGCAGCAAACCTGCGCACAATGTCGGAAGATCACACACAGCGATGGTCCACTATATAACTGCACGTTTTTGGGACGACGTATCCCACTTTCGCGATATATGGCCCGAATATCAAGTCACTGATGCCCGCAATATGGCGATAGGGATGACGGTGTGCAACAATCACCAGCGAAAAAAAGGGCCCACACAGGACTCTGGGAAGAGAATGCACAGCATAGGCAATGCAGACCTGTGGTGCGACCTCCGGAACCTCCGGAACGGTGTTGGGACGGCTAGCCGGATGTAAGTCCACGGCATTGGCGCCGAAAGGGAGTTGGCTGCAGTGTGGAATGGCAACTCCACCCGAGGTCTGGATTAGGCGCCAATAAAAAAAATTGGACATGGAAACTGCGCTTAACAACGGGTGCCCGGATGCGGCGGGCCGGTGTTGTGCCGATTTCTGCACCCCTGCCAGATTATGCACCCAGATTATGGTCGTTTACTGGACACCACCATGCTTACCCATTTATTGATCTTAGCCATTTAGAGCCAAATTGTTTTCCAGATTTTAATTATCAAAAGTGATTGTCTATTTAAACGCTTTAATGACATTACGAGATAGCCTAGGCTAATTACCACCATATTGGTTCTGATACCAAATAAAGTCAACTTCATAAATAGTCCTGTATCCATTGCGAACATATTTTATTATTTGTCTTAAAATGTCCATAACATAAAATCATTGCTGAGACACAACATTGTCAACATACCGTAGTTTGACTTGTACTGCGCTGCGCTGATTTCTTAAGACTGCTGCACAGTGGCGGCGACTAGCGTCTTGAGCTCAAACAACGCTAAGAGAGAGCTTACGAATGGTCCAGACCAACCTTACGAAAATGTGACTTACAGAAGATATACTTAGCATACGAACGTGTCAGGAATCGTGCCATAACGTTAAGAGAGAGGTTAAGGAACAGGTTAAGAACTACTTAGCGATAAGAAAGTTTTGGGGAACTAAGGTAACCGGCCATGCTGTATGCTGCTGTTTGCACATGTTAAAATAACTCAGTGAAAATATGTTTGTATATTTAATGGGTCAGACACTCATTAAGTCTCGTTTTTATTCAATGCTAATTTAATATTCTAATCTTATCAGTTAACGATTAATGTTTGGATAACGAGCAGCGGTTGTCGGTCGGGAATATTAACCGAAATGAACATCCCTATGCAGGATCGAAGGAAGGAGTTTGAGGCTAACTTACAGAAAGTTGGACTTGAGCTGGAGACTGAGGACAAATCTGTGAGTGAAACATCTGAAATCACGTATGACACCAAAACCCCTATCAGGACATCGATATATATATTATCAGTCATACTTCGATATAACATTACACATTTTCACCTGTTATTGTTCATTTATAATAAACTGTATTATTAGACACAGCATTAGTAAAAAGTCATGCACCAGTGTTTGTCTTTCCAGGAGTCTGAAGATGGGAGGACATACTTCCTGAAGATCCACGTTCCATGGGAAGTGCTGGCAACATATGCAGATGTTCTGAAAATCAAAGTGCCTTTTAAAGCCAATGATATTCCAGATAAAAAAGACGTGCCCTTGAGCTGGCTCTGTACTCCCTACCGTCTGCCCGAGCATGTGATGCAGCCTGAGCCCGACTACTTCACCGCCACCTTTGACAAGAGCAAGACTGACTTCTTCCTCATCGAGGATAAAGAAACCTTCTTTCCTCCATCCACACGGAACAGGATTGTAAGGAAACCAGTAGAAATGCCAAGAATACATAAAATTATTACAAGATATTACATTGTAGTAACCTCCATTGCAGCATGGCCTTATTAAACTTTTACTGAGGAACTGCCCTGTGACCAAAGGCTTAGTTTATTTTCTTCTCCATGTAGGTATATTACATCCTTTCCCGATGTCCATACAGTAAAGAAGACAAGGATAAGAAGGGCATCAAGAGGCTGCTGAACAACGGGACCTACGCAGCTGCCTTCCCTTTGCATGACGTAAGTCTTTAACCGGGGAAGATGTGCATTCAGTGGCATAAACCTAGATGTTTCTCTATTCAGAAGGTTTTGTGCCATAGAAAAAACAATAACGTTAATGTCTGTTTTTTGTAGTGTAGGTACTGGACCAGGTCTCGTGATGCTAACTGTGAGAGCGAACGCTATTCCCTGTATAAATACTGGGCTCGTTTCAGCAGCTTTTACAAGGAGCAGCCACTCAACCTCATACGGTGAGACCAGCAAGTCCCTTGGTTTATATTTAGCTTCCTTTTATTAAAAACACACAAAATATTACCTTGACATTAGGGCTGGTCGATATGGCCCAAAAAAATTATCACGATAAAATAATTCATATCAGTTGATATCGATAATTATCACGATAAATTTCAAATCTTTAATTCTTTTAAGTTTAAAGGCCGATTTTTGCTTCTAAGTGAAAGTTGTAGAAACCAGAACCTTATTGGGTGTTAAAACGGACCGACTTTAGGGTACAAAGACACAGGCGGACAAACACTTCACATTTTTTTTAATTCTTTATACTTTTCCAGTCATTTTTCAGTCATTTTCAGTAAATATCTCAATAGAAAAATGTATTTCTTAGCTTCTGCATGTTGATATTGTGTCAAATCATGATTGACATTTTCAGTCTTTAGACAATATTCTTTATCTTGATAATTATGTATTTGCTCTAAAATGTCTTAAAAATTTATAAATATACAGTCAAGAAGTCTATTTTAAACAGACATTATAAGCAATTAGAATCCAAATTTTCAGAAAATTTTATTTTAATTTTTGTTGAAATACTTTATCCTATCCCAACTTAAACTACTAACCATTAATAGGTTGATTCGACCAATGGTGTGAGTTTGAGGGCGAGACTGTCTTGTTTGAACATTTACAGATGGGGCAGTGTTCATTAAAGCAGTTTTTGCATGCAGAATAATAGTGTGCAGAAATTCACGCAATGCAACGAATAAAAAGAGTGAAAATATAGTTAAAAACAAGGTTTTAATTTTTTTTACACATTTTTCACTAAATGAACACCAGGAAGAATTACATTTAATAATTGTCATTGATATGCACCAATATAACAATACAAATTATTAAAAAGCAATATATAGCTAGGTGTATGTACTAGGGCTGTCAAAATGGTTGAAAAACTAAATTCGAAATTTTTGCTTAAATATGATCAAAATTCCAATTATATTCAAATTTAAAATGCATAATTTCAGTTAGGGTGAAGAAAAGCTTTTGGCTTCTCTCCTGAGGCACAAGAGGGCGCATCGAGCAAAATATTAATGCACGTTTCTTCAAAGCATGAAGATACATGATCGATCTGTGGAAAAACGTGGCTAATTCCGATCTAAAATAATGCTTATAAACCAATTATAATTAAGTTGCTTAAACAACTATAAACAATACAGCATCATGTATGTATGCATAGTTTAATACAAAGTGCCTAAAGCCAATCACACAGAGTACATTTTACATTTAAAAACACGTGTTGCAGTGGGATGGGGAAAAAACCCTGTCATAAAGTCTCGAGATATGTTTTTTTTTTAAAAGTTGAACTTACATTAATTGTACATGGCTTTCTAAACATGCAGCTCTTTTGTGCGTGACGCGAGTGCAACGGTGATAGATGTCCCTCTAGAAAATGCGCAAAATATGCGTTCTGTGTGAATGGCTTGGTTACAGTTTTGATGTAAACAAGATCTTCTTCGCATTGATGTTCTCTTTTCACGCAATATTTGTAATTAACAACGCAGCAGCACCGCATCTAGTGGCTTCAACTGAGTAGGCTAACAAAAACATTATAATGCAATGACACTTACATCGTCATCGCATCTTGTGTGCCACTGATAAGGCTGCTCCTACGACAACCTTTTTTTAAAAAAACAAAAAAAAAAATTTCGGGGGGGGGGACATACAACATTTTGCATTCGAATGTGGATTTATTTTTTATTCGACGAATATTCAAAATTCGAAAAAATTTTGACAGCCCTAGTATGTACTAAAATATCTACATTAAAACATGTAAAATGCCAAAACAACATTTTCGAGTGATGATGGAAATAATGAATTGAATCAGAATTATGAATCGATTCATCGAAACTAAGTAAAGTTGTTTTTATTGCTGAAGTTTATTAACACTATTAAGTCTTTCTTAACAGTCTCATACTCGTGAGCCAAGGAAGAATCACATATCTTCTCTAATGACGTATAGTGAACTTAATAGCATATTGAAAGCACCGCAATATTTTTATTATAATTTTTGTTACTCAAATAGGCTGATACATATTTTGCACTGCTTTTGTTAAAGAAATTGCGGCCGGATGGCAAAAGCTGACTCCAAATCATCAGTTCTTATTCTGCTGGATTTTTCTGCTGCTTTTGACACTGTCAATCACCAGATCCTCCTGTCCACCCTCTCATCACTGGGCATCACAGGGATTCCACTTCGCTGGTTTGAATCCTATCTCACTGGTAGGTCTTTCAGGGTGTCCTGGGGAGGGGAGGTATCCAAAGCACATCAACTGGTCACTGGGGTTCCTCAGGGATCAGTTCTTGGACCCCTCCTCTTCTCCATATACACAACATCACTGGGTCCCATCATGCAGGCACATGGCTTCTCCTACCATTGCGATGCTGATGGCACACAGCTCTGTCTCTCATTTCAACCAGATGATCCAATGGTAGCTACACGGATCTCAGGCTGCCTGGCAGACATCTCGACATGGATGAAAGAACATCACCTTCAGCTCAACCTGGCAAAGACTGAGCTTATTGTCTTCCCTGCCACTCCAACTCTACAGCATGATTTCACCATCCAGCTAGGTTTCATTCTACGACCATTTGAAACACTCCATGCAACAAATCTTGGTGTCTCTCGGTGATGCACCAGATGACCTTCAAAGACCACATTGCACACGGAGAGATGCTCGAGTACGAGCAGGTTGGCATTGCACAAAGATCAGGCTTTCTCACAGACGCATGCTGCCACGAACGTTTGTCCGGGCCCATGTCATGTCTAGGCTGGATACTGCAATGGTCTTATGGCTGGACGTCCATCATGCACAAGTCAAACCTCTACATGATGCTGAATGGCAGCGGCACGGAGCCTGGTCTCAACGATGACAAAAGTAGCCAATATTTAAAATATCTTTATCTCCTGGACCCACTGGCTACGGTTGCGGGCTCGCATTGTAAAATTCAAGGAAGATATTGATGCTTGCATATAGAACAGTCACAGGCTCAGCACCAGCACCTGCTTACTTCCACTCACTATACGAATCTACATCCCCTCCAGAAGTTTGAGATCTGCTAGTGAGCAACGCCTCATTGTACCATCACAAAGAGGCTCAAAATCACTTTCCAGAACATTCTTGTTCACCATTCCTGGCTGGTGGAATGATCTTCCCACCCTTATCCGCAATGCTGATTCCCTGACAATTTTCAAGCGACAGCTGAAAACGTATCTCTTTAACTTAAACTTTTACTTGACTTCATCTTAAAAAAAAAAACTTTTTTTCTTTCTCTTTATTTATTCCTTCCTTTTTCTAGCTTGTACTTATTTGAGCAATGCCTAAAACTTGGTATTACGAGCACTTCCCGTGTCTCTTTATGTATTACCCAATTGTAAGTCGCTTTAGATAAAAGATTCTGCAAAATGACTAAATGCTAAATGACTAAATGTGAAATTAACTCAAGGTTCCTTATTAAATAAATGATCACTAAATAGATGAAATCTAGAGAGCCTGAGGCGTTGCTGACACTTTGAGCAAGTGGATGGAGGTTTCCTTGATTAATGTGTTTCCTGTACCACAGGAAGTACTATGGAGAGAAGATCGGCATCTACTTCGCTTGGCTGGGTTTCTACACAGAGATGCTCTCCTATGCCGCAGTTGTTGGTCTGCTCTGTTTCATCTATGGTGTGGCCACCTTTGACGAAAACGTCTGGAGGTGAGGATAAGACTAGAAAACTAAAAACAGAAACAGAAGACGGTTCATTTTAATGCCCACTATAGTGACCCTTGTGGCAGTGCTAAGAATGCAACACTTGTAATGTACAGTATTATGAATTGCTCGCTGACATTCCGTAAACACAACGGCATGTGAAATAAAGCTAGAGTTAAGTATAGTAATTTTGAGTTTGGGTTCACAGAAACGATTTGTGTTGTCTTCTGCAGTAAAGAGATCTGTAATGATACCATTGGTGGGCAGATTGTCATGTGTCCTCTCTGTGATAAGAAAGAGCTGGGAGCAGTGAATATCTTGGAATGGCTCCGGCCAACAACTGTAGGCCCGTGAGTCATGGGACCCTAGGTGAGTGAAAAAATAACTGTCCATGGTGTAACAATTTTTACATCTTTTATTTATTTATTTACTTATGGAGCATGTTTTTGTGTATTTATTAATGTACCTTCGTCTGATTGCCTTGTAGCAATCGTATCTGTTTGACAACACAGCGACGGTGTTCTTTGCGATATTCATGGGAATATGGGGTGAGTAGTGAGCTCTTGTAACTGTTGTATTGGTTCTAGAATTGTATTTGTTACCTGTGTCTAAATTTGTTACATCAAACTACTGCCTACACCTTCTTTACTTTACCTTGTGCAGTTTGATGTCAGTTGATCAGCCAATGAAAATAGGTATGAGCCATCATTTAAGAGAATGTGTTAATGTTTGAATGTAGTTTTAATTGTTATGATCATGGTGAAAATGGCACATACGCTGCCTAAATTTGGTAAATATTTAATATTCTCTTTTACTCTGACTCCCCCTAATGGTAAAATATGATGCTTGTTCTTAAACATTTAATAAAATCCTCATGTTGTCAGTCAGTCATTTACAACAAACGTTGTATTTAGAATGGCATGACACCTGGTTGCAATATAAATAATTTTCTTTGAAATTATGCATATTTAGTACGCTTTATAAACAATAGTAATATGCAAATAATGCAAAAGAGGGGCATCATGGGGTGTTTCAATAGAGAGCTGCAATAATGACGTGTTTTTGTAGGCCAACCCAGAAGTTAACATCACCCAGGTTCCTTTGACAAAAATCCAATAGGATTTTTCCACTGGCTTTTGGATTATTGCAGAAAATAAGCTCTTTGACCAACAAAAGTTTAGGATTCTTTAAAGGGTTTTGTAACATAATTATCTTCACAAATGAGCACAACTTTTATTTTGAAGCCTAAATACAAGGCTATGAACAAACTGCAGTCACATGACTTGATCCACCAAATAATTGCCCCTGAAAGTTTGAGTTAGTACTCATGTTCGGTCGGGTCTTCTTTAGCACTTAGCACCGCCTTTTTTCCAGACAAGTTGTAAGACTTTATACAAAAGAGATTATTACTGAGGATTTCAGGTGTAGAGATAAACATGAAAATATATCTTGACGCTAAAGTGGTTAATGGATAACTAAGGAGCATTATTACTTGCCAGAGCATGATTTAACCGAAAGCACAAGTTCCAAAAGAGACAAGTGACTTCTAAGGAACGATGGATACAAAGAATGTGACAAAAAATGTAACTTGGTTCTGGATTTTGGCCTTCAAAAATGCATCATCAATAAAGTGCCACTTATGGTACCAGGAAACAAAACACAATAGACATTTTGGAGTAGATGTCACAGTACGTCAATTGCAGCTGCACGGCATTGAAAAACAATGAGGACAAAAGTGAGAGGGAACGGGAAAGGCCATGAAAAATAAGAGAAAAAATGTATTGTGCTTCTGGATGTCAGAATCGGAATGCAAATCATTTTTATAGAATACTGTCGTCAAAGAAGCCATTTTAAGTTAAACGCAGACGTTTAAACGGACAGAATGGATGAAACCTGCTATGATTACCCTATTTTAAAGCATAAATTTGAGTTGAACAATAGGTCTATATAACATTTACATAGAGGACATATTGTATTAGCCTCTAACAGTTAAAGCATGAAATACTATTTAAACCTATAACATTTACCTATTTTATCTCACAATTCTGACTTTTTTTCTTGCAAATGCAAGTTTATGTCTCTTATTTCGGACTTTATAACTCACTTTAACTCAACAATTGCGAGTTTGTCAATAGTGAGGGGAAAAAAGCCAGAAGTGTGGGATATGAATGATTCTCATGATTCTGAGCCGAGGGGAAAAGAGAGAACGACGAGTTGATTTTTCTTATCAGAATTGTGAGATATAATCTCGGAATTGTGAGAAAAAAGTCAGAAATTTGAAATATAAAAAATGTATTTATTCTATGGCTTCCGTAGACTGCTACTTAAAAGTTGTCATTTTCTGCCACCAGATAGGCTCCGCTCACAAAAACACAGAAATTGGTCTATATAGAGAGATTAAAGTTGTAATTTTTCTACGGTGTCAGTGACTCTGTTCCTGGAGTTCTGGAAGCGGCGTCAGGCCCGACTGGAGTACGAGTGGGATCTGGTGGACTTTGAGGAAGAGCAGCAACAGCTGCAGCTCAGACCCGAATACGAGACCAAGTGCACCCACCGTCGACTCAATCGTGTCACGCAAGTACGCATACATATCTAATGACCTAATGACCCAGAGATTTTTCAGTATGTAGTTTTACCAGAAATTACAATATTAAAGCAAAAAATAGCAAGTTTTGAACATATAGCACTAGCTAGGGTCTTGGAAAGACTTTTCTGCATAGTTTAGTTCCATATGTGCTAAAGTACACCTGGCCGTAATTTGTAGACTCTGTTTAGTTGATTCAGGTGTGTTTAATTAGAGTTGGAACTAATGCTGCCTTCACATGTTATTGGAATTTTCCTACTTTCCACTTGTGAAGATAAAACTAAGAGTTTGTTGCATTCAAATGCTTTGTTGTTGGAAAGAACCCATTCATGAGTTCACTATTGCCTGTTTCTTGTGAAAATCTTATTAAAGCCAAAAGGTATAGAAGATATTGAGTCAATATCAAACAGGGTTTGAATAAAATGTAACATCCCATTCATTGCTAACCACAGACACATTCACTGCTCTAGATATTCAGCTTGCTGACGATTCTCAATTTTCAGTCAAATAAATGCTATTTTCATTTTGTTATTTATTAGTGCTGTCAAACGATTAATCACGATTAATTGCATCCAAAATAAAAGTTTTCGTTTACATAATATATGTGTGTGTACTGTGTTTATTTAACATAACACATATATTATGTAAACGAAAACTTTTATTTTGTATGTGATTAATTGTTTGACAGCACTATTATTTCTAGGTAAGATTAGGCTGCACGATTATGACAAAAATCATAATTGGCGATTATTCCCTTGAAACTGTAATGCGGATTATAATTACGATATCAACAATGTACATGAATGACCTGTTATACCTGGTTGATGCAACTGCATGCTGTATTTTATATGAAAATACACTAACTGAAAAACGTTTAGTGCTTTTCTATACTATTAATCCTCAAATGTCAAATATACAGATTGGTTTCTTCTTTAAATAATAAAAAAGTAAAAATATGAATGGTATTATAATGTTATACTAAAAATAGAACAATGGAAAAACCCTTAAGATAACATGTAGAAAGAAAAACAACATATCTTAAGCATGCAGAATAACATAAGTGGACTTTGAATGATTAATTGCTGCTTTGAACAATTACGTAATTGTGGCATTTGTAATTGTAATTGCGATTAGAAATTCGATTAATTGTGCAGCCCTAGTATATATACACGACTGTAACAAAAAGAGAACGTAATGAAGCTGTGTGCGGGAAAATGAAATAAACTTTACAGACTACAGATAAGTTATAGGGCTAGCCAATGAAGAAACGCGATATCAAAATTACCTCAAGTTTCCCAGTTGTAAATACGACTTGAGAGGCCGTACATATTCGCTTTCTGACTAGGAAACCCGTATTTACGATACTTCTGATAGCATGTGAAGGCAGCATACACTCTGAAGGAAAATGGCTCTCGGGATCCCGATTGAGGAAAAGGATATAAAGGATGATACAGATAATTGTCAATTTATTGTTTACTTATAAATGCTCATTGCAAAATTTTCTTGAATGTCACCCTTTGTTCTGAATTTAATTGTTTGTTAAACTTGCAGCTGCTCAGCGTTGATTTTTTACTGTTCCTTCAGCAGATTTTATATTAGCTTTAAAATGTTAATTTTTTTTTATCTTACTTTTCTGCTTGGTTTATCTTGACTCAGAGAGATGTGGCTCATATTAGACCCATTAGTCAGTTTAGATGGCATATTTATTTTGACAAAATGAAAATGAGGCTGTGATGGATGGACATACACGGTATGCACAATATATTATAACAAGGTCTTGCACACAGCTCTTGTTTTATAAACAGGGGTGCACATAAAGTGGTGCGCATGTGTGACCAAAATCAAAAATGTGCTGTGGAAATAAGTTCAGACGCCCCCACCACAGCGACGCTGTTAAGACACAATCACTGCCTTTTACGATCACCCACTAACTGTAATACTGTTATAGATTATGAAAATGATGAAAATCATTAAAGAAAGAATCAAACCCGCGTAAAAAGGCGCCGGCGGGGGCCCCCCCCCCCCCGGCCGCACAAAATAACAGTAATGAAAATATAAGCATTGTGTTTTTAGGTGTACTATAAAATAATAGTGTTTTTATTTACCGTATTGACCTGAATATAAGCGAATCTTTTCTTGTTTTTTCCTTGGAACGACGCATCTGAAAAAACGAAAGACAGGATGCAGGTGATCTGATATTCAGGGTCTAGCACTTGGAATGACTCAATAATTACACCCACACAATACGTGGCGGGGGACCAATACTACTAAACGAGTGTGCCATTGAAAATAAGTTTAATGTAAGATCCCCCCGCCGAGAGAGTAAAAACACAAAAAGACCACAAAGAAAACCTTACAGCTGCATGAGTAGTGACTGTCACGTTAGCCTGATGGGACCTAACTCCCTTTATGATTTTAAAACGTACCCAGTACAGTACCCAGATTTGAAGACTACAGTAAGATTTAACTTCTACTGTTAATAAGATTTTGGTAGGCTACTGTTAGATGGATAGCCTAAATTCCTAATTCATGTTGTCCTAATTCAGATCAAAAAGTGTATATTTTTTAAATGTGATTGTTGGTACATTTTACCAGTTTTTACAATACTTTCAAAACAAAAATGAAAATAGGGAAAATATGCAATATGAAAATAATTGACAAAATGTGTTTTACTGAGGAAAAAAACAAGATTTGGTTTTTAAAAAAACCTTTTTCCAAAAGGTACATCTGGGAAAAAGGGGGTCGTCTTATAATCAGGGTCGTCTTATATTTGGGCCAATACGGTAATACTCACTTTTTATTTTAAAATATAATAGTATTATCACACTTTATTTTGATTATTATTTGATTTTTTAAAAATCTAAATAAATAAAGTGCAATAATATTCTTATTACTATGATTATTTGTAATAGTTATATTTAATAGGTCACATATATGTGCAGTGTGAGAACCAAACCAAATCTCCAGGTGCTCTCATGAGAACCAGACTGAATAAACTGAATGTTTATAATGTTTTTAATCTTCAAGAAAGTGTCTGGAAAGACATAATTTCAGTGTTTATTAGCTGAACGTAGTGAATGCCGCATACAGTAGTTCATTAAACGTGGAAAGAGTCGGGGGCTGTTCACACAGAATGTGTTTTTCCATTCCAATGCGCTACTTTTCCATTGTTTTTCTATGACACACACGACTAGCTAGCCGGGAAGGGATGACCATGTGCTCGAGTCTGTTATTTGCATGTCTGTCGGCAACAGGAGCGCCCAATAATTAGGTCCCAGGAATTTACAATTTATTGCACGCAGCGCCCCTCATCAGTGTCAGTTCCAAAACAGTGGACCAATTCAGAAGTCATGGACAGGTTTTCGAGGCACGACGATTCGTGGGTGTGTGAACGGCCCATAAAGGTGATGATACACGGGGCAACTTTTTGAGCAATGTTGCCGTCAACGGACAACCAGGTGCCCCCCCCCACGACAACAGTGCCGTACGAGTAGAAAAGAGTCGTAAAGTATTTCGTTGCCAGTCTCAAATGGGGAAAGATGGACCAAGGAAACAATGGCTCGCAATATAAAGTTGCCCCGTGTATCATCACCTTGAGTGACAAATCTGAAGAACCTAGTGTTCATTTTCAAAAGTCATATTCAATCAGATTTCAAACCATCATATTAGTATATTAGGTTTGTAAAACTCTTGAGGTCCTAATAATATATTAATTTGACAGAAAATGGGCAGAATATGAAGTGACAGAGTTAGGTGTTGTGATTTCACAAACGGAAGGTGAGTTGGTAGTGAAGGTTCGTTTATCTACCAGCCAACTGAGAAACTAGATAATCTGCGTGTTTGTTTGGCTTTGTTCGTATTGTGTAGGAACCGGAGTGGGTTCTAGACCAGAGCCCAGCTGATAAAGCAGGCAGGTTTATCCTGTGCTGGGCCACTGTTGTTTTGTGGGTAAGGCAGACACAGGACGACAATACTGTAGATCGGTTTCTGTGTGTGTGTGAGAGTGTGTGTGTAGATGTTAGAGACCTTGCTGTGAGCATGATGTGGATCACAGCTTGAAAGACTATAGTTGTAGAATTAATCTTTACTGTAGAGATGGCAGATGACTCATTGGAAACGGGAAGAGTCCTCGTAGAGAGCCGTGTGGACACTGACAGCACTAGTACAGTGCTAGTTTAGGGCTCCTGTGCCAGGTGTGTGGTGGTGGTTGCTCATGATCCCTGCTTTGCTTGCTTGCTGTGTAGGAGATGGAGCCTTATTTACCTCTAACAAGCAAGTGTGCTCGTTCAGTACTGTCCGGGGCCACCGTCCTCTTCTGGGTGAGCATCAAAACCATCTGCTACTTTTGGCAAACTAATAATTACATTTTTTCATTAAATTTTTTCTTATATATATATATATATACAGTACACAATGTGCAAATTGTTGTATAAGTGCCTTTTCTATATTAGAGCACAGTAATCGCTCACAGGGATGTTGAGTATAACATACAGTCGGGGGTCGCTTAAGTAAAAGTCCTAAACAACATTGAAAAACTGGGATTCAAAATTGAATTTAACTTGGAAATTTGGATGTATTCAGTTTTTAAACATAAGACATGTTATCACATTGAACAAGAAATATTTAAGAATCTGCACCTTTCTTCAATAATCAAATAAGCAAATGTGTTTAATGCTCTTTGAAGCATTTTAAAGTCATGCTGGATAACTTGAGGTTTTGTTTAGCTTGAGTCATTAAAGCAAAAGGGAGACACCAAATACTTTTTAAAATAAAACCCTTCACTCATTACAGAATGTACAGAAGCATTTTCACAAGTGGTCTCAGATTTTTGAACCCCACTGAATATATTAGCTCTGTTCCACAACAGCCGCCACTAAGTCGACGTGCCCCCCAAACCTAGACATAGCACAGTTTAAGACATCATATACAAGTATGCTATTTAATACTGAAATATATCTAGAAAATGATGTAGCTGTAGACTGTTTACTTAATATTTGCGCTTGCTATGTACTTTCATGCATATTAGAGTTGTTAGCTTAGCAATATGCTAATATCAAATACATTTGAAATCAGATCTAAATCAAATCTCCTGCAAACTTTGCGTGAGGAGCGCTTTTTGTATAATGTTGGGTATTAAATGATATATTATGTTCTATTTATTGTCTGCCTTTGTGCAGTGGTCCAAATTAGGAACTTAAAAGAGGTTCCACTGTAGTTTGGATGCTGCCTATATTGGTAGTATAGATTCTAATAATAATTGTGTCCCAAATTACACACTGTACACTATGTATCTAGTGTTTGAATTATATAAGGTTATTTTGTCACCCCTCCATTATGTAAGTAAAGCTGTGACAGTTGAGTGCATGAAGTGTCCAAGTGTACACATTTTTATTTTTTTGGTTATTTAAGTGTATGTTCCAGGAATTTAAAATGCACTTTTTCTTTTTGATAATTTAATGTATACACACTATTCATACTAAATAAATGACATAGAATAGTGCACAAGTATGTGAATTGGGACGCACCTATAGTTTTGGAACAGAGCTAATATACACATATTATACTGTATAGCAGATAGATTATTCCATAATCTGCGTAAAACTTAATATTGAATGTTAATAAGTTGCTGGACTGTATGGACACCGAATCACACATCAGTAAGTAAGTAAGTTAAATCAGTATCTGATGTTTGCTGTAGAACATTTTGCCTGAGGATGCATGTTTTTACCAGCATCATGTAGCATTTGACTGTTTTGACGTGTTCTAGTAAGCACTGCATGTTCATAGTTTTGTTTTTCTTTTTTAACAATATTTTTGCATGGATAATTGAGTAGTAATACTAATTGCGGTGAGTGAGTTGTTGTGTGTGTGTGTGTATGATGTGTACCTCTCTCACTCCAAAACCTAGATCTCTCTGATTATCGCCTGTATAATCGGTGTGATTGCGTACCGTCTGGCGGTGTTTGCGGCGTTTGCCAGCATCATGAAGGACAGCCCCACCAATAAGCTGGATGTGGTGGGAACCCTCATCACGCCGCAGTTCGCCACATCCGTCACGGCTTCCTGCATCAACTTTGTCATCATCATGATTCTCAACTTCCTGTATGAGCGTGTAGCCATAAAGATCACTGATATGGGTGAGTCTTTAGAAAGTATATGGGACTCCCAGCCTCTTTTTCCCACCTAAAACCTTAAAAAATATTTAAAATTTAAAGTGATGTAACTTTTCAATAAACACAATAACTAAAAAAACTACATAAGGTTATTTGACCTTGGCACTTTCTAATTTCCGATTTGTGAACGGATCATTCTGATTTGTTCCAGTCAATTCATTTTGTGTTCTATAGCTTGTAATAAACAAAAAGAGAAACAATTGGATATTGTTCAATTAATAAAGTATTTCCATAATGTAAGGATTTTTGTGCGCTGATTTTTATTCACTTCTTCTTCTGTCCACAGAGGTACCCAAAACCCATGTGGAGTACGAGAACAAGTTAACGGTGAAGATGTTCCTCTTCCAGTTTGTCAACTACTATTCCTCTTGCTTCTACGTCGCCTTTTTCAAGGGCAAGTTTGTGGGTTACCCTGGAGACTATGCCTACATGTTCGGCAAGTGGAGAAATGAAGAGGTAGACCCGAGATCCCATGAGCCTGATTAAAGTTTTACAGTTTTCCTCATGCCATTATTTTACTGTATTAATCGAGTATAGAGTTTAAGGATAATATTAAATCCATTAAGGAAAATGTATATCATCGTTTAATATTATACTCATTAGTAGATCAGTTTTAAAGGTGCTGTATGTACGTTTTTGACTCTACTAAAGCATAAAAATACCATATGTTTGCAGATATTTAAGAAACATGCTAAGTTAACATACTTGTTTTTCTGAAAAACAATGCTACAGTCAGTTATTCTCCTTTGAAAATGTGCGTTCCGTGTCGGAATGTCTGTCTTTGTTTTGGTCTGTGTGACTCCGCCCAATGCCGGTTTACCCAATTGTATTTCCGGGTGGACATGTGAGTGAGACGGGCGGAGATAAATGTGTATACAGCATATTTCATTCATCGTCAAGTGCGCTCGTTCCTGTTGGTGTCGTCAATCTGGCAACCTGCGTGTGCATCAAGTCTGAGGAGGAGGGGCCGGGTGAAAAAAACCCTCTCCAATATGTTGAATTTGGACTGCAATACCTAGTTCAACCACTCTGTGTCAATCCTACATACAGCACCTTTAAGTATTGTTTATTTCTGAACATCATAATTGTGTTTGCAGTGCGAGCCAGGCGGCTGTTTGATCGAGTTAACCACTCAGTTAGTGATCGTGATGGTGGGTAAACAGGTGTGGGGGAACATACAGGAAGCTCTCGTCCCGTAAGTCCACATGACATGACGTAATCACACAAGACTCTCATTATCTGTTGCATGACCAGGGTATATTCTTAATGTTGTGCCTGCTTTGATGATAGTAAACCGAGAATATTAATGATTCAGGTCCACTTAAGATGTGTTCCTGTGCATGTTCATGTGTTGTGTATGTATTGTTAGTGGGTGGTGTTTTATATATCTCTCTGTCTGTGTAGCTGGCTGCGTAACTGGTGGGTGAGCAGAAGCGCTCGTAATCATCCGGAGAGTCTGTACAGCCGCTGGGAGCAGGATCATGACCTGCAGACCTTCAGTCAGCTCGGCCTCTTCTACGAGTACCTGGAGATGGGTGAGTGTCCGGCAGCTACAGTACATCTGTGCTGAAAAATATATAACTACATCACCATAGAATATATAACATATGATATATAACAGGTAGTATATATAAAAATTTAAATCAATATAGTATTTTAAATTATTACACGGCTCTCTGGAATACTTTGTACTTGATCTTTTTGTGGTTTCTACAGGAAAGCTAATAATTTCAGGTCAAATCAATATTTCATGCCCATTTATTTGTTACATGTTGCTGTGTAATGAGCCGGCTTTGAGCTGCGGTCCTGATCACCCTATCAGGGCTTATTATTTTGCAATTTAAAAAAAATGGCTGACTGTACAAACCCTTTACATCGCTTCATTCAAGGGCTTTTCTCAGCAAATATTGTGCAAATTTTTTTTTTCATTTTGAAATAATTTTTTTCAATTGAAAGCTCTGGTTCAAATTTTAATCTGTCACCCTAATTGAGATCCTTGTTGTGTTTGTGCCCAATTAATACTGCTCAGACATTAAAGTAAGTTATGATCTGCTCTAGACTTAGGTCTGGGTCGATGCCATAGAAGAAAAGGCTGTGAGGGATGAAATTGCGGTCTTTGCAGTGGCATGCACTGGTCTTAGTTTTCAAAGTTTTATGGACTTTTTGTCTATTGCACGTTTTTTGGAAAGATGTCAGCTGATCAATTGGCATTTTGTTAATTTTGTTTAATCTTAGTTGTTAGTCTTGTAAAACTTTTAGTGTTGCTAATTACTTCATAATAAGTATTTTTAATGTAGCTTAACTACTTTAAATCATAAATAGCTTGTAATGACTACAGTTTCAAAGTAGCTTCACTTCAGCTTCACTGATTTACTTTAACTCACCAATACGGAGCCCCAGACATGACATGCAGGGAAAAAATCTATATATCATGGCCACAAATTAACAATTAGTTCCCACGACTTACTGATTCATTACCTCCTTTTAAGGAAATCGTGAGCATGACTTACTAATTTGTTACCTTGTTTTAAGTACATCATGTGCACGATGTACTAATCGGTTCTGTTCGTTGTATGAATTGTGAATAGCCAATTACAGCCTCTTTGTGAACAGGCTACATCCTTGTTACAGTCCTGTCATAACTTGTTTCATAACAGCAGCAATAGAGGTCTTTTCTCACAACGCAAAAAAAGGACGGGGTTTATGTAATTGCAGAGTGGAGTTAGTAAAACATTAGTCTCGCGTTAGACTGACGGCAGAAGGACTGGGAACCTTGGCCGCTTTGAATAGCAAGGACCGCCCGAGAGGTCATATGACTGACAGGTAAAGCAACCAATCACGTTTCGTTTTGTGCCGCGTCATGTTTAGGGGCGTGGAAATGTCCCCACAATAACACACCGATGTGTAAAACTCTTGGACATATTCTAAAGTAGGGATGCACCGATGTATCGGCCGCCGATATTTATCGGCCGATTTTTCCTCAATTTAAAACCATCGGCATAGCGGCTATACAGTGGGGCAAATAAGTATTTGATACACTGCTGATTTTTCAAGTTTTCCCACTTACAATGAATGGAGAGATCTGTAATTTTCATCGTAGGTACACCTCAACTGTGAGAGACATAATCAAAAAAAAAAATCCAGAAAATCACATTGTATGATTTTTAAATAATTAATTTCCATTTTATTGCATGAAATAAGTACTTGATCACCTACCAACCAGCAAGAATTCTAGCTCTCACAGACCTGTTATTTTGTCTTTAAGAAGCCCTCCTATCCTCCACTCATTACCTGTATTAATTGCACCTGTTTGAACTTGTTACCTGTATAAAAGACACCGGTCCACACACTCAATCAATCAGACTCCAACCTCTCCACTATGGGCAAGACCAAAGAGCTGTCTAAGGACACCAGGGAGAAAATTGTAGACCTGCACAAGGCTGGAATGGGCTACAGGAAAATAGGCAAACAGCTTGGTGAGAAGGCAACAATTGTTGGCGCAATTATTAGAAAATGGAAGAGTTTCAAGATGACTGTCAATCTCCCTCGGACTGGGACTCCATGCAAGATCTCGCCTCGTGGAGTATCAATGATCCCGAGAAAGGTGAGGGATCAGCCTAGAACTACACGGGAGGAACTGGTCAATGACCTGAAGAGAGCTGGGACCACAGTCTCAACGGTTACCATTAGTAACACACTACACCGTCATGGATTAAAATCCTGCAGCGTGGGCAAGGTCCCCTGCTCAAGCCAGCACATGTCCAAGCCCGTCTGAAGTTTGCCAAAGACCAACTGGATGATCCAGAGGAGGCATGGGAGAAAGTCATGTGGTCAGAGGAGACCAAAATAGAAGTTTGTGGTATAAACTCCACTCGACGTGTTTGGAGGAAGAAGAAGAATGAGTATAATCCCAGGAACACCATCCCAACCGTGAAGCATGCGGGTGGAAACATCATGCTTTGGGGCTATTTTTCTGCAAAGGGACCAGGACGACCTGCACGTATTGAGGGGGAGGTGGATGGGGCCATGTATTGCGGAGATTTTGGACAAGAACCTCCTTCTCTCAGCCAGAACACTGAAGATGGGTCATGGGTGGGTCTTCCAGCATGACAATGACCCAAAAAATACCGCCAAGGCAACAAAGGAGCGGCTCAAAAAGAAGCACAATAAGGTCATGGAGTGGCCTAGCCAGTCTCCAAACCTGAACCCAATAGAAAATCTATGGAGGAGCTGAAACTCCATGTTGCCCAGCAACAGCCCCAAAACCTGAAAAATCTGGAGAACACCTGTATGGAGGAGTGCGCCAAAATCCCTGCTGCAGTGTGTGCAAACCTGGTAAAGAATAAGGAAGAGCGTCTGACCTCTGTAATTGCAACAAAAGGTTTGTCTTACCTAATATTAAGGTTCTATTTTTCATTGTTCAATACTTATTTCATGCAATAAAATGGATATTAATTATTTAAAAATCATACAATGTTATTTTCTGGATTGTTTTTTTTGATTCGGTCTCTCACAGTTGAGGTGTACCTACGATGAAAATTACAGATCTCTCCATTCTTTGTAAGTGGGAAAACTTGAAAAATCGGCAGTGTATCAAATACTTATTTGCCCCACTGTATAAGGAAAAAGGGCGATAAAACAAACCAATGGTTTATTAATTAACTGTGTGAAGGCACTGAGCTGAATAATGTCTGTTGCATAATCCTAGCGCTGCTGTCTGCACTTTAATGCTAATCAAATACCAAAAGACAAAAGATCGCACACTATTCTTGACTAAATAACTTGTAACTTTCATAAGTGTAGCGGACCTCATCTGAATGATGACCAAAACTTTACTGATGTTTTATTAAGTTTATTGCGTCCTTTTTCACTCCAAAAAAATCACCATAAGTGTTCAACAAAACACAGCACGAGAAGTGCACATTAAACTCTCTCTCTCTCAGTTGCATTATCATCAACACACAGCAAATTACACAAAACACTTATTACAACTAACAGTAAACAAATATATACAGATCTCAGATCTTTTCGGTGGGTGCTTAATAAACTGACAAACTTTAAATCCGAAGAACTGCGTGCTTTCATTACCCATAACTGCTCCATAGACTAGAAAACCCATCAAAATTAGAGTCCCGCCTTAGTAAAGGAGATCTCATACATATTTAAACTTACAAAAAAAATATTAAAATGTATACAAAAACTAAATAGAAGATTAATCATAATAAAGTCTGTTACAATAAAGAAGGATTAATATGTATTTAATTTATACAGTGAAGTGTTATTTTACATTTGTTTACTTTATTTCTGTACCTGAAAACTGTTAAACCTACCTAAAAAGCACTGTTAATTTAATATGTATCTTTGTTCTGTTGTATTTATGTAGGCCTGCTGAATGTTAAATGGATCCAATCCATGTTCATTAGAAATTATTTGATGATGCAGCAATAAAACTGCTAGTATAATTTAATGCAGGTGTTTTTGAACTTTGCTGATTTAAAACATGATAAAAATACTATCTATTTTGATGCCAAAATTTCAAATAAGAGAGGAAGTGACAAATATCGGAATCGGCCAATAAGTGTTTGTTAAAATCGGTATCGGTATCGGCCCCAAAAAATCCTATCGGTGCATCCCTATTCTAAAGATTCCATGGCGTGAACTTTAAATATTTCACATACTTTTGAAAATCCAGCCTTCAGTTGAACCTGATAAGCGCTCATCGTCACAGTTTTCTTCTAACATGAGGGGCTTTGGCGTCACGGCATCTTTGTTTCCAGAACACGACACACGTCTCCCGGAAATCCTGTAGAATTCAACCAATCAGATGACGACTTTGAAAGTGTTTCCAATTTTGTGTGTCATATACGTCAGACGTTCAGCCTACAGTCGGTGAGCGTGACGTCTGAAGCTGAGACTAGTAAACATATGCACAAATTCACTGAAATGAGGTAACGAATTAGTGAAACGTGTGCATGATTTACTTAAAACAAGGGAATTAATTAGTAAATCGTGCTGATGTATCAATAAGCCATGGGAACATATTGTAAATTTGTGGCCATGATATAATTTTTTTCTTTCCCACTTGTCATGTCTGGGGCTTCATACACCTGCAACTTCTATATGAACAAACTTTCAGCCTCCAATAACTCAGTTTTACAGACAGATGGTGCTGTAGCTCATCTTTATGTGGAGAAACATTTCATCTCATCTTTGTTTTGCAGTTATCCAGTTTGGCTTCATCACCCTGTTTGTGGCTTCTTTCCCGCTGGCTCCTCTGCTGGCTCTGATGAATAATATCTTGGAAGTGCGAGTGGACGCCTGGAAATTCACCACTCAGTTCCGCCGGCCCGTGGCAGCCAAAGCGCACAGCATCGGCGCGTGGGACGAGATCCTCAACATGATTGCCGTTTTCTCAGTGGTCACGAATGTGAGTCTGTATGAGATTAAACTCAAAAGTCATAATGAGTCAGGATCCACTTTGACTACATCAGAGTTGGTTGAACGATTCAAACCGATGGATCAGTGAGTCATTTTGACTGATTCATTAACAAGAGCCAGCTAAAAGGAATCATTGGTACATCTACATCTTGATTATATTATTTTGCATATAGCCTGTCGTCAACTTTCTTTGCTTATAAACTGGTAATGAAGCATACCGTGAACAGAAATATCAAAGTAGGTCATGTAACAGCATTAAATGTATTTTATTTGTCCTTCAGGCTTTCATTGTCTCATTCACATCTGACATGATCCCTCGGCTGGTGTATAAGTACGCGTATCACCTGGGTACTGAGAGCACTATGGAAGGATACATCAACAACAGCCTTTCCATCTTCAACATCTCTGAGATCCCAGTGGAAAACCGTCCAGAGGAGGGCGAGAACCCGGATTGGTTCTACAGCTCCAACATCACCACCTGCAGGTACTGTTGTGTATGCTTGTGCTGTATCTCTTTATTGATAGATTTGTGCTAACGCTGAGAAGCGTGTCATAAACATGAATGCTGTGTGGATGCTGTAGGTACCGTGACTACCGCTACCCTCCAGGACACGAGAAACAGTACACTCACACCATGCAGTTCTGGCACATTCTCGCTGCCAAATTAGCCTTTATCATCATTATGGAGGTATGAGCTCTTAAACTGTCTTCTTTCCTGTGTCACAAATAACTACACTTTTGCATGCTTTTAAAAAGAGTACTTATCATGGAAATAATATACTTTAAAATAATACTTAATTGCAAACTGAATGTAATGTTTCCAGACACTTATCTGCATGTTAATTGCAATTAAATGAAGTTTAAATTTATGTTAAATGCATTTAGCTGAACATGACCCTCTTAAGTATGGCAGACATCTTTATATGTATTTTCACTTCTAATGTCTTTGAAATATGGTTGAATATACTGACGAGCCTTTATGGGAACCAAAACATACTTAAATATAATTTCTGTTGACTATTTATGTCATATATTTAAACTTATTTGTAATTACACATTTGTAATGCTAGTTCTAATTTAGTACATTTAAAATATGGTAACTTTAAATGTAATCAAATAACGCAGTACAGTTAAAATTATAATCAAGTTCACGTGTGCTTTATCAACATGACAAAATAAGTGTTCCTGAAAGCATGATAAATGATTTTTACAAAGTGAATGTTTTAAAATTGAACTTAAGTATGTTAAGAAACATAGTCATAGTTAAGTACACTTAAGTGGTCTTTAATTTGATTAATATTATATTATCTGCAAGTAGTTGTTTGAAGTACACTACAAGTGCACATTCAGTACATTTGAACACTTGCACACTTACGTTGAGCAGTTCTTTTCCACAAGGCTGATTGTGTGATCCAGCTCTGGAGTTTTTTAATATGCTAATTGTAGCATTGTTAAGTGTAATGATAAAATCAGGTAACTATTTGTTAAGGTCCATTTGCACCACGATGAATCAAAACAACATATATTTCACAGACAGACATTCACATCACAGATATTCACACTCTGAGCATCACAGGTTTTTACAGGGAAACGTTTGCACTAGAAATGTGAAATACACTCCTGCCATTCATTAGTAGACTGCAACTGTTAATAAAACATATCTACCAACATGATGCAAAGATGCTTCATGATTGTACATCAAATGTTCACACTCATTATGAAAGGGTCCACTGAGATTGAACTGTTTGGTTTCTAATTCCATCACAGCAAAAATGCTTGGTCTCATTAGGCAGTTACCTGCTGTCAAATTAATAGCAATTTAGTCTAATTATTTAAAAAAGTAATGTGAAAAAATATTAATTAAATCTCAAATTAAATATTACACCCTGACACATTGCTTCATTCATTCTATGAATGTATCAGCTTATAATAATTTGATTGTTGATTTGACATGGCTAATAAATGTATGTCATCAGTATTGAAATAATAGTAAACTGCATTAATACTCTTCTTCTCTCCAGCATGTGGTGTTTGTGGTGAAGTTCTTTGTGGCGTGGTTGATCCCCGACGTGCCATCAGACGTGAAAGCTCGTACAAAGCGCGAGCACTACCTCATCCAGGAGTACCTGCACGACTATGAGCTGGAAAAACTCAAAATCCAGCTCAGCCAGAACGGTCCGAACATCGAGCCGTGCACGTGTCCCGCCACAGCCACCACGTCAGTGAAGCTGGAGGTGTTTTCAGACTGTCTGAGCTAACACAGGCCTGACCTTGACACTAGCACCTGAAAGCTTTCACTCAGCCCATGTCTCAAACCAGTCCTCTCGGTCTCATCACAAAATCACACGCCACTGGTTCCTCATATCTCACTGATTATGTTCGATAATCTTTTCACACCACATCCACTGTTTGGGATATTCCTCAACAAATCACTCCCATATTATGTCTCCCAGAGCCCTCATTTTTAGTCATGTGACCTCAAAGAGATGCCTACATAAGGGGAAAGTTTGTCTAATAACTTTTACATGTGTTTAGATATACCTAAAGCCACGTGAGCTGTAACTCAGTTTCTGTCTATGCAGATTGGCGCTTTCACTCTTCAGGAACAATTACTGTAGGTTTTCTCACGCTTTCCACATCATTGTTCTCTGTTGATGTCTCTGTAAGCCACTACAAACATACAGGCCAGACTGTTTATGGTCTGTGTGACGCACTGTGTGAAAGTCTGACAGTTGAAATGTTAGATTTCAGCCCAAAACCAAACTGGGTCAAATATAAACTGGACATTTCAGGATTTGTGTGATTCACTCTGAATTCCAGCATAGACTAGTGTCTCCTTCACAATCAAAATACAAGAACTCAAAATACAAGAACTCAGCGACAAACTTTATTGCTTAGAATGCCTTTAAGATACCAAATATTAAAATGCCTTAACATCATAGACATATGCATGGATCCTTTACATTTTAAATATGAAACACTTCTATTTACTGTATGTTCAGAATTCATGTACAAAGAATTTTATAATTATTATTACACACTGGCGTGGGTTTTTTTTGTTTGTTTTTTGTAAATTTAGTGTATTTTCTTTTATGATAAAAAATTTACAATATTTGACAAACTGCCACTCACATTATTTTGCAGTATTCTGTCATAGCTTGATGCACCACCTTTTTTAAAGCATCCTATAATACTAGATTTATTTTATTTGCTGGAAATTGTATGCAAAAAAAAAGAGGTTCTATGCTAAAAATGAGTAAATATGCACACTACACTCTTGCTGTGCTGTTTGGGTGACGGAATCTTCACTCACATTATTTATAAAGCAGTTATCACTCTGTGTTCATAGTTAGAGGTGATCTGCCCTTTAAAGCTTTACATTGATGGACAGGAAACAAACTCTTCTCAAAGCCAAAGTTGCTCTGGCGATTTGAAAGGCAAAGCTAATATCTTTTTAATGTGCCTTTATCTAAATGCAAAATCCACGCTGAGTGTTTATTTGTGTTTCCTTTACAATTCATTTACTGTGTTGTCCTGGTCAGAAGGACGCACAAAGCACTTAATGAGGAGTAATTTATCTCAGTGTTATTGAAGCAAGATGTGTGACAAACAACCCTTGTATTTATAATATGCCAGTCTGATCGTTCGTTTGGCATTGGACTAAAAGCTTAAACTTCAAATAATTATAATGAGGACCATGAACAGCTGGCAGTTTGACATGTCTATTTGCTAATGATGATGACAAATCTTAGCATGTGCGTTTTGCTGTTATTTGTGACTTGAATATTTAATTTGGAAATCATTAAGTTTTTCTGTAAATGTTTTGTTTTCAGTCTCTGGTTTAAATATGAAGAATTTAGTCACCGTTTTGTCAGTTGTAGAACTGTTATTCATAAAATATTTGACTGTTGATTTATGTAGCTGACAATCTGCGAGCTGTGCTATGAGGTGAAAAGCCATTTATCAGTCAAACATTACCTGACCTTTTTGACATTTCAGCTAGACGTTGAAGTTATAGAGCTGTTCTGGGTGATCGAATGATCAGCGGTTATGCCTTAACCTTTATCTGCGTTTTTCTTTACGAACACTGTTTGAAGTTGATTTTTGCCTGTTTTTATGCATGGTTATTTTGGATGTGGATATGAATCTGAGTGTGTTTTTTTTCTGTTCTGCTAATGTACAAGAAATGTACTCCGTTTTTCATTCTTTAGGCAAACTATTGTCATCCAAATAAACTATGGAATCCAACAGAGACTCTGTGGTCTTTAATTGTTGTGGACGTTGCTTTGAATTCTTTTGTAAAAATTTCAGGGGCTTTGAGAGAGGGTAGGACATATATATTCATATATATACTGTATATATATATGACAACGTATGCTTCATAGTTAGTCCATAAGGCTGATGGGTCAGTACTGCACATGCATGATTTTAATGTGATTTATGACATTACTTTGACAGCATTAAAACCACCTTTGTATTGTTATGTAGGCTTCCCTTGTGCTGCCAGAACAGCTCTGATTCATTGAGGCATGGACTGCTCAAGACACCGAGACATTAGCAGCAGATCCTTTAAGACAAGTCCTGTAAGTTGTGGGCCTCCCTGGATCGGGTTTGTTGGTCCAGCACATTCCAGAGATGCTCAATAAGATTGAGATCTGATGAATTCGGAGGCCAAGGCAACACCTTGAACTCTTTGTCTTTCCTGCAATTTCTGCAATGTGTCACGGTGCATTGCCACTGCCATTAGGGAACACCACAGCCACATGAATGCAGGACCCGAGGTCTGCCCAGAGCATTACACCGCCTCTGCCAGCCTGCCTTCAGTTCATCCCATAGTGCATCCTGCTGCCATCTCTGCACCAAATGATGCACATGCATCCGGCTGTCTACCTGATCTAAAAAAAAATCAGACCAGGCAACCTTCTTCCATTCCTCCATGGTCCAGTTCTGATGCTCACATGCACATTGCGGGAGCTTTCAGCGGTGAATAGGGGTCATCGAGGGCTCTCTGACCGGTCTGCGGCTACAAAACCCCATTTGCAAAAAAACTGATGTACTGTGTTGTTCTGACACGAGGCCAGCATTATGTTTTTCAGCAGTTCGAGCTACAGTAGCTCTTCTGTGTAATCGGACTAGATGGGCTAGGCTTCACTTCCCATGTGCATCAATGAGCCTTGGGCACCCAGGACCCTGATGCCAGTTCTCCGCTGGTCTTTTCTTGCAGCGCTTTTGCTAGGTACTAACCACTGCACCGAACACCCCAAAACTCGCTGTTTTAGAGATGCTTTGACCCAACACGAACCACAGAAAACAATTAATAAATTATCGGTTTACATCAGTGTTGGTGAATGTTGATGTGTATGAATCATTAACAATACATTAGGCTACTATAAACATTAAGGTCTTAAGTGAACATTCATGTCTGTACTTAAAATTACAGACTAAATTAAACATTGATTTAAAAATTGCGAAAATTCTACTTCCACTTAAAGCTAATTTAGCTTTTGTTTATGGTGACATTAAGTTATAAAAAGCCAAAAATATATATTATCTTAACCTACATTAAGGAATATTTTGGCATCTGTGTAAAAATGTATTGAATAAATATTGTGGTCTTTAAGTAATCTTTTTACTTTGTGTGAAAATTGTGTCTGCAAAAATAAATGTTTGTATTTATTAATATGAAACAAAAAAAAATTAAGGTTTGACCAAACTTATAAATTTGGCTGTAGCAAATAAATATCTAAAAGTATCTTTTTTTCCAGTGTACACTATTTATACATTAAACATTTAATACCGTATACAGACATTGATATTGTTAGTAGTATACGATTAATTTGCCCCACAAATTAATCAACATTATTTTACATAAGAAGCTGAAATAGAAAAGCATACGAATTTCACACAAAGACATATCTGCACGAATTGCAACGTTGATATAATTATGAATAATTTAACAGATCCGGGCAAGCAAACGACATTGACTCCTGCATGTGCCGACCTGTCTTTGAGCGCCCGCTTGTGGTCATTATTCCTATTACAAAACACAAGAGTCATTTTTCATGGCCTACCCTTAAAGGGGTCATATGATGCGATTTCAATTGTTTTTTTTTTTGTGTGTTACAAGCTCTTGGTGCATAAAGAAGATCTGTAAAGTTGCAAAGACTAAAGTCTCAAATCCCAAAAGATATTCTTTATAAAAGTTAAGAATAAACAACGCCTACCTAAAACGGCTCGTTCTAACACGCCCCCACATATCTACCTCACTATGTGGAAATATTAGCATAATGCCGCCCAAATGTGCACGCAAAGAAAGAAAGAAAGCGTGGTTTCAGTAACGCAGTTAGTGTAGATGCAGCCATGTCAGGGAGACTCTGTGCGTTTCTGTGCAAAAGCAAAAGCACTTTATTTAGCCTTCCAAAAGTAGATGCATTTAGGAACCTTTAAGATTAATTACAACAGAACAGCACAACACATGATGTTCGAAATCTGTGCAACGCATTTAGGGGCGACAGTTTCTGAAAACTAGAAGCGGACAAGGTGGCTGTGCACAAGCTATTTCTAAAAAAAAAAAAAGGTACAATTCTGACTTTGCTATGACAATCTGGGCGCTTCTGAATCAGCGACTGTAAGTATGTTTTGTTAGTTTAAGTATTTGATATTGACTGATCAAATGCGGAGTTTTGTGGGTGTGATGGTGTGTGAGGGGAACAGGTTCACGTAAGGACAGTGAACTTGCCTGTCAGAAATCATAGCCGTCAGCAGTTCTAACCGCGGACTTGTGTACTGCATCCATCACGGTGTCTGGTCACGCGGACTATGGTCTTGAATGATTGTAAAACTAAAGACATATTAACTGTCTTCTATTTACTTGAAAGCTAAAGATCGCAATTATGGTAGTGGGAGGTTAAACATTTCCGATGCGTGCTTGTGTGTTCGCAGCCACTCACAATGCACGGGTCAGCTGGCCAATCAGAGCAGACTGTGCTCGTCAAAGGAGGGGGCTTTGTTGAAAAACGACGTGTTTGAGAGAGGCGGGCATAGAGGACATACAATAATGTACAGTATTTGAAAAATAATGTGTTTTTGAACATTAAAGCATGTCAACATATCTGTTACACCAAATACACAAAAAAATGATCTTTTTTAAAATAGCATCATATGACCCCTTTAATGGTGACATATCATGAAAATCTGACTTTTCCAGGTTTTAAGTGCTATAATCAGGTCCCCGGTGCATCTACCAACCAAGGAAATGTGAAAAAGTTTAACCCAGTAACTTTGTTTTGGGAAGACTTTTTCTGCAAGCATCTGAGAAAACAAACGCGTCTGATTTCACTCCCTTGGTGACATTGCAAAGGGATCTCATTATAAAATTACCGCCCCTTAATCTGTAAACTTACACCCACAGCACAACAAAACGGATTGTAGGCCAGCTCTAGACCATGGTGAAGTTTGAGCCAAAAAATGCTAATGTCTGTGTTTGGCTGCACAGATGAGAATCAGAACACTGTTTAGGTCCCGCCTCAGAGGAGACAATAGGAGCAGGTGGATTTATTGTTTATTTACTGTATATTGCTGCTGCCACACATATCTAAAATAAACATATGATTTATTTCCCAGCTGTTTACCTTCACAGACATAACCGGCTGTTTTTGTAACTCATGTGTGTTTTAAACGTAAACTTGTATGTGAATGAGAACTTAGATTAGTACTCACATGCGGTGACAGCCGCTTTCTGTCGTGTGCTTCGGATGTGTGCACTCAGAAAACCGTATATCAGGAGTTTAAACTAATATGGTTTAAAACGGATGATTTCAGCGCGATAAACATGATAATCAGAACAAAAACAGGTGTTTTTAGCAGGTACGAGCTGTAAAGGCCTGGCTCTATTCTGGAAAAGGGGGCGGGAGCAGCAGCTCATTTGCATTTAAAAAAACAGACACAAAAACAGCATGTTTCTGCTTCCACTAAAAATAGGCATTTTCAAAATTATATAAATGATCTGTGGAGTATTTTGAGCTGAAACTTCACAGAAACATTCTGGGGACACCAGAGACTTATATTACATATCGTAAAAATGGGCAGAATATATTATACTGTCTAGGCCCGCAAGAGCCCACAATGCCAGTGAAAGCTGATTACTTGAGGGTGTTTAAAAAGCCTACCTGATAAAACCACTCAGTGCATCTAAGACTAATATGACATGACTCATACATGTGTGTTGCCAGTGGCTCTTAGTTAACAGCTAGATGTCAGTGCATGCTATTTCAGCAGTTCATGAGTGAAAGAGAGGAGCGCGCACGCAGCTCACCCGCGTTCATGGAACAGCTGGACGCGCGCGCTCTCTGTCCACGGTACTGAACGAGCTCTCGCGCCAGACCTCTGTTCTTGCTCTTTCTTTGTCATTTTCCTGGTTCGGGCTTTTCCGAAGGCGAATTCCGATGGAATATTCTCGTTTATAGTCGAGAAGATGTCGGCAAAATGGAAAACCGAAGAATTGCAGAAGTCGAAGGAAAGGGAGTTTCAAAGGACATCTCAGTGGCTGTGAATCAAGCTTCTAATGTATTGATTGATCTCGGTGTTTTATAAGTCGTCTCCGAGGAATAAAAGCGCATTTTTAACTGGGTCGAACAATACTGCTCAGGTTTCCACACTCGAGGAATATGCTGAAACATTTCATAGCCAATCCAAATTAAAATTTCTTATTAATATCGAGTGGAATATTGTTTTTGGAGATGGATACGATGAAGGAACGAGTTTTGGCCCCCGGTAAGGAAAGATTGAGGAATCTGGCCGGGAAAACCCTGGGACACATGCACAGGTATCAGCCCTTCCTTTGCGAAAATAAGACAAAAAAAACTACAAATCACTAATGATCTTTACAAAAATATGAATCGTTTATTATCTCCATGTCAAAATACCATTTAGGCAACACGTCTACTGAAATTCAAATGATTTTTCCTCCTCCGATAACCACATAAGCATGGCTATATATATATATATATATCACATAATTCATGATGATTCATTAATCTGCAATGTAGCGCGTTCTTTTCGCCATTTTTCGTTAGGAGCAAATAGAAGTGACCATACGCGTTAAAGATCGTGCTGTGATCGTGTATAGATCTGGAGATGAAAGAATTCCTCCGAGGATCGCTCCTCTGCCCACAGCGCTCCTGAATCCATTCATAATGCATCGAAAGAAAGTCGTGAGATGGCGAGCGAAGAATAAATCCTTTTCAATAAATTGGTATTATTATACTGTATATTTTTGTATCTATTTTGAAACGAAAAAGTAAACAAACTGTACGATTTTCGTAGCTCTTAATCTCAGCATTTTCCGGTTTACCTTGTCAAAATCGTCCAGATTCTTTGTGTTTTATGAAAACTGTGGATTTTTCAGAGCCCGGGGTGGGTGTGTGTGTGTGTTGTTGTGTGTGTTGTATATATTACTTTAGCCAGAGGTTATGAAACGCTTAGAGTCAGAACGGTTCACATCACAGAAAAGAAAAGAAAAATCTTCGCTATGATCAGATCATTCGTATAAACCACAACATTATAACAAATATGAAATTATATCTTTTCATGTAATTCGTTTTGTATACTGGATTATTTCGATATTTTAATGTGTGTTTTCGTATATTTAACCGCGAAGCGCCACAAAAATATTATCACGAAAAAAATACGTACTGTATTATATCAAGCTACTGTCAGGTCTGCATTAATATCTGAATGTATGTTCGAATAAAAAAAAATGCTGCAATGCGGTCAAATAACTCAGTTTTTGCACGTCGGGACAAAAATTTCGAATCCGAGATATTACAATAGACTCTGTCTGTCCTTCTTCGTTTGCTTGACTGGCCGATGGATTGCATTATTAAAAAAAGACAACCATTTTTGATGACTTCTCTCCGCAACGCTATGAAATGAATTTTTAATTAATTAAATAATAATAATAAAATATAATAATAATAGTCGTCCTCAAAAACAGATGGTATGTTTGTATGAGCTATTAGCAACATAGAACGTTCCCTCAACGTTCGTGTGTTTTGTTTTTTTACTCATAACGTTCCCGACTTTTTTGTGAACGTAACTGGTCGTTTGTGTGATTATCGACCCGTCAAGCTGTTTCTGTTATTTTAACCTTGCTTTATTTACACCCCCAGAACGCTCCAGAAACACCACACACACACACACACACACACACAACACACACACACACACAATGGAAAGAAAGAAAATATTGCTGCCCTTGAGACATTTGTTTCAGAAAATGAGCAGTGCTGTATCTTCGCAGGGTGATGGAGAAGAAGCAGAAAACGGGTGAGGTTATAGAGCTGACGGAGGAAGGGCGGCCCGCGCAGCTCCAGCAGAAGAAAGCTCCTCTGTGCGACTGCACGTGCTTCGGGCTCCCGCGCCGCTATATCATCGCCATCATGAGCGGCCTCGGCTTCTGCATCTCGTTCGGGATCCGCTGCAACCTCGGAGTCGCGATCGTCGGCATGGTCAACAACAGCACCATTCACCGGGGCGGCAAGATCATCATCACAGAGGTGAGATCACCTGTCGGGGCCCAAGCTCCTCCCTCGAGTCTCCTGCCAGTCAGAGCATCTCACCATCTGAGTCCTTTAGATGAAGAAGTAGAAAAAAAAAACGGTTCACCATTCACTGTTTCACAAAAACATATATATATATAAGAAATACAAAAATCTACATTTTATGAGGAAAATAAATGCAAAATGTTTCTTTCAAAGCGTTTAACGTGAAAGTTATTTTTTCCTTTACATTCTTTTCTCTCCCCCAAAGAAAGCGAAATTTAACTGGGATCCGGAGACGGTGGGAATGATCCACGGCTCGTTTTTCTGGGGCTATATAGTGACACAGATCCCAGGAGGATATATATGCTCACGGCTGGCTGCTAACAGGTAATTCACAATGCGCGTTTATCTCGATATTCAAATTGTTTCATAGGCTACATTTAATTTCTTTCTAAACATAACAAATATTTATTTATTTATGTCTTATTTTACATAGTGGTTTAGCAAGCGTTTGAATGCTTTTTTTAAAGGCCAAATCATGTGGTTTCTGTGCTTTATTTGGTTGCCATGAGCCCTGAATGCAGAAGAGCAGGCACGCTTTCCTCTGGAGAGCTCATTAACCAGCAGACAGCCTCACGTGACATTTTCTCTGTTCACTGTGAGACACGTCCTGATTCAACAAAACTTCCTTTGACTGAAATAGACTCATATTTTTAGATACCTAGTATGTAGATATGTAGTAGAGACCTATAGCATATATATATGTGCAATAATATACACTATATGTCAATGTGAAATACTATCTCTAGTCACTAAATCACCACAGTTACTCATTCCATTTAAATTGTACTTTTGTATAAACGTACTGTGCATATCAACGTGAAGTTCAACGTGCAATACTATAAATGGTCACTTTACTCGGATTGCTCAATGTGAATATCAGGACTCAGTCACTTGTTGTATTTACTTACTGTACTGTACAGTCTTATAGTCTTATTTATTGTCTGTGGTTATATGTTTGTTTTTCTAACACCAGTCAGGAGTAGTGCTCCTAATTTCGTTGTATACAGAAAAATACAATGACAATAAAGGCGTATTCTATTCTATATACTGTATATATACACAGACGTCTATGTAATTATATATGTACTTTACATATGCACACCATAAATATGCATATGCACCATATATATTAATATTTGATCAATTAATGGTTCATAAATCAATTTATGTAAATTGTATTCTAAAATGTTATAAATGGTGTATTATTGCACAAAATTGCCAAGAGATGTAGTCTGTTAAATCACCTTTATTTATATAATGCGTTATACAATACAGCTGCTTGAAAGCAGCTTCACAGTACACTCTAAAAAATGCTGGGTTAAATATAACTAAATTATATTTAACCCAGCATTTTTTAGAGTGTAATAATCAGGAAAATAACAGAATCAGTGATGCAGACTTCTTCAAATATGAGATAAATTAAGCAATAAAGCTGTAAAGCAGCTCTACAGAAGACATTACTGAATATCATTTTACAATATAGTAAAATACAAATGCAAAAATAAAAAACACTAAATAGTAAAGACAGTAGCCTGTATATATAGGAGCAAGTCTGTCTGAGCATCTGTTAAATGTGGGTTTTACATTGTGTTCTTACATCTTGGCTTTGAGAAGGTTGAGATCTCCATTCACTTACATGAATTTGATTTCACAGATTGAAACAGATGGCTGCAGCCTATGTAAATTAGATCTCACACAATAAATAAAAAATGTGTTTTCCTGCCTTTGAGCATTCTTAGAATGATTTCTCTGCTAGACACTGATGCCTTCGGCTACTATTGTCTACACAGTAAATGTTATTTACTATCGATCTTGGCATTTATTCCTTTTTTTTCTTTTTTGCATCTGCTCTACAGATCAGTCAAGTGTATGGTTGCTGCCGATTGGATATAGTTTAACTGCCCAATCTATGATTTCAAACCATTAGAAACTATTAGCAAATTGCTTTTGTGCACACTTTGATCTGCAGGGTGTTTGGTGCTGCTATCCTGCTCACGTCGATTCTCAATATGTTCATCCCCTCTGCTGCGCGTGTGCACTACGGCTGTGTCATGTTCGTCAGGGTACTGCAGGGCCTCGTCGAAGTAAGACTCTGTTCTCTCTTTTAATCCATGTAGTGTTTATTCATTTGCTGATTAGTAATTCAACAGATGTTTTACACTAACCATATTTCAGGTTCAGTCCCACCAGAGCAACCAGATGCTGGAATATTATTACGGGGTCATGTTTAGTTTGACAGCATTTGTGGCATAATACCAGTTAGCAGTAATTAGGCAGTAATTTCGACTCATCTCTCAGTTCAAAACAAATAAAACTTGTCTTTATGATAATGATGAATGTTAAAGATACACAGTTTAAGTAAAAAGTATATAGCACTTGTGACAACATCCCTGTGTATAGCCCCACTCTGCCCCATTACAACCAGTGTGTGACTTCTTGTTCTGTCTCCTTTAATAATAATAATGATAAAAATAAAAATAAAAAGGGTTAACAGGACATCACATCAGTGATGTCAGACTCACGTCACGTTCAGGTGCATTATCCCACTGACTGTACATCAGTACAACAGACACACTGAAAGCACAGGAGTGACGGGTTAGAAGAGAACAAACAAATTATGAAAAATGAAACGCTTGAAAGGAGAGAACAGGCTTGTGATGTCATCTCTTGAACACTGAAAGAGTTTTAGCAGCTGCTTGCTGCTTTGTCTGTGTGCTGCTCGTCTGCTATATTGTTCACAATGAGTGTCGACTGTACATGAATTAAAAGCCATTTGAGGTTTTATTGTGAGCACAGTAGCTTGTGTTGTGTGTATTGACATTAGCTCTGTGGATGTGCTCTCCTCTGCTGGCCGCAGCAATTTGTGTCTATCAGTGACTGATTGTGTGACAATTAGCTGCTAATGAAGATTTAATGGGGGGCATTAGTGTGTTTGTGGTGAATCAGATCTGATCAGACTGCGTTTGTGCAAGTCTGCATGGATCATTAATCCTTATTTGAATTGCCACTGTATGTGTTCATTTGCTAAAGGTTAGATTTCTCTCTGTTTTTTATGACCCATGTAAGACATTCCATGAATGATTTGAAATAATTTATTACATAATGAATGTAAATTCACAGCATATATACAAATATATTATCTCATTTACATAACACAGCCCTGCTGATGTGAAAAAGGCCTAATATTACCTAATCTGATGATGCTAATTTAAAAATATCAATAAAATCTTTACATCACGTTCAGTTTTTTTTTTCAGCAAAATAATGATTTTTCAAATTATATGTATTATTAGTTATCTGATAGATACACCACCCACAGTGAACACACACCCACACACACACACACACACTTATCAAAATAACAAAAGAAGTCACGTCGAAAGTCTCATTGAGAAAACTAAGTATTATAAAGAGGTATCATTACAATCTGCAAATTAGTGTAAAAAAGTGGAAATCAGGATTCAGCATAAGATAATGTCTTCAGAATTATTCATACATGTGAAAATCATCTGAGAATCGAACAAATAGTTGTAAGTTGCATCATAGGGAGATAGGAATCATGTCTTTCTGGCAAAAAAAACAAACAAAAACAAAACAAAACAGTTAGAAACAAGCACTGGAGTTATTTCAGCAATGCAGGACTGTGTAATTCAAAAATATATCAATAAAGGCAATTATTTGACACTATTTTGATCGATTAAGGTGATGGATTGACATGTTTCTGTGTGCGTCCAGGGTGTGACCTACCCAGCATGCCATGGGATTTGGAGCAAGTGGGCGCCGCCCCTTGAGAGAAGTCGCTTAGCAACCACCTCTTTTTGTGGTAAATACGATTTCCCTTTTTAAACGCCCACATAACACAGAATTCCCAAAATAAAACCTGTAAAAACACCCTGTTTCAGGTTCATATGCGGGTGCTGTGGTGGCCATGCCGCTGGCTGGAATATTAGTGCAGTACTCGGGCTGGTCTTCTGTCTTCTATATATATGGTAGGCTTATAATCTTCACTGTGAACTTCTGAGATGATCACAGACTTTTCTTTTTTGGGTGTATGATTTCATGACACTCCTTGGGTTACAGGGAGTTTTGGGATTGTCTGGTACATGTTTTGGATTCTGGTTTCATATGAGAGCCCAGCAGATCATCCCACCATTACAGATGAAGAGAGGACTTACATAGAGGAGAGTATTGGAGAAAGTGCCAAACTACTGGGGCCAAATGAGGTACGTTCCATAGTTTGCTTTCACTGGACAAATCTGAAGATCCCATGAAATCACATTCGGGGTTTTCTGGGTGTTAGTCAATGTCTATTAGCTTAAAGGCCATTTTGAAAGATATTAATGTGCTCAGGATCCATTAAAGGAGACATATTATGCCCCTTTTTACGATATGTAATATAAGTCTCAAGTGTCCCCATAATTTGTCTGTGAAGTTTCAGCTCAAAATACTCCACAGATCATTTATTATATCATTTTGAAAATGCCTATTTTGAGTGGAAGCAGAAACACGCTGTTTTTCGGGCCTGTGTCTTTAAATGCCAATGAGCTGCTGCTCCCCGCCCCCTTTTCCAGAACAGAGCTGTGCCTTTACAGCTCATACCTGCTAAAACATCTGTTTTGGTTCTGATTATCATGTTTATCGCGCTGAGATCATGTGTTTTAAACCACATGAGTTTAAACTTCTGATATAAGGTTTTCTGAGCACATCCGAAGCATACGTACAGAAAGCGGCTGTCACAGCATGTGATTACTAAACTAAGTTCTCTTTCACACATAAGTTTACGTTAAAAACACACGAGTTACAAAAACAGTCGGTTATGTCTGTGAAGGTAAACAGCTGGGAAATAAATCACGTTTATTTTTTTTTAATTCTGTGTGGCAGCAGCAATATACAGCAATTTTGCTCAAACTTTCGGCATGGCATTAGAGCTGGTACACCGTTGTTGCTTGCGAAAACACAATGACGGCGCAGTGGATGGAAACTTACAGATTAAGGGGCGGTAATATTATAATGAGTTCCCTTTGCCACGTCACCAAGTGAGCAAAATCAGACGTGCTCGTTTTCTCAGACACTTGCAGAAAAAGGCTTCCCAAAACACAGTGTTGGGTTAATCTTTTTCACGTTTCGTTGGTTGGTAGATGCCCGGGGACCTGATTTAGCAACTTAAACCTGGAAAAGTCAGATTTTCATGATATGTCACCTTTAAATTTATCAAAAGTTATATTAATGACATTTCTAATGCTGTTCATTTGAGCTTTTTATTTATCAAATAAACCTGGAAAAATTGAACATGGTTTCCACAAAAATATGAAGCAGCACAACTGATAATAATCAGAAATGTTTCTTGAGCAGCAAATCATATTAGGATGATTTCTGAAGATCATGTGACACTGAAGACTGGAGTAATGATGCTAAAAATTCAGCTTTGATCACAGGAATAAATTATATGTACAAATATATTAACATATAAAACAGTTATTTTACATTGTAATAATGTTTCACAATATTTACTGTATTTCTGATCAAATAAATGCAGCCTTGGTGAACATAAAAGGCTTCTTTAAAAATAACAATAATTAAATAAAATTGACCCCTAACTAGTGTGAAATTAACATAATTTTTAGCAGAAAGATGTTAGCAATAGCAAGTTGCAAATCATGTTTTTTCTCAAGTTCCTGAGTTCGAAGATCTTTTGCCCTGGAGAGAGATTGAGAATCTACATCATTTTATAGAAGGGTTCTTTAAGCACTCTAAGAAATGGTTGCTCAAGATCGTCATGCTAGATGTGTGCTATAGACTTTCCCATCTCAATTTTTTCTACAGAAATTCAAGACGCCCTGGAGGAAGTTCTTCACCTCCATGCCGGTCTATGCAATCATTGTGGCCAACTTCTGCAGGAGCTGGACTTTCTATCTGTTGCTGATCAGTCAGCCAGCGTACTTTGAAGAAGTGTTTGGCTTTGAAATCAGTAAGGTGAGAGAAGCAGCTAAACTGATTTAATCAGATCTCAGGCATGTCGTTGTGCGTTTGCATTTGCTGTATGAATTGGTCTGGTATGCAATTCTTTCTCAGACCTCATTTGAATCGTCACTGTCTGTTGTGTTTGACCCTCATTCACTGCTGTCATGCATTGAGTCGCCCGTGTTGGATTGTATTTGAGATGTTGGGCATTCAGAAATGTGTGCTCACAGTGGCGTACATAAATAAAGCCTGACATTGTTATTGATCTTCGACTCCTGAGCTGAAAGAGTGACATACATCCTGCAGGTCTGACAGGTGTAATTGAACCACTGCTTTGATTCTGCTGGACAGAACTGCCTCATAGTGTGGCATGCAGGGAGATTGGATTTGTTTTGTGGTTTTATCAGCTAGGGCTCGTTTAGGATTTCAATGTAGTGATTCAGTATTAGTATATGGTATCTTTGTATTTAGTATATAGTATATTTGAGCTATTTTTGATCCACACATTTTGTATCAAGTGTGCTAATTAAATAGCATTATAGAGGTTTGCATTGTTTTATTTGATAAAAGAAAATGACAGGTTTTTACATTTGAGAAAATTAGCATAATATCTGAGCTGCTGTTATGTCTGCTGCTACTCCATATGACTTGTGCACTACATTTTACGCCTTATGAAGGTATATGATACATTTGTGTGAGGAATATGTGCAAATAAACTCTACAACTGGTCTTGAGACATGCATTTTTAATCTTTGCAGCCCTTGTGAAAAAGGACTAGAAGAAGTACAGTACTATTTAGCATACTTAAAAAGTTTTAATTTATACTAAATAAAGTTAGTTGAAGTTACAAGTGATTTTTGAACCACTTTATAAGGACATAAGTGCATTTCATATGTAATTTCACGTTTTTTTAAATATGCTTTTACAATTTGAAGTACACTACAGGTGCACACTCAATACAATTAAGCACACTGCCTTTCTTAAAAGTCCTAAAAATCCTAAAAATCACCAGTAAATTTCATTGTACTGAAAAGTGTGGCTCAGTGATTCTTCAATATTTTAACTTAAGATCATAACTCGTATGGAGTTTTGTCCCATCACTATCCCACTGATGTTGTCTGTGGTGTTGTCAGGTCGGTATGGTCTCTGCTCTACCCCACCTGGTCATGACCATCATAGTGCCAATCGGCGGTCAATTGGCTGACTTCCTGCGCAGCAAAAACATCTTATCCACCACAACCGTCAGGAAAATAATGAACTGTGGAGGTAAGAGTCACCACATTTCATTAGATTAATTGTATCTTGTGTTTGGAATTAATAGAAAACATTATGGCATGGTGTGACCTTTGACCCACACATAATTTCATTGTAGGGTTTGGAATGGAGGCCACTCTGCTGTTAGTGGTTGGTTTCTCTCACAGTAAAGGTGTGGCCATCTCGTTTCTGGTGCTAGCTGTTGGTTTTAGCGGCTTTGCTATATCAGGTGAGACATTCACACACTGACGTGATACAGGCTTCAAGTTTTGAAATCCCATTGCATTCAACAATATCTCAAATAAATGTATCCTGATATTTCTGATTTCTTCCTTTATCCTGTCCCTCTTCAAGGTTTCAATGTCAACCACTTGGACATCGCGCCGAGGTACGCCAGCATACTGATGGGTATTTCTAATGGAGTGGGCACTCTCTCTGGTATGGTCTGCCCTCTCATTGTAGGTGCTATGACCAAAAACAAGGTGAGAAATTCTGAAATTGGCCCTACTTTCATTATCACATGTTTATTGCTGCCATCTGACATATGAAACAATAGTTAGAAAAATTTAACTTTTTTTTCAATTAAACAGTTTATTAGACAACATATCAAACTATATTTATATAGCGAAAAACGTTTACATATGTGTTTTTAGTAGCATTTAATAAATGGCATTCTGATTTGTACTGTAAATCAATGAGATATTTATAGTAGACCACATCAACAAATGATAAAAATAAAAATTTTCACTCTATATCTTATAATAATATGTCTTAATAAGATCATATTTAAAACCTTTTTTTAAATAGTTAAAAAAAAAAGTTTTATGATCAAAGCCCTGCACACTGTAAAAAATGACCGTGAATTTAACGGTAAAAGACTGTAAAAATGCTACAGTAAAAACCTGTTAAATGGTTAACGGTAAATTCCCCTATTACATACAGTGAAAAACTGTATTGGACATTACATGTAATTTTACGGTAGTATACCATTTGTGGAAGTGAAAAAGACCATATGATTTATAGTGAATAACCGTAAATTGACATTCCCGGAATTTCAAATTTGATGTTTTTTTTGTTGTTGAAATAAATGTTTCTTCTTAGTTTTTTCTTATCAGTTATCATGCACCTAATGTTGTTAAATGAATGTGTATTGCATTATTTCAGTTTCATGTGTGTTAGCATGATGGTGTTTAGTGTTTGTGTGAATGATACTGTGCACCTTCTATATATGTTATTTTTAAAAAGCTTGATTGTGATGGGCTTCATCATGTGACTTTCTCATCAACACCTTCATTTGGTGGTTATCAGTGTATTACAACAGTACAAAACAGATTTCAGTACTTCAGTAGGTTGGCATATTAACGTTATTTCAGTTAATGAAATGACGGTATTTAACTGTAAATTTAAGTTAAAACCGTAAAACTTAAACGTTGCTACTGTACTTTTTACGGTAAAATTCTGGCAACCACAGCTGCCATTCTCTTACCATAAATTTTACAGAATTTTTTTTACAGTGTAGTTTTAATTGTGGGAATGAAAACATACAATGCTTCAATCGCTTCAGTCCAGTAAGTGTTCACCTTGAAATATTGCTAACAACAAAACTTATTCTTATGTTTACTTCATAAAAATCAGTAAAGATTTCACAGCAAAAACTCACTTGCTAAAAACATATAAACTATCAATCAGTCAACAGAAGACATGTACTGTATACAGTATGTTTTTCAGCAAAGTTTTGCTCATACTGATAATTTAGAAGCCTTTGAAATTTGTGTACCAGTATGCAATAGACAACAGGCTTTATAGGGTTAAACATACATGTACTGTTCAGAATTACCTGCAATACATTTGACAAAATGTGCAGGATACGAGAGAACACACTGCAGTGCACTCAACCTGACATTTCCAGTATAACCAATGATAGCTACAGTATATAAGCCATATTTTTATCATCTCTTTATTACACAACAGGTTTTACACGAAATGGAACAAAAATCCAAAACAACATTTCCAAGAACTAAACATACAACGTAATGAGGTCATGCGACAACGATGCAGCATAGCGAATCTAAAATGTGTATTGTTGCATAACGCATATTGTTCGCATTCTGTTTTTCAAATATTGTAGAAAATCAAGTCAAAGTCAAAGATATGCCTGTCTACTGCTTTCTGAGCAGTAGACAGGCATATCATTCTAAACCACAAGGAATGACATGACAAAAAGTCAAAGACTGCATTCCTGAGTTGGTCTTTTCTTGTCCGTCAGACTCGTGAGGAATGGCAGAACGTGTTCTTGATCGCCTCGCTGGTGCATTACGGCGGCGTGGTCTTCTACGGGATTTTTGCGTCCGGCGAGAAGCAGCCGTGGGCCGATCCAGAGGAGACCAGTGAGGAGAAGTGTGGCTTCATCGATGAAGACGAGTTAGCGGAGGAGACCGGTGACATCACGCTGAGCCACGCTCCTTTCGGAGGCCAGGCCGCTCTTGGGGGCCCCGCCAAAACATATGGGGCCACAACGCAGCTGAACGGGGGATGGGCGAAAGGCTGGGAGAAAACCGAGGAATACATCCAGGAGGACGCCGAGCAGACGTATGCGGGAGACCGGTACTCCTAGATAGAAAGAGATAGATAGAAGAATTAAAGACAGATAGGCTGTGCTTAAGCATAGCTATCGGAGTCATTTTTGAGTCTTTAGCCAATCTGAAGTGAATAGAGAAGATATTTAAGAGGGCATAATAATAAATAATAATATACAGAGATATTAATGAGAATATACTGATAATTAAATGAAAAAGTCATATTTAGGATTATATAAAGAATATGTATGGCTATGTAAATGTTTTCTTTAAAAAATACAGATATGTTCAATTATTACTGTGGTTTATGACATTTAATCAGCTGACAATACTTAATAGCACAGACATCTGTAATCAAAGCACAGGTCTTGGCTGTTTTTTTGCAGGTTTAAACCAGTTTGGTTTTAGTTGTGTGTCTTCTACTATAACTTTAGCAGATGAGTAGTTTAGTTTCATTGGTCAGAACTAATTAGAGTAGAGTTGAGATGAGTATAGTTTAGATGAATGTAGTTTTGTTCAAAAGAAACAAGTGTTTCACTCTGGTTTACAGAGCTCTTGCCATTGACCTTACAGAAAATATGCAAAATTTGGGTTATTTAACTATATTATATAACTTAAACCTACAAAGAATGCTGTTTATCATTATGTACGTGTACTATATTACACATTATACACTAGTCCTTTTATTTGGGACATAAACCTTGAAGGTAGAGCAAAAAAAGACATTTACTATTTGATGCAGAGAGAATCTAAAATAGCACAAATCTGAAAGATGATGTGTATTAAAATAAGTGTGAAATATATTGATAAACCTTTAAATGTTGAAACGTCCTAAAGTACACTTGAGAACTTTTTAAAGTGTAACCTTGTATAAGTTTTGTTCAGCTATAGTTACATCAACAATACATTCAAGTGTGTGCTTGGCAATACAGTCCTGTATTTTAAGTGGTATTAAGCTGGTCTTCATTTAAAATGTTCCGTTTTAACCAACAATGACAAACCAGACATTTTCTAAGACACTTTGAATGCACGGACATGTTGTTATTTGGGAAAACAATTAATTTCTATCTTAAGTGACATGGGTTTACTGTTTCTGTGAGAATGTTGTGAATCTGGGTCAGTGATATCTGTGCTTACTGTTCTTTTTGGGCCATATTTATCATAGAAACTGTCATAAGAGTGAGGTTGTCCGTTCGGGATGTATATTGTGATGCCACTGAGATCATTCCACATGTATGGTCAACTCCTGATCATCTGATGTATTTAAGTGTTGCCATGCAAAGCTGATATAATATGTTGAGTGAATTTCACAAAACCTGTTAGGATGCGCAGGTTCTATTTCATCTAAAAATCAAAAGAAAAGAAATAAGGAATTTTATATTGCATTAAGAAAATTAAGCCTGTTTTTAGGACCATTTAAGTAAAAAAAAAAAAACATTTATAACAATCAAGCACATTTAGCCCCAAATTCTCATTACCGTAATGCAAAAAATACTATCAATACTACAATGCTGTCAAAGTAATGAATAAATAAGCAAATAAAAACAATAATAATCATAATAATAATGGCCCTACAGCTTGATTTTCTTTGAAACTTGCACGTTTTTGTGAAATTCACTCTGATCCTCCATTCATGACACAAACCAGTGTTGTGTTTAGTCAACCAGCAGTAATATAAGATGATGTGTCAAAGTCTTAAAAAAAAAAACTATTAAGAACATGTACTGCAATAATTTACTGATAACATCAGCAATCTTGTTATATTCAACATCTAATTCATTCATCAAATCTGAATTGTGTCTAGTTTACGGGAGTCATTCAAATGGTTGGAGAGTCTTATTGAAGCATCAGAATCAGCTTATGTTTGTTCTGGTCAGAAAACTCAAGGCCATTTTCAGAGGTTGGGATCTGAGCCATGCTTTACGTTGTTCTGAAACTCAGCTAGATGTTTTCTAGATTTGTGTATTTTGTGGTGAATTTATCACAAACCTAAAGCTCTTTTCATGGCCTCTTGCCTGAGACTGAAGTGCACAAGTGATTGTTATATTCTATTGTTGTGTCAAACAAGCGATTTGTTGATGTCAAAAAGTGTTAAACTGTACGGATTGCTCACTAAGTGTGATTTTATATTAAATTATTCCAATCAAGACATTATTATTATGTCTTTCCTTTCATTTTTGCGACTGGTGGACCAAAATTTAAAGGCAATTTCCTGGTTTTGAAAAGATAAGAGTTGATGTTCTTTATAGAGTGTGATGATTATTTTTGCATGATATAGTTATTAAAATCATCCTGGGCATTGATTTTAAATTGTTGCGTCTCTTTTTTGTCCCTTTGTTTGTTTCTCTTACAAACATCAAAGTTCAGCTAAAGTTTGCATTAAATATGAATGTAAACTACAATACAGTTTTCAATGGTAATTACCATGCAATTAAATATTCAAGCAATTACATTCAGTTTGCACTTAAGTTTATTCTTTTAAAGTATTATTTCTATTATTATTCTATTATAAGTATTACTTTTCACGAGACAAGAATATATACACGGGTTTGTGAAAGTGATGCTCCATCATGCTTCCTATAATGTACATCCTCAAATCGTATTTAATATCCATCAAACACTCTGTCAGGACTTCTCTAGTGTGTAAACCTTATATGTAGTCAGAGTCAATAGATTTGACTCATTACACCAGTGGATCTGATTAAGGTGAATGACCTACAAAGGACAAATTACCGCCAGCAAATTAGATGGGAACAAATCACTAATCAATACCATTTTACACCTGTACAACAGACTGGTGAGCGTGCTGGGCATTCATTTGTTATTTGCCATGAGAGTATAGAACAGAATTAAAGACCATACCCTCCAAGACCCAAACCAATACTAGACCATCCCAAAATCAGTCTACTGCAAGGCTCTCTAAGACCCAGACCAATACCAGACCCCCAAAGACTAAAACCTAGACTAGTACCGGACCCCAAAGACTAAAGCCTAGACCAAAACTGGACCCCCAAAGACTAAAGCCTAGACCAAAACTGGACCAGCAAAAACTAAAGCCTAGAACAATACCAGACCACCAAAAATCTAAAACAATTCCAAACCACCAAAAACTAAAGTCAAGAACAGTACCATACCCCCAAAGACTAAAGTCTAGACCAGGGGTGTCAAACTCAATTCCTGGAGGGCCAGAGCCCTGCAGAGTTTAGATTCAACCCTAATTAAATACACCTGATCCAGCTAATCATGTCCTTCATGCTTATTTGAAAACTACATGGTATGTGTGTTGGAGCAGGGTTGGAACAAAACTTTTTAAAGGAGTTTGACACCCCTGGGCTAGACCAATAACAGACCCCCAAAGACTAAAGCCTAGACCAATACCGGACCCCCAAAGACTAAACCCTAGACCAATACCAGACCCCCAAAGACTAAAGCCTAGACTAGTACCGGACCCCAAAGACCAAAGCCTAGACCAGGGTTCCTCAATTAGTTTTCGCCAAGGACCGAATTCTGCTAACAATACCAAGCCAAGGGCCACTGATATTATATATAATTGTTATTATTACATTTATTATATTATTGTTGCTTTTGTTAAAATAGTCACAAGATGGTCGCAAGAATATTCAGATTTTCTCCAAGTTGTCTGTTTTATTCAAACAATTATGAAATTTTTTGCATTTAGATACAGAAGAACTTTGCCTGTTGAATATTAAAAGCAAATGAACAAACAAAAAATCTGGATCTCCATGTCTGCCATGCAAATCAACTTTCCTGCTCATCTCCAGACTGGATCTCTTCTCTCTACTTTCCCTAATTGCAGATTCAATTTTTAGATTTGTCAGTATTAATATTTTTATAATTAGATTTTTTTGGGGGGGATCAAACTTTTTAACACAGTGTGTCCCAACCAGACACGACGTGATAAAAAGTATATTTTCCATGTAGTTTTTGTCCTAACCACCCACGACAGCGACACGTGACAATAAGCGACACGGGATTCTATTTTAGGAACGATTTTAATTTTCTTCGAGGTCGCTGAAGGAACAACATACAAATATGACAGTGATAGTCTCAGGTAGGCTTATAGCCATAGTGAAAGCAACAATAGATATTTTACCTAAGATCTTGAAAATAAATTAAAGCAAACTTGTACGTTAAAACTGTGAGCTCACTGCCAACCAACATGTGTATTACATAACAAAGATATCACTCACTCACTCACTCACTCAAAACTGTTCAGTCCATTCACATTTGTATCATCTATTTTCCGTGTCCACTTTTCTTTTCTACACACTTGACATGTTTTGCTGTCACATCATATGTACACTGGACGTGACAAAGCATTGCAAATCATTTGAACATTGTGTCAGTACGTTATAAATAGAACGAATCAGCAGTTTACTGTCGGGATTTGTGGTGTCACGCCGCATCCAAGACAGCATCACTGATTATAACGAGTTTTTTGTATTTTATTGTGTCGCGCCGCACCGCTCGCGTCCGGTGTAGACACGATGTAAGTTAATGTAGCTTTCTGAAGCTGCATTTGAATTTTCATGCCACATTATTTGAAATTAGCGCGGGCCAAACTTTTTTCTCTCACGGATGTGGCCCGCGGGCTGCCTATTGAGGAACCCTGGCCTAGACCAATACCAGACCTTAAAAAAACCCAGATCAATAACAGACCTTTTAAAGCCTAGACCAAAACTGGACCACCAAAGACTAAAGCCTAGACCAAAACTGGACCCCCAAAGACTAAAGCCTAGACCAAAACTGGACCACCAAAGACTAAAGCCTAGACCAAAACTGGACCCCCAAAGACTAAAGCCTAGACCAAAACTGGACCCCCCAAGACTAAAGCCTAGACCAAAACTGGACCACCAAAGACTAAAGCCTAGACCAAAACTGGACCCCCAAAGACTAAAGCCTAGACCAATACCGGATCCCCAAAGACTAAAGCCTAGACCAATACCGGACCCTCAAAGACTAAAATCTAGACCAATAGCAGACCCCTGAAGACTAAAGCCTAGACAAACAGCAACTCCCCAAAAATCTAGACCAATATCAGACCCCCCAAAACTAAACCTAGACCAATAGCAGACCCCCAAAGAATCTATACTAATACCAGACTACCAAAAACACTAACCTCGACAATAGCAGACCCCTGAGACCTAAAGCCTAGACAAACAGCAACCCCCAAAAAATCTAGACCAATATCAGACCCCCCAAAACTAAACCTAGACCAATAGCAGACCCCTGAAGACTAAAGCCTAGACAAACAGCAAACCCCAAAAAATCTAGACCAATACCAGACCCCCCAAAACTAAACCTAGACCAATAGCAGACCCCCAAAAATCTAAACCAATACCAGACCCCCAAAGACTAAAATCTAGACCAGAAACCCAGAACAATAAAAGACCCTAAATGTTAATATCTAAATCAGTCAAAAACATTCTCAATATTTTTATTGGAAACCAATGAAGTATACTGATAAAGAAAATTATTTTTATTTTTATTATAATTATTTATTAAATTTTTGCTGTAGTCAGTTAAACAGTCAGCATACAGGTAAGAATATCTTCAAAATCATCCCTTTACTTTTCATCCCAGCACTCTTGACTGGGCAACAGTAAGCAGACGTGCTGTGTTAAAAATAAAGGATGGGCCGTCTCACTTTAATGACCTGGGCTGGCTTCCTCTGTGGCGTGTGCTAATGTGACAGGACACACATTGCTGTCACCAGCCGACCGGAACGTGTTTTCCCACAGCCCACCGATGACACGCGTCATGCCAATTGCCTCCGTGACAAATCCACCCACATGATTCCCATCAGCTTAAAATCACTAAAATGCAGCACATACAGTATGAATCTACAGTATTTGTGATGGTGTATACTGACAGAAACAGCTTAGGATATTGCCCATTTTGGAATTGCTATTCTATTTTTGACCAAACAAAGACTAATGGATCCAATGAACGTGTGTGTAATAAATGAGTTTGATCCAGCACTGTGCTCGGGGCAGCAGGTGTTGAAGGGTATCCCAGCATCTCTAGGGGCCGTGGGGCTCTAATCAGCATCCAGAATGAGTATGTAATGACCAAACCTCTGCAGGGCTCAAGGGACACCAGGATCCAAACACAATTATTTCCGTGAACCCCTCCCAACACGACCTCTCCCTAAACAGTTATTGCAAAGGGGGTTCATCAGATGTACTCTGTCATGCAGAGAGGCAGAAGTAAGGTTTGCTCAAGCAGTCTGTGCACTAATATGATGTTCTCAGCTAAACCTGCAGTCACGAATGAGTCAATGGGAATGAGTCAATGGTTGACTGAGTCACACTGGGCTCTTATATTCTATCCTTCTGTTTCATATAATTGTTTTCTCACTTTTTAGTCCTGTAACAAGCATCATCATTAGTATTAATACTTTATTTGAAATAAAACCTAACCCTAAATATTAAACAACTCCCAGCTGATTATTTATGGTTCAGGTCACCCATCTCAATGAATCTGAGACAAAGAGAGAATGGGAGAATCAGAAAGACAGTCAAAGACAAGGTGGAAAGATTTGATGATGGAGTAAATAGTAGTGATGCCCAAGTTACATCTTTTTTGTTGAAAAGGTATCAGTATTTAAAGTACACAAAAAACAGCGATGCCAGTGCTAGCTAAAAAAACTACCTTTACACAAAGAAAATATAATAAAACATATTTAACAATCAATATATTGAATTACTTACTGTATATTGAAAATATACTGAATAATATATTGTGTTAATATATTCCAATATAGTGAATAATACATACAATAATACAGTCTAACTGATCAATATACTGTATGTTGTACTAAATTACAAAGGAGGTTCCATGGGAATATGAGACCGGTTTCTCCTCTTATGAAAGTGCTGGCCAGTTGCTCCTCTCTGTCATGTTTATGAACTATTGATGCCTGAGGCATTTATTCATGTAATTAGGTTTTAAATTACTCAACCCCACACACAGGTTGAAGAACTTCAGTTTCTCTGCTGCACAAATTTCACAAATGCTGGCTGACGTCCCTGTGTTAGCAGGTGAAATGAGACCAAAAAAGCCTGGTGTCTGGTAGTATTGCACAACTGCACACATATAGGCACGAAACTAAATGAATATTTCTTCAGTTCTCAACACTTTTCCTGTGTTTGAGAATCATCCCCTCCCCCTTCCACCGCCCTGTTCTTCACACCATCTTAAAATAGTTTGATCCTGCTGATGCTGTGGGATCTGACAGTATATTTTTTTTCTCCCCGGAAAAAGCATCTCTGCATTGGCTCAGGTTGCCAGATCTGCTCTGTGGAGACCAGCAGTGGATTATTTAGCATTCGTCCTCCTTCCTGGAGAGAGATAAGATGGAGGGGCCTACTAGAAATGCGCAGTTAAGGTCACTGACTGAGTCGGTGCTACCATGAAATTAAAATGAACCCTGTTTACTTCCTTAATATACATTACTGTGCACATTGAATCACAATGCCCAAAAATGCTGCCTAAGTGAGACGCTCACAAGATTTTGAGGCAGAGCCTGCAAAAGCTCAGTTCTAGATCCTCGTTGAAACATAACACATGGGAGACTGGTGCTTTTTCCTCAGGAGAATATTCTGAGAAGCAAAAGACACCAGGAAAAAAATATCTTGCTCTTCGTTTAATCTTATTCCTGTCTAGGAGAAATAACTGAGATATTAAAGAGATTTCCTTTGTGATATTCGTCCTATGGTTTGGGACTCAGGTGTGACTCAAAGCCTCTCACCTCTCACTTTGACAGTGATTAAGAGGAGAGAGCGACTTTCAGAGAAAGACAGGAGAGAGAGAGAGACAGACAGTGAGTGAAAGAGCAGGAGCCAAATCTGCTTAAGCACACACCGAGAAGGGCCAACACGTCCCCAGGGGCCGACTCTCCTATTCAGAGCTGACCCTAAGCAGATGGGATCTGTGCATGTATGTGCATGACAGGGCTTAGATTTTAATGAATGCTACAGCTCTCTCTCTCTCACACACGCAGCCTTTGATTAAAATGTTATTTAGATGAGACCAGAGAGAAAAAACTTAAAGAGATGAAAAGGCTGGGGACTGAATCGAAATGAAAAGTCACTAGAGAAATAATGATGGTGTAATTGTGCATTGCATTTAGGATGGATGTTTTACTTTACATTTTTAATCCGTCTCAGTTGATGGTCACACAGTTGAAGTCACCGTTTTTTTAAAAACACTTGCCAAGACCTAGTGAGCTAAACAGCATTTTAAGGCATCATGGGCACGATTTAGACGCAAAGGCTGTTCTGAAAATAAGCGCCAGCAAGGACGCTATAGACCACAAATGAAGTTCCAAACATAGGTTCAGGAGGAGCCTATTCATTCAGTCCTGTCAATCATCATTAGTGTATATAAGGAGCAGCCACTGAGCCGTCCCAGAGACAATTGTTCTGGCATTCCTCCACCTCCCCATTTCCGCTACTATTCCATTCTTTGACTTTCTATATAATACCGTTAAGGGGCCTCGAGATCAAGCCTCCTTCGAGGACAGCAAGCCAAGTTCATTTACGTTCATTAAGACTGATTGGGCGATGAACTTGTGAACATTTGTAAGACAACAGTATAATTTCACAAGTTTGCACTTACATGTAATTAGATTGAGCAAATAGTATGCATATTTGGTGTGCTGTCTGAGGGGAGGGCTCTGAGCTCGGAATTCAGCCCGAACCCAGAGAACTCCCCCTATCCCTAAAATGGGATGAAAATAGATTAGGAGTGAGGAGTTGGGGTGGAGAATGGATGCCAGAAAACTGTCGTGGGACAGAGCTAAGGCTGGCCGCACACTAGACGATTTTCAAATCTTAAACTATTTTAAAACCATGGGAGACCACAGACATGAAGACCGTTCAACCGATTTTTAGCCTCTGAACGCACACACTAGATGATTCGACCAGACCACGAGACCACACACTTACACGTGATCTCACGGACACTCGCGAGATCAAACGTGACTAGAGAAGAAAAACAAATGGACCCTTTTCACAAGACTGTGATGGCGCGTTGAACGTCACTCAGCATCCTAAATGCCCCGAAGGTTGTTCATATTGATGTTTTTTTTTATGTATGTATATTTATAACACTATTCTTTGTATTATATCACCTTGCATCAAATTACAAAAACACTAGTTAAGGCTGACGCGAGAGTGTTTCTAATGCAGCGGCTATGGGAGGGACGGTAAATTTGACATAGTTCTCTCTTCTGACTGTCGTTATCAGTTTCTCTCAATTTTTTTCCTTTTATTGAAAGTCACGAAAACACTATCGTGGAGTTTTTCTTTTGCTATTTGAGCAAATGGGAATGCAAAAAATATATTTTGCACTGCTCTTCAAGTTAACCCAACTATGACGACTTCCCGCTGCTGAGAAACCCGGAAATGTGAAAACGGTCTAGAGGACAATCAAAAACGTTTTCAGCATGCTCTCCTAGGCGCGCGTCTGTTTTCACAGTGAAAACAAAGATAGAAACTATATGGGTGCTGTTTTCTCTGCTTTATGCATGTTTTGTGATGTTGTGTAATTTTATTGAAGTATTATGTGAAAATGAAAGTAATCAATTATATAAGATTACTATGGCTGAATTATGGTAACCCTGTATGTCTAGACCGAATACTAATAGTCTTTTCTTATAACTTACCTTTTCATTAGACAGTACACCATGGACTTGAATAATGTAACATTAGTTATGAACACTTAAAATTTGTCCGTTTCCTTTCATTAGACAATGGACCTTTTTGTAGACAGCAGACGTAAACATGAAATAATCTAGTATTATCAGGAACAGGTGGATGGATGTGACGCACACATCTCGTATGACCACATTACCAACCAATGGAAGGTGGCAAAACAAAAGCAAGTAGATAAATTTGACACACATCTAGTATGACCACACTACCAACCAATTAGAAAACAAGGCCAAAAGAGTTTGAAACAATTGTGGCAAATCAAGTATCTATAACCAATAAAAAGTAACCGGAACAAAGAAAAAACACAAAATGACCAAATTTGGAGAGAACAAAAGGTATATAATATGAGCTGACAAACAAAGACTTTAGAATGATTTGGAATGCTGTGACTGTCTTCCCAGCTTTGTTTCTTTGTTAAATAAAGTCTTAATTTGACATCTGGAACTCTGCTTCTCCACTTCATTTGCCGCACCCAAGAAAAATCCACAACTTGACTGCCAGCTTCAAGCTTATCGAATCCGCAACATCCAGTAGGTGATGCTTGCTCGCTCTCATTGGCTATCAACGTCAGAGGCCGCCAGATCAGGGCTGTGTTCAGCCCTGACAAAATGGTGCAAATCGTTTTTTTAAACGGAAACTGTGGTGCGTTGAACACCCTGTTCTGACGACGCGAGAGTTGCAACTATGGCAGCTGTGAAGGCCATTCTTTGTGTTCTTTTTGAATAATTTTCAGAGCCTGATGAAATCGGTATAAAAACGTGTTTAATACTGCAAAATACGCTCGATGTTACAGTCATTGCCCTTGCCCTCCAGAATAAAAGAGAACATCCCAATAGAGTGAAGGGATTTGTGGAAATTATTGTGATCCAACATTTGCCTCACATTTCAGGATGAAAAGACAAACATTTCAGGTGAAGGATAATCCACTTCTTAATAGACTGTGTTATGATCTATATGACCTTTTTATTTTTATTGTGAGTATTCGGCTTATGGTTATTGCTGATCACTGTTGTTGTGCTTTGTTATTGTAATATTTACCATTATATAATCAGAGGATTAGCTATAGAAAAGTTTATGAAAGTGTCACAATGCAATAGCAAAATATATAAAATGTATAGTATTTTTATGTTACATTAATAAGTGTCTAGCACACCTTCCTAAGGAAAGGATATGGACCAGAAGACATTGCAATTACTAAATGATATTTAGACAGACTTAAAGAAGTTCCAGATCTATACTTGTGCTCTTATTATTTCAGGTATTTTGCCTTTAATGTAAATAATCATGTGCAAACAATATACTTGCTCTTGTGAACTTTGATGTTAAAGGGTTAGTCACCCAAAAATGCAAATTAGCCATAATTCCTTCAAGCCATCCTAGGAGTATATGACTTTCTTCTTTCCTCAAGCCGTTTAATGCCGCTGAGTGGCATTAAACAGCTTGAAAGATCAAAGACAATTTTTAATATAACTCCGACTGGATTCATCTGAAAGAAGAAAGTTATATACTCCTAGGATGCCTTGAGGGTGAGTAAAACACTTGCTAATTTTCATTTTTGGGTGAACTAACCCTTTATTACATCTTGCGAGCGGTCTCTTTAATACCGCGTGGTTTATATACTTGTTGCTGCTGATTGGGCTGACATTTTTGACACACACACCAAAACCAGAGAAAACCGTATCTCAAACCCCGTTGCACCGTTTCCAGGAAACATGTCGTTCAACCAGGAAACCGTAGCAAAACGTTATGCACCGGTTTGGGCTTGAACGTGCCCTAAGAATCATAAATATCAAACATGTCTGGAGCAGATAAATAATAATAAAGACACCACAGAATAGAGGATTTTTAGAAACAAAAAATAATTTGCGACAAGCCGCGAATTGGACCCCCCCCAATCGTTCGGGGATGCAAATTGGCCTTAAAATGGTCTAGTGTGCGGCCAGCCTAAGTTGACTGTCTAGATATTTACCATTGTGCTAATTAAGCTGAACATGCTCCACCTGTGCTAAATTTGTTAATTATCATTTGGAGCAGGGGTGCCTAATCCTGTTCCTGGAGATCTACCTTCCTGCAGAGTTCAGTGCAAACCCTGCTCCAACAAACCTGTCTGTAATTATCAAGTGTTCCTGAAAATCTTAATTAGCTGGCGCATGTGTGTTTGATTAGGATTTTACCTTAATTTAGAAGGAACGAAGATCTTCCAGGAACAGGATTGTCTACTTGGCTTTGTTATATTACAACAGGGGTGTCCACTCCTACTCCTGGAGGGCAAGTAAACTGCAGAGTTTAGCCCTGATCCTAAATAAACACACCTGAACCAGCTAATCATGGTCTTCAGAATTACTAGAAACTTCCAGGCAAGTGTGTTGGAACTGGTTGGAGCTAAACTTTGCAGGACATTGTCCCTCCAGGAGCAGGAATGGTCACCCTTGTTCAAAATGGACACTGGAACAACTATGCCAATGCTTTTTGAAATGTAATAGTGATTGGGGTACTCTGAAGGACACTGGTCCTCTGGGATGGATTTGAGGAACCCTAAACTACAGAGTTCATCCAGCCTTGACATTTAACCACTAAGCTACCACTATATGTATTGCAGAACCTGACCCACTTCCTGGATTCATTACCCCAGACTGTGCGGCAAATACTCCTGCCAAACCTCACACATTCTCACTAACAGCAGCTTCTGTGAACACACACTCTGGTCCATGTGGAGATCTATTTATATAGTTATTTATCAGCAGAGCTGTCGAGAGTGTTATATGGCATCACGCCCACTGATGAAACCAGGCATAACAAAAGATTGGGAGCTGTTCTGAACTGCTGTTACAACAGAGGAGAGAAAATCATGTCTACACCAAGAAACAATGCACCCTGTATGCTTTAACATTCACAGACATTCAAGCAGTGGAATGAAAGTGGGTCTATGACACATTACTGTCACACATTAGGCAGTGTTCTCAAATACTGAGTATGAGTCAAACGTCTCTATTTGGTTCCCCTAAGAACCTTTCAGTAAAGAGTTCTTGAAAGTGTTTTCATAGCTGTTAAAGGTTCTTCATAGAACCATCAATGCCAATAAAGAACCTTTATTTTTAAGAGTTTACCTCAGTAAATTTAGGCTGGGATAAGTCTCAGAACAGGATAAATAGTGATCTCACTTTCATTTTTGTTTCACTTCCTCTCTATGCAATTGTGTAGAAGTGAGAACACATGAGTGATGGAGGTGCGAACAACTTATCAGCAGATATTACAAACAGATCAAGTGCTAATTAAACCAAAGGCAGTTTGTCTGGAACCTCTGAGTAATTCTGCTATTACTCACAAAACAAATGCTGTACAAGTAATAACTTCAATGACATCTGCAAGTCAGATGAAGACACATTTCTGATCTACAGGTTGTGGATTTTCCATGTGAAAGAGGTTAGGGAGATGTTAATTTCTGTATCTGTCAGATGCTTTAATAAGAAAAAAAAAAGACTGAATATACCTTTGGTTAAATATTAGTAGGTGTAAAATACTTTTTGAGCTCAGTTTAAGACATTATAGGTGTACAATGGGAACAAGTGACAAAGGAATATCAATGTTTGCCCTTCAGTATTCATCTGCTCTGCTTCTTTCTAAAAAGCAGTATCCTTCATCTGTCTGCAGACTCTTCAAGCTGCGCTTTTCATCACATGTTTAACAAACCATGTCCTCATTGGTGCTGTCAACACCCCGCCCCAACACACTCACACCAGCTCACCACGTCTATAGGGACTACGGATAATAAAGGTGTGTCTTTATATGTGGAAAACATGTGTTTTTCTTTAATCTCTGTGTTTTATTAATTTATTAATTTACTTGGTAATATATGGGTTATTTAGAAGCCATTTAATAAGTGTCTGAGTGTGCAGATTGTGTTATAATGTGGTGCTGGTGCTGGAATCAATACTACTGCATTAGTTTAGTAGTCAAAACTACTGTAAATCCAACAAAAATACAGATCACATGACTTTATGAGCCAATCAACTGACACAGTCCACTGAAACAATGTAAGAACTTTAAGGACCTCATAATATCAAAATTAAGGGCTTGTGGTTTTTGTATGTCTGTTGAAGAAATCTATATGCTAGTGTACTCCTGAAAGGTAACTTTTGCAGATGTACACATTCCAAATGTACAGTCTTTCTTACAAATAATAATGACAACATCTTGCACTACACTATAAATCATGGTTCGTGGCTGTTATATAAAACCAAAAACCATTTGCCCTGTCGATACGCCCAGTCCAAAATTTCAGCTTCAGTATAACATAGCACTCATCAAACATTTGGGGTCTTTAAATGTAATTATGTGTATGTTAAATTTAAATGCATGGGGGATGAGCACAACCATGAGAAGGTGAATAAAATAACGAGTGTACAAGTAATTAATTTGCATCATACTTCAAAGACATTCCTGCAGAACGACTCTCCACAAACGAGAGACGGGGAAATATCTGTATTATGGCTGAATAATGACATCAATATTTTTCCCCCATTTCAAAAAGAAGTCCATAATGAATTGCTGCGTTAGGGAGGAAATCTGGCCTGTGATTATTCACTGTGGAAACGGTTGCTTTCTCAGCATTGCCCTGTTGCTTTCTCAGTACATATTTGAGCTGAGAAAATGCATTTTCTTTGTTTCCAAGGAGACAGGGACCAGAACAAAAATGAAGATCTACTTGTCTGCTGTCAGAGAAAGCACAGCATCTCTCGAGCATCAGAACAGAGAGAAACTACTTTGAAGTGTCTGCAGTTTCTGTTGAGAGCGGGGATAACAGCACTTTTTGGTTTTTGCTCACTAATTAAAAATGTTTAGCCTAATCTTTCAAAATCTTTCCTTAAACGCCATTTACATATTAGCTGCCACAACTTGTGTATTTTAAGTGTAGTCAAAACATAACACATCCCAAAGCAATATAGAGAAAACAGATTTATATCAATACTGGAACCATTTCAGGCCCCAAAACAACCTAAAACTTGTAACTGACGAGATATGAATTCTTCATAAAGACTGCTTGTCACAGGATGTAAAATCCATTTAGACATTATATGTCATATGATGCGATTTCAAGTTTTCATTTCTCTTTGGAGTGTTACAAGCTGATTGTGCATAGATAAGATCCCTGAAGTTGCAAAGAATAAAGTCTCAAAACCAAAGAGATATTCTTTATCAAAGTTAAGACTCTGCCACGCCCCCCTAAAACGGCTCGTTCTAACACGCCCCCACATATCTACCTCACTATGTGGAAATATTAGCATAATGTGGCCCAAATGTTGATGCAAAGAAAGAAGGCGTGGTTTTAGTAACCTCAGTTAGTGTTGAAGCAGCATGTCGGGGAGACGCTGTGTGTTTTTAGGCAAAAGCACTTTATTTGGCCTTCCGAAAGTATGCATTTAGGAATCTTTAAGATTACTCACAACAGAACAGCAATGCATTTTATGGACGACCGTTTCGTGAACCTAGAGAGGAGGTCATTCTGACTTTGCTAAGACAATCTGGCACTTCTCATTAGCTATTGTTTTGTTATTAGTTTAAGTATTTGCTCTTGACTGTTCAAATGCGGAGTTTTGCGCATTGTGTGTGTGTGTGTACGTGTGACAGAGTGTGAGAGAGAGTGAGAGGAGAGAGAGAGAGAGGTCACATCACAGTGGAGTCAGCTGTCTTTAACCGTGGCTTGTGTACTGCAAACACATACCAGCTTCATCACTGTGTCTGTCATGCGATCTGTTCACCTTTCGGGCTTTAACTGATGGTAAAACTCATGACATTATTTACTGTCTTTACATTTATTTTGAAAGATAGCTGCATTATGGTAAGGGCGTTACATTCCTACGAGTGCTTGCGGTGTATCGGGCCATCACAATGCCTGGGTCACTGGCCAATCAGAGCAGACTGCGCTTGTCGGAAGGAGGGACTTTGTAGAAAACAAAGCGTTTGAGAGAGGCGGGGCATAGAGGAATGTACAATAATGTACAATAATGTACAGTATTTGAAAAATAATGTGTTTTTTGAACATTAAAGCATGTCAACATATTCTGTTACACCAAATACACAAAATAATGATCTTTAAAAAAGCATCATATGACCCCTTTAAGAAGAGCACAGGACCTGTTGGAAAAGGAAATGGGGTCCTATTTTAAATGATCACTGAACAGCACGATGCTGTTGAGATTTCAGATGAAGTCATAAGCAGTGAGGCTTCAATGAGGGTTTCGACAACCTCAAGTGACCTCATAAATCACTGAACGTGGAGTGAGCCCAGCCCATGCAGATTCCTGATCTTTCTCCTCCTCCTTAATGTGACAGACATATGAAACCCAGCCCATGAAGCACGCGTCTGTGTGTCCCCGGGGACCAATTTAAGAGGCGCACGCGTTTGCTGCCTGGCCTCTTCCTTCTAGTTTAAATGAAATCCAGTGCTTAATGCCAACGGTTGCCAAGGTGACAGTGATGCCACCATCTGTCATGCAGCCTATTCAGTGCAGCCCAGCAGCAGTTCTCATTAATGAAGGAGTGTATTTTTTATTTATTTTACAATACAGATGAAATACAGAATAAGCCTACTGTGCATTGTATTGGACAACTGCTGTTTTTTTTATTTATTATCTTTTTAAACTAAATTTCCTGATATTTTAGGCTTCCTATGACTGAGGAAGACTGTTTCGGTATTATCCATGATCCATAGGCAGAACATCACTGTTGTACTCGAATGAAATAGATCCCCAGGATACACAGAAACTTCAAAAATGAAAGCAGTAACGCTGTTTAAGAACTTTATTAATTATTCAGCTGTAAAGAAAATACCACAAGTAGCCCAGCCCTCAAATAATGCACACGGCTGATGGTGTAAAGAGCACTGTCGCCCCCTGTCTGCCAGGAGACTGAAGCAGAGGGTTGTTTTTCTTAATTCTGAGGAACAAAATCATGTTCAGAAATTACAACTATGAAAAACAGCAAAATATACGCAGAAATAAAATTGATATTATAATGGCTCTCATCATAAAAACAACAATAAAATTACTACAAAACATAAAATCGACAAAACGAAAAAAAGTATACATTTTATAATTATAAAACGTGTGGAAAAAATGCACACACTTCTATCCTCAAACACAGCATATTTTCATTAGTTAAATTAACATCAAATGAAATAATAGCTTCGCATTAACTTTCATTCTGATGTATTTACAGCTTTAGATGAATGATTACATCACTCCATATACAAACGCCTTTCACATTAAAGTCTCCAGCTTCCCGTTTGAGTGTTTTGAGTTCAGTTTCTGTCTCCTCTTTTAATGGTGGCCCTGAATTTAATAAATCTTTGAATCGATCAGTCAGTATTATGAAGGTGACCGGCTCATCTGATGTCGGCACCCACAGACTCTCCAAGACGTCAAACTCCAAGCAGGACGCCCACTGTTTCAAAACACCCCAATACGCCTGTTTAAACTCGCTAGACTGTCGGGAGATGCCGGTGCAAAGCCCGGGGGAGAGAGATGTGCAGAGTTTCCTCAAACAGCCCTCGTGCTCCTGCAGCCAGGCCAGCACACAGCGCTGAGCGGCCGAGCTCGTGCCGTCACCGGGGGAAAGCAGCGCAGCTGCCATGACTTCATGAAGGCTGTCCGGTTTTCCCGCGCTGTCGTGAAGGACGGAATCCAGCAGTGTTCTCGCGTGCGCATCATTACCAGAGCGACTCAGTACAGAGCTCAAGAGCTGCCCCAGCAGGGTGCCTCTGACCACTGCTTCAGCCTGTAACCCAGCAGAACTAGCCCTGTCCGGCGTGCGGCACAACAGATTAAAAGCTGCTTTACACCTAATGAGGCTGTTCTGATCAAACGGGGATTCCTGTGCAGCAAAAAGCATTCGGATAACGGAGTTCGGCGCGGAAGGGTTTCTGAGTAGATGAATGAGCAGCATGTGCTGACACTGAGCCAGTTCAGAGAACATGACTGGAGAGCACGCCGGCAGAGCTTGCTGCAGGCGCTGGTTGGTGTCGCTCAGACCGGCCTCCAGCGCGGAGCGGACCGCAGGGTTGCACTGGAAGCGGGAGTGCAGCTGCTCGCAGTACTCAGCCCACCGAAACGCCCGGAGCGCGGTGTGACGGTCCCATTCCCTCACGAGGTCTGTCTGAGACACGGCCAGTAACTCCAGGACGTTGGTCAGCTGTCTCAGCACAGCCTCCATTAGACGCTGTCTTCGCCGTATTTAACTAAACAATACATAAACAGAATCAGCTTCGGATTCTGTCCGCGTGCCTCGTTCTCGACTCGCTATTGGCTGAGAGCGTGCACGACGTCACTTTTTTCGCGGCCGAACTTCTGTGGCAGTATTTCAAAATAAAAGTCAAATTTGCCTTTAACCGAAGTTTAGTTACATTATTATTGTTATTATTTTCTTTTCTTTTCTTTTTTTTACGCAAAACGAGCTATAGCAATACTTTTTGATCGAAATAGCTTATTCCAACGCATGTTGAAACGTATAATAGAGTCTAATTTTTACAAATGAAAGTGCTTTTTAGTGAAATCAAGTTTTGTGGCCTATTTTACCTTTTCTTTTACTTTTTATCTCTACTATGAATTTTGTTTTTTGCTGTTGAAGTTTTTATTACACTTGCTTTTTTTTCCCGGTCAGTTAAGAATCTTTTCTCTACGAGGCTCGTTTTAATCGTCTGGTCTCGTGCGCCCGTGTGGGCTCACATACGTCCGCGTCCCGGTCCGCGTCCCGTCGCGTCGCGTCCTCTCAGGGAGGCGGTGAGATCGCGCAATGTGTCGGCGCTTGAGGCCGTCACTTCTTACTGATACCCGCAATGAGATCGGATGCTTGAGGCTCAGGTCCACGGTGAACAACAGTCTGAGGAGCCTGTGCGCGAGAAAAGCATGAATTCATTGGAAACGAGCGTCTACTGTTGAAGAACCAACTGCAGGCAGTGCATTGTGGAGGGTAAGTGTATACTTTTGGGAAAGAAAATGTCTTTGCTTGGATGGATAGTTAGATAGCTTAATACAATAAGATAGGTAGGCTACTATATATATAGAGATATATATAAGTATATATATATATATATATATAGATATATATTATATATATATATATATATATGTGTCTATATAATATATATATTAGTACCTATGTCAAGCATGCCCACTTGAAAACGGAAAATACATTTTTTTTCTCCTCAGTTTGTTTTTGTGCCATTAGGCTGCAGAAGGTATTTGAGTTTTTCTCTCATTTGAGCTGCCTCAGTAAAATGGGTTATTGTGCATTTAAAACTAACAGTTAAAGTGTGTAATAGCCTGTAAACATGATTAAAGCCAGTGTGACATGAAAAATGAAGTAACTGGATTGTGCAAGCAACTAGACTAAATCTTTGCTTAACTAGGAAAGGAAATATACTTTGAACTGAACTTGCATGCAAAATGACAAAACTCATGTTGTATTTAGCTAATGTGATATATTTTGTATAAAGATGCAGATGATGACTGCATTGACGCTTATTAAGTCCTGTTTGTGTGATTTACCCTTCACAGTCCTTTAAGGACAGAATACAGTGTGTGTTCTGTGCTTGTTGAAGGCTCAAATAACTGCAACAGAATCAGATATGCAAGCTGAAGTATTATCAGTTATAATTTCTGCATTAGTCAAGGTCAACGTTTATGGATGGGAAATGCACACAACGTATGGGAAACACCTATTGGCTTTATACAGTATCACTCCACTGTCGCAAATGTTTGCTAGACAAATATAGACTGTGAAAGACTATGATGTTGCTTAATATAATAGTCCCAGCTAAAGGTTTGACCGTGCCACACTGTACACTGCCCTTTGGTTTCAACCATATGTGCCCAATATGTGTGTGGTGTTGAATGCACTGTAAATGTCCTCTCCATCTGCTTGACTTCTTGCCTGTCCGTCTCTGTTCTTTGTTCGTTGGCCCGAGCATCAGTTTCCAGTCCATGCTCCAATCATTGCAGATGGGTATATTCTGCTATTTTATTTTATTTATCCTTTGTAAGATCCACTTCTTGTAGTATAACTCTGAGGTGTAATGGGCCCTGGTCTAGTCTGTCAAGCACTTGCCACTATCACAGGACCGCTAATACCAGCTGGTTTGAGGTTATCGTGGTGCATTGGCTAAAGTCCTCGATCATGTGAGAATTAGAAAGAATCTCGGTGTGTCGCTTTCAAAACCTGGGTGGTTGGTTTTTACGGGATCAACTTGTGTGGCACATGTGCCAAACATCTTAGACATACATGTTTGTTAGATATGATTTTAATAAAAATAAATAAATATTTTTAACTACCACATGCGATTTTCCAACTATGCCATAAAGATAGCGCTCTGCGCTAAGAATTTTAATTAATGAAATTTTTTTTATATTTAAGATAAAAAAATTATTTTTACAAGTAGTTATTTTCATTTATTCAATATACAATATTATTTTTTAAGGAGACATTTTACTAACCATTCCTTATCATAAAAATCCGAAAAATATTATTCATATATTTGACTCCAAATATATACTTTTAAAAAAAAATTTGTTAGAAATTTTTGGGGGAAAATAGTTTTTCTAAGATCATGCCAAACTGCAAACAAGAATTATGTTCTTTTAATGAGGATATTTTTCTTTATTATACTAAAAATGGTTCTGTTTACTAACATTTTTATGTTATAAATTGTTTATGCTGTTTATAAAAAATAAATAAATAAAAATTCAGAAATGATAAGTTGTACCTTTGTACCTTATTTACACCTAAAGGGTGCATATTAATACCTTAAGGCTACATATAAGTACCCTTAGTATACATACTAGTACTTAAATGGTACATATTAGTACCTTTTTTATGGGGTACCGTCCCAGAATCAACTTTCATCATTTTTTTTTTCTGAGCATGCAGGATGATTTCTAGGGCTAGAGTGTTCTATAGGGTTTGTTTGGAGGTTCTGGGAGGTTTCTTGGTGGTTGCTCACTGATTTAAAATAGCCCACTCTTAAGTTCCTGTGATATTCTGGTCTCTAGATATTTCTTGGCTCCATCCGTCGATGTTACTGTACTGAATTGATCTCATCCATTTTATTGTCTGTCAGATCTGTTTGCTTAGAAAAATAATAAAGATGCAGGCACCACTAATATGGCCAGTCTCACGTGGTATCAGCTTTCTCACTCATCTCCGAAGCAGTCTGGGAAATATTAAGAGCAGACAGACAGCTCTGATATGATTAGTGGACTGCTGTTCACCTTGCCTTTGTCCATATGGGACAGTATGTCCTCTTTTTATTGTTTAGAGAGTCAGTAACACCTCTTTTATTTCTCTGGTTTCTTTTTCTCTCAACCTTTTCCAGCACAGGAGCTCTTTCAGAAAGAAAAAGAAAGAGGAGATTTGCCTTTATCTGATAGACGTTTGGCAGGTAAAGTGAACTCTGGCATTCTATTTTGTGGAAAATATACAGATTGACTTTCAGTTTGCCTTCGCCTGCCAGCCATTCAGAGCCCACACAAAGTGACGATTGTTGGACCCGAGTCCTCATTCCCAGGTTGCTTAGTGGGATACAGGAGAGCAAAACTTAGGAAGAGGTCCTGTTCTGCATCGCTGAAGATTGTTACACTTCTCAGAACTCATAACTTTCCTCTTGTTTCTCACATGAATTATGAGTAAGGCGAAATCCCTCGCAATGCGGGCTGGCATCACATATTATCACCACATTTCTGTATTTGTACTACACCCAAACCACTGCCACCACATTTAACACATCCTAACTCTTGAACAAAACTTCAAACAGCAATGATATGACGTAACAAGTTTTTCTGAAAGATGTTATACATTCAGAAGAACCAGATTAACTCGTCTGATCAACAGGATTCACTAGAATTACATGATAATTCTTACACTGCCTTCGTCAGAGTTTACGCAGAGCACTGAAACATATTCAACTGGATCCGTACACATTCTTCTGCAAATAGCATCAGGTTGTTACAGAGAAATATAACTGCCTCAGACAAACAGGAAATACTGCTTTTATAAAGTGGATTTGTTGAACTGGACAACCTGATAACCATACTAAACATTGGTGTGTGTGTGTAACTCCTGCATCGTTTGTAAAACCGATATTTCAAAGTTTTGCTATATATAGCAAAGGTGATTGTCAGGTGATTTGTCTGGCCAGGGCAGATGTTGAAGTTCATCTTGGTGCTCCAACTGCCCAGGTTTTATGATCATGACACCATTTATTTTTCACATTTTAGCATTGGTGTTCTCAGTTCTTTCATGGATGCTGGCTTTGTGAAGTTCTCTGTGTTTGGTGTTTGTGGAAACAGGGTCTTTAAGGTGAATATTGAGGTTTGCTGTCACTTTTGCTGCAGTAGTTCTGTGTTGTTTGGTCACAATCCTTCTTAGTATTCTCACTTTCAGTTTTCACCCACTATTCCTCTTTGCAGATGAAGTCCTAATCTTAAAGACTGTTGTTTTTAGTAAAACACACACAACACACAAAAAAAAAAAATTGTGTGTGTATATATTATATACTCTCACATTTTCTAAAACACTTTTTCTTCAGAAAATGTAATCTGAATGATCTAATTGTGAAATTGCAACTGATTCTGATGTTTCATTGGGGAGAGCATGCTCATTTGTGTAAAGAGCCTTTGGGTCAGAAAAAAAATCGCACTAGGGCAGGACTGGAGAGAAGCCACACAGTGTGTGACTGTTCTGTCTTAAAAAAAGCGAGTGAGTATTATATCACAGGACAGAGAAGATAGAGCCTGGAGCCGGACTGTGATGAGAAGATCGGTATAGAGGATAAGAGTCTACTGTGAAACAACAGAAAGGGCTTGAATGATCAGATGACGTCTGTGCTCTGTGGGAAAGTGAAATAATTCATTTGAGGGATTTGGTCAAAGCCGAATGATTGAGTTAATGTTATTTAGTTGTACTGATGTAGATATTCCTCTTTGTTTTCAGAAGCATGTTCAGTCCTCTGAGCGGAAAGCAGCAGCCGGCTGGTCCGGGCCTCACAGATCTGCAGCAGTACAGTCAGTGGTTGGCCAGTAGACATGAGGCCAGTTTGCTGCCCATGAAGGAAGACCTGGCGCTCTGGCTCGCTAGCGTGCTGGGTAAGTCAAGCTGTTCCTGCTTCAGTGCCTTAGCAATTCCTGTATTTTTCATATCAGTGATTCTCTGTTAAATCACAACAAAAACGTATGAATTCTGAGTTAAGTGTGGAAAAAAAAATACTATAGAACAGCAAAGCAGATATGCTTATTAACATTTAATAAGAATAGGAAAATGCCTCAAAAGTCTTTTGTTGCTGACAAATCAAATTAAACTGTATTTTTCCCAAATTCATCTGTTACTTAGTAATAGAGTGGGGGATGTCAGAATCCAGAAGTGTTAATTCGCCGCGGGTTCCTTCAAGATTTTCCTATGGGGTTTTATAATGTGTTTTTTCAATTGAGTAAAATAAAGCCTGTGGTAAACAACTTGATACTTTTACGTTTTGTTCTACAATGTAAACTGCACACACTCACAGCCCAAACGTTCTTATCTAGTTACTTATTAAAAACATACTTTTTTTTCAAAAATGAACATAACTGCTTCAAAATTTGTGTTTTGGGTATGGATGCGTGTAATTTACGTTGTAGAACAAAACCTAAAAGTATCGTCAAGTTATGTTTACCACAGGATTTATTTGACTAATTAATTGAAAAACCCCATTATAAAACCCATAGGAAAATCTTGAAGGAACCCGCGGCAAATTACACTTCCGGATTTTGACGTCATAGTTCCCCCACTCTATATGGCTAATGCTAATACCATATACTGTAGGTTGGTAGTGGTGTGCTAAGCTGTTTTATGAAATTGAAATAGTGAAACAGAGAAAGCAAGATTAAAATTTTTTTTTTTAATTATGCATCCAAAACAATGCTTGTTAGGTAACTTAGTTATTTACTTCATGTGGTAATATCTAAATTAACTGGTTTTATTCACATCAAAGTTATTATTTATTTTACTGAAACAACTTGATAGGTTAGGTTAACAAAAGGTCAACAAAAGAAGGTTAATCGAGAGAAATAGGTCCTTAAAGTACAGTAACATATGGACTTTTTTTTCTATTTACAGTGTATCCAGTTGTGATTTGCAACTGCAAAGGCTCTAGATTTTAGTAAAAATTTGATAAATAATGAAATCTGTGAATTTTCTTGTGTACATTTTCATATGGTTGTCTCATACATGAGGTGTGCAACAAGGCTATGTCCTGAGGTCTTCTTCATTCTGCTGGTGTATTCTGTTCATGGTGGAGAGGAAATGTTTAAATTCATGTTTCATTATTTGCATAGGTTGCTTAGGGCACGTCCAGCTTTGCTTTGTTTATCTTTTGTATATTGTAATTTCCTTTGTTTAATTTAAGCTGATATTGATAAATTTAAGTTCTTAAAAATGTGCAGTCCTTACTGTGTCATACATTTCTTTAATGTTTTAATTTCAAGTCATTTGATGGTGTTTTTTTTTCTTTGATGAATGTGCATGCACAGGCATGATCGCACGTGTCCACGTTTTCTTTTCCAACATTTCCCAGCATTAATCATATTCTGAATGCCACTCACCATTTGCACCAGGAGACAAATTATGAAGAGAGAAGAATGGTGGTGTGTCGTGGCCCTGGCTTTGGTTCTGTGTGTGTGCAGATGGAGGGGGATGTCTGTGGAATTTCTGGCAGCACTCAGGCCATGAGCAGCCAGCTGAAACCAGGGCTTTGTCTTTGGTCTGCCTGGAGCAAAAGGAAGCCAGGAGCCGCAGTGGGCCGCATAGTGGCTTCATATTCAACCACTCACCAACCACTAGTTCCCTATCCAGATCATCCACACTCTTTAGTGGCTTACGCCTGTCTCTGTGTTGTTGTTTTTTTAGACAAATAGCTGTTCAGATCTCTGAAACTGATCTGTGTTACAGGAACACAATTTGACTGTTTGCTGGTCTTACCAGAAGCCACTTGTATATATGAAACACTGACATTTTGTAGCTTTCTATTATATTTATCTTTGCTTATTTGTGTTTTGAATAATTGTTGTTACACTTTTTATTTATTAATGGTGTTTGGAGCTAAAGAAGCATAATTTATTGTATAATTGTTGACCAATTTTATTGGTGATGTTATTGAAACAAATCTTAACAAACACTTTAGAAAATTTACATTTAAGTAGATAGGACTTGAATGACTTTTGTCAAGATAGAAAAGAAATGACCAGCAGCATAACTTAGATGGTCTTGATGAATTTAAAACAGCCCTGAATACACTTAGCAATGCCCTATGTTTTAATAAACATTCAGAACCATTCACTAGCCATGCAACACACCACCATTGTTCAGTTTTTCTTGGGCACCCAAGCACCACCATGATACAGTAAATAAATTTTTCCTTGATCTTTTGACATATCCTTTGTACCATTAAATCATAATCTTTATTCACAATAGAATTCTTTGATAACAATATAAGTCTTTACTATCACTGTTTTTTTCTTCAATTTAACACATCCTTGCTGAATAAACTTATTAATTTCTTTCAAAAAAATAAAGTACTGACCCCAAACGTTTTGAAAGGTAGTGTATATTGTTACAAAAGATTTATTTTGAGTAAATGCTGTTCTTTTTAGCTTTTTATTCATCAAAGAATCCTGAAAAATTAGTCACAGTTTCAAAAACATAAATAAAAAAATTAAGCAGCAAAAACCGTTTCCAACAATATTAATACATAAGCATATTATATTGATTTCAGAAGCATCCTGTGACACTGAAGACTGGAGTAATGATGATGATGAAAATTCAGCTTTGATCACAGGAATAAATTAAAATAGAAAACCTTTATTTTAAATTGCAATAATATTTCACAATAATATTACTGTATTTTTGATCAAATAATTGAAATAAATGTAAAGATGAGCATAAGAAACTTCTTTAAAAACATTAAACATCTTTCAAAAGCGGTCTATATAACCAATGTCCAAAAATAAACTTATATTGAGGGATTTGTGATGTCACAAAGGCAAATATATTTGCATATGACCGCCTCTGGAGCAAGACATACTGTAGATGAATAGGTTCACATTAACGCACCATAGGTCCCGCCCACTGCCATTCATTCGGCTGATAAGTCTACACCAGACTTGAGCATTGCATCATGCTGCGCTAAATGCAAATAGAACCCATTATAATCACGGACACTGTCTACACTAGATACAGTATGCAGCTACCCGACAACAGGATAAATGGAAGAGTAATGACTATTAGCTTTGACATGTCTGGTTTAAACAGCATGTTTGTGTCTCTGTACAGACTTCAGAAAGACCCCAGTGTTGGGAACAAGAGGAACAACTTTAATTGACAGTTTTATATAGATAATGTTAATGTTTAAAACACTTACTCATGTGCAATATGATGATACGTTAGCCAAACACAAAAGCATCCATTTACTGACAAACCTTTAAGAAGCTGTCTCCTTAAAATTGATTATTTTGGACAGAGGATCAGAATGAGAGTTGAAAAGAATCATTTTTGTGAATATATTTTTGTTCAAAAAACTTTAACATTATAAGTGAACCTCAAGAAACATAAAAAAAATCATGACCCCTTTAATTTTGCTAGGACCACTGAGTAATATCAATGTAGTCTGTTCACTCTCAATATGTATTACTTAAATTTCTTAGATTCAGAGTATGGGATAGGTGGTGTAGATTTTGGTTCTTTGAAGGGGGAGCGAGGGTAAGATATTGTTTGTGAGGGAATACGTTCAGAGAGAATTTCACAAGCTCTCTGTCTCCTCTCCACTGGGTTCAATTACCACATTTGGAACTCATTAAAACATCTGAACCCCCTCGACTACTGACGCCTCCTCTCTATGAGAAAATATGCTCTTTCCACAGATACCCCAACCCCCTGCCACCACCTCCTGTTTCACAGTGACATCATGTAGAAAGAATGATCGTCTGGAAGTCAGTAGAATGCAGCCGCCACATGTTGATCTGTGTAGAACTGAGTCTGTGTCTCTGTGTGTGTGTTTCATCTGGAATACTGTTGCAAAATAAACCAGCTGCTTCCTTCCAAAGCACTTGTCTGCTTTTGGGACTGAAATGTGTTTATCTGTGAATCACAGCTGCAACAAATGTCTCGATTTGTCACAGGGTTGTGTGTCATTAAGTGTGTGATTTGAGAATGTCTTTAAAATCTCTGAATAATAATTGAATTTGGTTTTAAGTTGGTGCAGATTTTTATTTCAAAATTTGAATTTAGATTAAATTAAAGTTACATATTCTGTAAAATTACATATTCCATAAGCATAGTTTTTATTGATAATATTCATTTGGGAATTTCATGTTTTAATATGAATCTTATATGTTATATGATTTTATATATTTTTAGAATCATGAGATAATAGTAATAATATTTAAAATGTTACCTATATAAATTAGTTTTTATATATATTTTAAATATAATTTTTTCCCTCTTTATTAGAATTGTATTTCTTAGATTCTTATTTATTTCTATTTCACTCAATATTGTATTTCACTTAATTTATGGATAAAATAATGTTCATGAATATTGATATTGAATGAATGTTATGAATTCAGAGGGAGCTCATTCGTGAATTCTGAATACAGATTAATTCCCAGATGCTGAAAAGCTCATTACTCTGCAATTCAGTAATGCACTGATCAGAGTTATAAAAATAAGCTAAGTACAAGGAAGCACAATCAAACCAAAGTCTTTTGTGGGATATTCATCTCTTTCTGTCATCTTTTCCATCAGGTGTGGAAATCACAGCTGAGAGCTTCATGGACAGGTTAGATAACGGTTTCCTGTTGTGTCAGCTGGCTGAGACTCTGCAGGAGAAGTTCAGGCAAAATGACTCGGATGTGACTTCACCAGGAAAGGTACTAATTTACTGTTATTTACAATACAAAATTAAGTAACATTGCGATTGCAGTTATTTTAATTCCCATTTTTTTTATTTTCCTGTAAAGTTTCCTACACTCTCAGAAGAAAAGGTACAAAAGCTATCACTTGGATGGTATCTTTTAAAAGGTACTGCCCCAGTGGCAGCTTTTGTACCTTTTTTTCTGAGAGTGTAAAAACTGTCATTAGACTAGAATCATGATTCTTCATTGTGTCATGACTCACAAATATGAGAGCCCTACCGGTGAAATGTGTAATTTACCCACCATATTTGTACCACCACATGGTAGTGTAAAAAGTATGATCTGGCTATTCATTCATTCATTCTATTTTATTTATTTATTGAACTGGGCTAATAATCTGATTGGACTACATAAACACAACTTGTGTCTCTATACTGTATAATGGTGTTTAACAAAGAACAAGGCATAAAAATGCCCAAATCTTATCAAATAACTGCAATTGTATATCTTTTTATAACCCATTACTAAATAAATAAACAAATAACTCTAAAAATGTGAGTTATAATATAACTAAACCCATAAAACTCAAAAGCTGCACAAGCCTATGGCGATGAAGCCCACCAGAGCCCGCCAGAATGGGTGGGGCCATCTGGCTATATATGCGGGCCTGTTGCCATAGGATCCTCAGAATTCTTCAGCAATGATGGCGATCTTCACTGACACTACGAGACTTGAAGCTTCGCCGTTGAAACGCCTCGCAGCAGATCAAGACTCTCTCTGCTCGGCTGGTTCGCCGCTTCTCACAGCCGCCTTCAGCGCCCACAGCAGCGCCGGTCTTCCGGATCCCCTGCCGCCATCCGGCGATTTCTAAAAGAGCTATAAAAGAGCAAATTTAAACGCCGTTGTTGCAAATGCCGCCCCGTTTCTATTCCCAGATCCTATCGCAAGTTTGCCCATGGGACTGGTTCCTTTCCCTGGACCTGAAAGAGGCATACTTTCACATCCAGATAGCCCTCCATCACAGACGATTCTTGAGATTCACCTTCGAGAGAGTGGCATATCAATACACAGTCCTTCCATTCGGACTGTCTCTAGCTCCTTGCACTTTTATGAAGTGCATAGACACGGCTCTTTTCCCGCTGAGACAGAAGGGAATCCGCGTTCTGAATTACCTCGATGACTGGCTCATATTGGCCCAGTTGGAGGACGAGCTACTATCACACAGATCCTTCCCACTTAGAATGCCTGGGGCTCAGGGTCAATTTCGCCAAGAGCTCTCTGTCTCCCAGCCAACAGATATCGTTCCTGGGAGCTGTGTTCAACTCAGCCCAGATGAGGGATACAGTCGGACCAGAATGTGCACTGGCTATTCAACAACTCGCAGCCTCTTTTTTTCCCTCAAGACGTTTCAGAAGATGCTAGGCCTAATGGCCTCAGCATCTTCGGTACCACAGCTGGGCCTACTTCGTATGTGGCCCCTTCAGTACTGGCTGAAGCCGCTAGCACCGCCCCCCGGCCTGCGTCCGCTGACGCCTGCCAATATCAACAAACGTGAAACCAGACCTGCATGAATAGCTCTGCCCCTTGGAAAGATTCTCAGTGGAGGAAGGTTTTGCCTTGGGCTGTTCGCAGAGAAAGGTATTCTCGACACGCTTCCACACAGAGCTTTGTGCGATGGGTCAAACCGGTTTTTTTGCCTCTGGTCAAAATAGGAAAGGTGGCGCCACATCACCTGCAAAAACAATAAGGGATAGTTTGGCTTTGTGTTTGGGCCTTTGCACTTTCTTGCCAGACCTAAGGGGACACCACGTCCTAGTCCGATCGGACACCATGACGGTGGTGTCCTACATGAATCGCCAGGGAGGACTCTTCTCGAAACACCTCTTTATCCTAGTAGAGCGCCTCCTGGAATGGGCTCAGCTCAATTTGCGTTCGCTGAGAGCAGCACATATTCCGGGCAGGTTGAACCAAGGAGCAGACATGCTATCTCGGAGCAACTTCTCCTCAGAAGAGTGGATGCTCCACCCGCAAATGGTTCAGAAAGTCTGGGAGATCTTTGGCAAGGCAGAGGTCGACCTCTTTGCCTCAAAAGACAACTCTCATTGCCCAACTTATTTCTCAAGGGCCCACAACTGGCCCAACCTCCTCCTTTATGCTTTTCCCCCGATCGCCCTGATCCCACAGGTAATCAGACGAATCAGGGAATGGATGCACAGGGTTCTGTTAGTGGCCCCGCTCTGGAAGAACCAACACTGGTTCGCGGAGCTGTCTCAGCTGCTGGTAGCAGCTCCATGGCCCATCCTCCTGAGACGGGACCTCCTCTCTCAGGCGAACAGAACAATATGGCACCCCCGACCAGAGCAGTGGGCTCTACACCTTTGGCCTCTCGATGGGAGCCTGCGGACCTTCCTGAGAGTGTATTAAATACAATCTCACTGGCTAGAGCCTACGTCTATGAGACGACTCTATGCCCTTAAATGGTCGGTCTTCTCCACCTGGTGTACAGCCCGCGGCGCAGACCCAATTTCCTGTGACATATCTCTGATATTGTCCTTCCTGCAAGAGCTGCTGGACAAGGGCCATTCCCTGTCTACACTCAAGGTCTATGTAGCAGCTATAGCAGCCTACCACGCTCCCATAGCCGGTCAGTCGGTGTGCAGGAACAACCTAATTGTTCGCTTTTTGAAGGGGTCTAGGAGGCTCAACCCGCCTCGCCCTTCCACAGTCCCTACATGGGATTTGTCCATGGTGCTTAGGGCTCTAAAGAGCCGTCCCTTTGAGCCGCTACAATCCACTGACCTTCGTTCCCTAACGCTGAAAACAGATCTGCTACTGGCGTTAGCATCAGTAAAGCAGATGGGAGATCTGCAGGTGCTACCAGTGAGCCCCACCTGCCTCGAGTTTGGGCCCAACGACTCTAAGGTTGGCCTGAAACCAAGGCACGGTTACATACCTAAAGTGCTTTCCACACCGTTCAGAGCACAGGTTATAACTCTTTTGGAGCTTCCTCCTTCTGAGGACGACCAGGAGTTGAACTTTCTCTGCCCCATTAGGGCATTGAGGTTTTATATTGAGCGTTCCGCCTCGATCAGGCAGTCGGAACAACTCTTTATATGCTATGGTGGCCACACCAAAGGGCTTCCGGTCACTAAGCAGACTCTCCAGGTGGATAGTAGACACTATTGTGTTAGCATACTCGTCTTTGGGCCTGCACTGCCCCATGGGAGTAAGAGCCCATTCTACCAGAGGCATCGTCTCGTCTTGGGCATGGTTCAGTGGTGTGTCCATTGCGGATATTTGTGCGGCGGCCGGCTGGGCCTCGCCGTTCACGTTCGCCAGGTTCTATAATCTGGAAGTACCGGCCTTACAGGCAAGGGTCCTTTCTGCATAATAAGCTCATTCTCGCCTTAGGGAAATTATCAGTACTGAGGCTTTGCCTCTCTTCTTACGCTCTTGGGCCTCACCGAGTGCAGAGGCTGTAAGGATCTTCTTGGAACGATTACTCAGGGCCGGGCTGACCTCGGTGAGTTTAGCCCTTTTTTACCCTCTGCAGGGCATTCCCTGCTAAATACTGGTCCCTCTAGGCTCCTTCTGGTGCTTAAGACAAGTTAAGTAAGAGTCATTCCTCTAGCATAACATGGCGGGATTGTACTGGTTCCCCAAATCGATGCAGGTATGACAGGAACGTACTCGGTTACTAATGTAACCTCGATTCCATGAGATACGGGAACGAGTACTGCGTAGCTTGCTGTGCTATGCAGCTGCACGACTCAGTCATCGCTTCAGTCGAAGTAACCTGAGGATCATATGGCAACAGGCCCGCTTATATAGCCAGATGGCCCCGCCCATTCTGGCGGGCTCTGGCGGGCTTCATCGCCATAGGCTTGTGCAGCTCCGCTGCCGAGCCATTGGTTCGATTTTTATACCACTGCACGAACCAATGGCCGTGCAGTTCAGCCTGGTCTCATGTTTATACGTAGGTATTAATACGTAACATTTACAAGCACAAAACGTACACTTTTGTAAGTTTTTTCTTCGATGCTAGAGTACAATTTAGATGTATTTCACACATTAAAACGTAACAAATCGCTACGTATTTTTACTAGAAAACTAAAAAAACGTAAAAATATTTACGTATCTTTTATATTATTTAGATATTCGTATCAATGCATTTTTTTTTATCATTTTATCAATAAGCGATTTCGACTTTTAGATACCTTAACCTACCCCAAACCTAAACCTACCCATTTTATAGTGAATATGCATTTTTATAATTTTATTAATACGCAATTTAGATTTTTAGACCCCTTAACCTACCCCCAAACCTTAACCTACCCATTTTATAGCGATATATAAAGGATATAAAACGCAAATGACCGAAATACGCAGGAAAATAACCATTTTAGTAACAATATAACATTAAAAATTTTTTATAGTCGCTAATTCAATTCCTACCTCTAAACCTTAACATAACTATTTCTGTACAGTATAATAAAAACATGACCGACAGATAAATGCAATTACAATAATTTATTTACTGCAAAAATGTCAAAAGCAGCACTAAAAGTAAACCAAATGATGATGCGTTGCACCCGCAGTCCTCTCTGACGGAATACAGTAGGTTTGTGTGATCCAGAGCAGAATTTATGTTGTTAATCGCTGAAAATATTATCCAGATAATTTTCCCGATCCACTCCGTGAACTCGTGAGGAATGTGTGGCCCATCATCAAACACAACTCACCAAAAAAAAAAAAAACCCCCCCAGAAACACGGCTTGTCGCAGTCTGTGACGAATGCAGGCGAGAGCCAACGAGCGTTCGATTATCCTGCCGTAAAAACCTGTCGTTTGAAGCGGCAACACTTGAATTTGTAAAGAGCGTGTCAGTAAGCGCAGGCTTTGCTGCTCACGGTCACTGGACTCGCTGACGCAGATCGCCGAATAAAGGCTTGGATTTGGGTCTGTTCCTCGCAGTCGTATGGATTCGGAAGATTTGGATTACAGCGCACTAATAAAATTGTTTCATTTCGCAATTATGTTGCGTTTTTGGTGTATTTTATAGTTCTATTGTCAGTCACAGCATGTTGGAGAAAATGCCTTTTGTGGCCTATGGCAATCAAAGTAAACATATGACAAGTAAAGGTTAAACGATTACAGAAATGTTATTTATTTTAAGGTTTAAAGTGAAGTTTTGTTTAACATTATGTAGGCCTATTCTTAAAAACGAGCTGGCAGCAGAAATCACAAAACAAAACGAAATGTTATCATTTCATAAATAAATGAGTAAACAATTTAATAATGCAACTGAAAAGGTAATTCATATGACAACTAAAAACTAATAAAATTAATGCCGCGATTTCAATATTCATAAGGATTCATTTTTAGGTGTCGTCAATACGTCAGTTTTGTACGTTTAAATGCTGAAAATACGTAAGTATTTGTACGTTTAGATGCTGAAAATACGTCAGTATTGTACGTTTTAGTGCCTGTAAAAACTTAAGTAAATGTACGTTTTAGTGCCTGTAAAAACGTAAGTAAATGTATACATACGAATTATCATGAGATTACGTTGTGCAGTTACACTGCGTGCTTAAAAAAGGCTTTAGTCATCCGAGAAAAAGGAGTTTTCCCCATAAGCGTGTTAGCGACGCACTACCCGTTTCCGTACCTCAGGGAACCGAGGTTACGTCAGTAACCGAGTACTATAAATTGTCAACCTCATTATAAGGCTAGTCATTTTAGGACGCATTGTTGACTAGTTGACCATCCTGACCCAATGATATTTTGGAAACTGCTCAATTTCTCTATATATTGGACTAGTTTTCTCAAACTGTAAAGTTTTTGTTGTAGCTCCCTTTTCAGAAGTAACTCAAGTTACTATCTGATTTTATGAATGGCATGATGGAGCTTTGGTTCCTTGCCACTGTCGCCTTTGGCTTACTTAGTTGGGGACACTCAATTTCTGGCAATATTGTCGACTTGATTGCACAGATACTATTTGAAGAGAACTGAACTGAGTTACATGATGACATCACTGAATCAACAATGAACTGACTTTAACTGAAAATTGTCCTCCTACATTATCGACACACTATTTTCCTGTTTAACACGGTAAAGCTGCTTTGACACAATCTGTATTGTATAAATCGCTATATAAATAAAGCTGACTTGACTAGATATGCTAAGCATTAAGAGATATCCTACGTGTTCATGTATATGGTAATATTGTGACTAAATTAGCTGTATCATTAACTCAGTTGCGATTGACAGATATTTCCTAGTCATCTGTAGGGTGATTGCATGTGAACTGAATATTAGCACATTAGCATAACATTAGCACTCTTTCATTATTTTCTGCATTCAGCACAATGCATGTATTTCCACAGCAGTAACATGAATTAATTCAGCACGGTTGCCAAAACCTGTGCGTGTTTTCAAACTAAGATTACTGAATACTGCAGTGTATTGGTTTCAGGTGCTGGTATTGAATGCATTTTTAGTTTCTCTCTCACACAAAGACTTTTGTCTGGAGTCAGGGCCGCTTGCCATTCCCTGCCAAACCTCGGCATTGTGGGACGATGAACTTTGGAAAATCACTGAGCTTTCTCATTTTAACAGAGCAGTCTAATGAAAGCTGTGACTTGTTAAGTGTTCAAAAACTCCTCCAGATGGGAAAACCATTAAGATCAGGAGATTTTTTCGAAAGTAAATTAAGAAAATATTTCTGCTTTTCTTGGCCAAGAACCACCTCTTACAGATTCTCAGAATGGGGCTTTCTGTTAGTTATGACTCGCTCCCATTCTAATAGAGTCCCTGAAGGAATTACACAGTAGAATTCATGGCCTGTAGTTTTCGCGCCTGGCATATCAAAGCAATCATGATATGTATGCAGTGAATACTGCCTACAAACTGGTTTGGAGGAGAGTGGGGTAAAATGAGACTGTGTCACCCTACTTCATGGTGTGCATATTCTTCTTTAAATGTGGCCACATATATTTGGACTTGTAGTATAAACATTGCACGTTCATTGAATGACTTTTAATTCTAATTTCATGTAAACATTTCTTCACTTTACACTGCACAAATGTTGCAGGCCACCCTGTGATAGTATACTGTTTCAAACTCTCTCTCTCTGTGTGTGTGTGTGTGTGTAAGTATGTCTGCTGTACTGTGTGTAAAATGGCTACATATGTTGGCTGACATACTCCATTGAGGAGGTTGTCTTATGTCATGGCATATTTCACACTAATCCAGGGTTCCTGTCACAGAGTTTGCTGGGAAACATAACCAGTTGGTCTCATAGGAAAGAGATTGAATTTCAAGACTGTTTTATTTCAGTCAATACATTACAATCGTATAGTTCCTTCACAGATCCATTCAAAAAGCCAATCTTGTGAATCATTAACGTGTTTGACTAAAGCGAAACCTCACCATTACTATTTCTGATGATGTCTATAAATCCCTTAAAAAGGAGGGACTGTATATATAGTGCTTAATATCATTGACACTTTAGGGTGGGCTCTCAACTTCAGTGAGTAACCACCTAGCAACAGCCCCAAACACCCTAGCAACCACCTAGCAAGGCTCTGAAAACCACTCAGAACAGCTTAGCAACAGTATAGCAATGCCTGCTAACCACCCACAACATTGTGACGGCAGGGGAATGCACAAATCACACATTTTTCATAAAATGCAAAAATCTAATTTCATTTAGTGTTGGGAGATCTGTTTTTTTTTAACAAACCATTTGACTGACTGTTAATTTTAATGAACCTATGTAAAAAAAAATAAAAAAGATTCACTGAAGTATTTTTATTCATTCCCCAGAAAGGCCCCATATTGCGTTTGTTGTATAGTTAAATAAGTAGTGGGTTAAATATTACTGTTATTACTCTTTTTAGTTATGTAAATTAGGCTGTTGTAACCTAATCAAAGTTATTGACTTAATAAATATGCAAATAAGAATGTTATTTGAGGTTAAAAAACCCAAGAGTTTAGCTGACACTGGGTTCAAAGTTTACAGTGTGAAAAGCCCTTTTTAGGTTCATTTGTATTATCTGTATAAAGCAAAGAATATATAATACATATAGCATTACAGTGGAGTTATGGTTATACTGTAAGATAATAAAGTTTGCCACTGTTTTCATATGTATAAAGGCGTCAGAGCGCTGCTGCATGCTGGTTTGGCTGATCGCTATATGTGTATGTGTGAAAACAGCACAGATGTGAGGAATATTTCAGGTTGTTACACCTCAGGGATAGAAAGAGTGAGAGAGTTCAGCTGTTCATTGATCACACAGTCCAGAGGCTACAGAGATGCAATATCAAACACATCCACTAACCTCTGAGAGGAAGACAGAGGGTTTGTGTGTGTGTGTATTAAAGGGATAGTCCACTAAAAAAAAAAAAAATGCTGTCATTATTCACTCACCCTTTTGCCATCCCAGATGTATATGGCTTTCTTTCTTAAGATGAACACAAGGGAAAAAAAAAGAAAAGATAATTAAAAAAAACCCCAATCATATCAGTCCATATACAATGCAAGTGAACGGGCGCCCAAATGTTGACACTCCAAAAAGTGCACACAGCCATCATAACAGTAATCCAAACAACCAGTCAAATAAGCATTTAAGCAACACATTGTGAAGCTCACAATGCCCTTAACATAAACTCAGTCTTCTCCTGAACGTGTGTACAACAGTTGATCAGAAGTGATGGTTTATAGTTAAAAAGGTATTTTTTTCTTTTCTTTTTTCGCCTATTGCTTTGCTTTAGAAGACATTTATTCATTCACTGGGGTTGTATGGATTACTGTCACGGTGGCTGTATGTGCTTTTTGGACCATCAACATTTGGGCACCCATTGACACAAATGGATGTTTTTTTTTTTTCTAAAAATAGTTGTTTTTGTTTTTCTGAAGGAAGAAAATCATACACATCTGGGATGGCATGAGGGTGATTAAATGGTGAGAATTTTCATTTTTGTGTAAAGTATCTCTTAAAGGCTGGGAATCTTCTCACAATTCAATTTGGATCCCACAATTTCAAAATGATTGGCAACACATCTCAGAAACAGAATAACTGTTATAACCATTATAAGAAATGAACTGGGGTCATTTCTGGTGTTATGTTAGATTTAAATATTAGCTTTTTAGCATTAGCTTAAGTCTAAATTTTCAAAAATGGAACACATATCTAGAAAGGCTTTTATATTATAATAGCTGCTTTTGTTTTTGTTGTAGTTCTTTTTGTCATTCCGGTGATCAAACCTTACTTCACAAGAGGAACTAATACTTTGATAACTGGTCATTGAGGAAGCTTGAGAATGTTCTGGAAAAAGCAAGAGAAAACAATCTATTCCAGCAACAACTACGTTCTTCCAGCATGACCTCATCTATCCTTTCCCAGTGTCCTATATGAAAATATGCACTGGGTAAATCTCCCACTGAGATTCATATGTGTTATTTGATCACCACCAGCTCCTAATGCATGCATTTATCTGTCATGCTCATCCTTATTGATTATTGATTAGAGAAAGGGGGATTGTGTTTGTGAAAGCATATGCAATAATGAAAGCTTGGAAAGCGATCTGGACCCCTGCTGGGGGAAGGAGTGAGACGGAGAGTAAGAGAGAGACTGACAGAAAACAAGAGATCACGTACTTCTTTAAGGTTAGTGGGTGACGTCTTCCAGCTAAAGCATGAAGAGAAACTGTGGTGGGAAAGGAAAACTGTACTGAATTGTAGGGAAAACTGAGTGAGAAAGGAAACGGAGGGGGAGAGATGGGGAAGGGGATTTCTAAAACTCCTCTAAAACCCCCAAATCCATGGCCAGTAACATTCTGTCCTGATTTATTTGGTCAGGTTCAACCAAAAAGTCCCCTTTACCCACTCAACCGTGTGGTTTTGCCTTCACATGTGAACATATTCTCTGGTTTACTGTGCATTAATGCTAAGCAAGACTCAAGCTCTGCTTCAAGACCTAGCGAGCTTCCTAGACAGCATTTTTGAAGAAATAGTTTAGGGACCAATTCTCACTATTAACTAGTTGCTTATTAGCATGCATATTACTAATGTATTGGTTGTTTATTAGCACTTATAAAGTACATATTAATGCCTTATAACAGGTTACATTTGAATTAGTATAGCTTAGAAAGTGGCTGCCTGTGTTGATACTGGATAGCAAGGCAGCTAACTACATTTTGGAAAGGTTAGATGAGTTAGGCCAGAAATACTTTATACAAACACAGATGCGAGTGTAACCCCTTCAAGAATTGACCTTGAATCAAGAATTGGTTTAAAATGCTAAAACCAATGAATTGCAATTCGGTAAAGTATCGTTCAATATTTTAAAATGTTTAAACATTAAATTACTTGTATGTGCAAATTATTGGAGACATAGTGTGATTATTTACATAATCCTATTAATGCATGAAGGATTGTATTAATATAATGAATTGAATAAATTAGCTGTCTACCCAAAGATTCACATCCTTAGTAAAATGTATGCTCATGAAATGGTAAAAATATATTTTTTCAAATTTTTCTCTAATAAAGTGTTATTAAAAGTTAGTGCACTCTGATTAATAACACATCAACATGGAAAGTGACAAGCATGCATAGGCTGAAATATGACATGAAAAGAAAAAATTTGTTTGTATTTTTTTAAATAAATTATGCAAAAAATTAAAAAATATATTTGTTTGCATTTCAGATTCACAAAATGATGCTTTGACATTGTTTGCCTTTTTTTTCTCCAAATTGTTTAAAATGTTTGAGATCAGAAATGTGGAATTGATATTACAGCATTATTGATATTGATATTATAGTGGAAAGAATAAAAATGTGTTAGACAAAAATTAAGAACAAAAGCAAGGTAGACATTGTTCATAGACATATTAAATAAGTGAGAGTGTGAAAAGTGAGTTTTTAAATTTTCTAAAATTCAATTTGGCCAAAAACATTAATTTGAAGGATATTTATGGAAAGTCACATGACTTCTAATGCTTCTAATATGTTTGGATGACGATTAGTTTGTTTTGCTGTACATAAGACTCAAAATGCAAAAATATATTGAAACTTGAGAGGATGATTGATTGAAATTGGAAAGGGTCAGTTACAAATGGAGAAATGTGTCTCTGGCTGGAACAAATACTTTTTTTTATAAAATTGTATAGAAATATCAAATAATATTTAAATTATATACATTTTCTTCCCTGCATTTCTCAGAATTGTGGTATTCTAGACACTAACTATGATGGTGAGAGTAAGTCTTCTCCTGTGTAAAGCTGTAAACAGCTGTATGATGTGTATGAGGACCAGACATCTCTCTGTCATGTGTCAGAATCAGGAATACAAACGGCGAAGGCTCCAGCTAGATTGTTGCGCAGCTTCTGCTTCTTTATGCTGTGCTTTCAACACATGTCCAAGACAGCTGGAGAGAATAACAAGTCTGCTGAAACAACAGAAAGAACGAGAGAGAAAGACGAGATCGGGTCATCTAGGGAGTACAGCAGGGCAGCACAACTGAGTTTTCTGAATGCAGAAAGAATCGTTTCTCTCCCTCTGGAGTTACACACAATAGAAAGTGCATGCGAGTGTGTTTTTAGTTGTGGTGAAATGTGTTGTATGTAGACATATCTGTGAGAAACTCAAGCCAGAAAAGCTGCCCTAACATCACTTTCAATTGAATATTCAGAAAAATCTGCTTGGACGCCGGTGAGATTTGAAATGCAAACCAGTGCAAGAAGAGATTCATCAAGCGTGTGGTGTGTTGTGCTGTAAATCTGTTCTACACACCAAAAAACTGGTTAATCATCAAATTAGCACGTCTGTATGGTGTGTAAAGGGTGTTAAAAGATGGGTTATTTAACCAAATTTTAACTGAAAAGAAAAATAATCACCTTTGAAAGAGAATCTTTATTCATTTTTCTTCCTTTTCCCTCTTTAGAAATAGCTAAATGAACACATGGATGCGTTATGCTCAGGTGGGATGTTCTGAGGTTTGATGTGGAGATGCTAGATTTCATGCATGTTGTGTTGTGTTGCCATCACTCAATTCCCTGTTGAAAGAAACCCCAAAACAGCATATGCAGGTTAGGTATGTTTTGAAGCATGGCAGCTGGTTAAGCTAGCCATGAGCTGATCATACAGTGTGATGGTTCTAAGCTGGTTGAGCAACTAGCTCCTGCTCAGGACCAGCTTAAACCAGCTCAAACCTAACCATACCTAACCTGCATATGCAGTTTTTTTCAACAGGGCTCCACTGGATCATGGGAAATGTAGTTTGTATGCTCCACAATGCCATATGAAAAGCATGTGTTGTTCAGTCACTGTTTGCTGAGAACATTAGCTGTCAGTGAATTACTCTTTCATCATCTCTGTGTCATTCTGCAGTCTCTTGGGTTCATCATTCAACCACATTGATGTTTTTCTGTAGTTCTTTGATACAGTACTGTAGCTGTGTTTTGTCTAATGGTTTTTTGCATTTTTGTTCTTCTAGTTTTACACAAACAGCCAAGAGAGGTTTGTCTATGTCTGCTGGAGCTGGGAAGAATAGCATCCAGGTAAATTTTAGTCAAGTTTATGTACAGTATATAGTTCTTTTCACAATATATATTGTTGTAAAGCAGCTTGACAGAAAATGGCTTGTTTCAATGTTACAATCAGGAAGTATTCTGTTATCTGTTAAGTATTGTCGCTACATAGTCCTACATAGGTCTATTTTAATAGTGAGACATTTTTATTTGTTTATTTTAAATCAGCATTTTGTTGTGCATATAAACACAATGTAAAGTGTGAATGGTCACTGTTGTGTCAGATATAAGGTCGAGCCACCTGGACTTATAAAGCTGGAGAAAGAGATCGAACAGGAAGAGAAGACACCTGAACCTCCGCTCTCACCCGTACCTCCCACTTCCAATTCTCAATCTCCATCTGCTTCTCCATCCGTCTCTCCATTCAACAAGACCAACTCCAGCAAAAAAAGCACCGGCAAGCTACTGGATGAGGCTGTGAGAAACATTTCCTTTCTCACATTTCACTCTTGTCATCTGTAACACAGTAACTTTTAGACTGACAGATGTTTATTTGCTCTATAATGAGAATTTAACGATTTCTGTCATTTTACATGCAACGCGTTCCAGGTGAAGCACATTTCTGAAGATCCACCCTGTAAGTGCCCAAATAAGTTCTGCATAGAGCGACAGTCACAGGGCCGTTACCGTGTTGGAGAGAAAATGCTTTTCATCAGAGTAAGTATAAAACACATAACAAACCGTAGTCAGGCTAGATGCAATATTTACATATCAGGCTCATTGGAAATACATAACTCTGCCTTCATGTCTGAAAAAAGGTTCCTCTACATACATTTCATATCCATACATTTCCTCTACATACTGTGCATTTCATATCTTTTTTTATCTCATGTTTGCTTTTCTCGCATTATCGGTTAGGTTTAAGGTAGAGTTTAGTGTAGGTGGTAAACTGATTTCAAATGCAATAGAGCGTTAACCTTTTAGTGCCACTTACCGGACATTTCATTTCCATCTACCATGATACATACAACAACCAGTGTAATAAAACTGTGTTTAAAGGGGTCATATGATGCGATTTCAAGTTTTCCTTTCTCTTTGGAGTGTTACAAGCTGATTGTGCATAGATAAGATCCCTGAAGTTGCAAAGACTAAAGTCTCAAAACCAAAGAGATAGTCTTTATCAAAGTTAAGACACTGCCAAGCCCCCCTAAAACGGCTCGTTCCAACACACCCCCACATACCTACATCACTATGTGGAAATATTTGCATAATACCACCCAAATGTGCACGCAAAGAAAGAAGATGTGGTTTCAGGAACAGCAGTCGTGTTGATGCAGTCATGTTAGGGAGACGCTGTGTGTTTCTAGGCGTAAGCAAAAGCACTTTATTTGGCCTTCGAAAGTAGATGCATTTAGGAATCTTTAAGATTACTGACAACAGAACAGCAATGCATTTTATGGACGACCGTTTCGTGAACCTAGGAGAGGAGGTAATTCTGACTTTGCTATGACAATCTGGCGCTTCTGAATCAGCTACTGTTTTGGTATTAGTTTGAGGTAGTGCTATGACTGTTCAAATGCGGAGTTTTGTAAATCGTGTGTGTGTGTGTGTGTGTGAGTGTGTGCGCGAGAGAGAGAGAGAGAGAGAGATACAAGGTCACATCATAGTGGAGTCAGCGGTCTTAACCGTGGCTTGTGTATCAAACACATACCAGCTTCATCACTGTCTGTCACGAGACTCTGTTCCCAGTTCGGGCTGTATTTACATTTTATTTGAAAGTGAAGCTCGCGATTATGGTAAGGGCGCGTTACATTTCTGACGAGTCTTGTGGTGTTCGGCAATCACCAATTGCACTGGGTCAGCTGGCTAATCAGAGAAGACTGCGCTTGTCGGAAGGAGGGACTTGTAGAAAACGAAGCGTTTGAGAGAGGCGGGGCATAGAGGGACCTACAATAATGTACAGTATTTGAAAAATAATGTGTTTTTTGAACATTAAAGCATGTCAACATATTCTGTTACACCAAATACACAAAATAATGATCTTTAAAAAAGCATCATATGACCCCTTTAACACTATGACTGTTTTGGACAAAACTGAACACAATATTTAGCGCCAGTCACTGGATTTTTTTGTTTTTTGTTTTAAACTGCCATGAAACTACAAGCAACACAATATCATTTTGTAACTGTACCCACAGGAACATTTTTTTTTCAAGACACTGGGCTGTTTAATAAACCTTCATCTCCATTGGAGAAAAAAAAGATATTGTTTTTGTGTATGTGTCACCTTAATGGACACAGTATATGCAACAATGTCAAATTTGGCCAAAGAATGAATTTTATAGTGCTGACAGTCCTACAGTAATTTGTAATGCAACATCCTTTAAATGGAAACTTCGTGACTCATCTGAAACATTCTTCATAGGCAACAAATCTGCACACCACAAAAACAGCATCCCTAACAAGTGATTCCAATAAAGTAAAATGCAGTGCTGCCTTATAATTTTGCCAAAAGAAGACGTGAGAAGAACCACAATGCTGCTTACTTTGTGTCAGGAAGCACCTAGGATCCCTTAACATTATTTCTAGATAGGCAGGTGAAAATGCATTACCTGCTGTGCGATCACTTTCATTATGCTGTTAAATGGTGTTATGGCATCCCATAACAGCACAGACTCCACTAACTGACAAAGACTGATTAGTGAGATGGGCCTGGTCACCATGGAAACCTGTTATTTGGCAACACACGACTAAAAGATGCTTTAGATCTGAGTTATCTGTGTGCTCGGTTGTGTTTTATTACCCTGAGCTGTGCAGTAATACACTGTTGACTGCTCTCATGAGTGATGACATCACTCCCATCATTCATAGCTCATTAGAAAGAGTGTTTAATGAGTGTTCGCACTCAATAAATAAGAGATGAAGACTGCAATTGTGGCCAAGTCTTAGAAAAATCTAGTTGGCTGGTAAATGCTTAGTGAAATGTTGATGCCACAATTTTAAGAGTTTTGGATTTTTTTTTTTTAAGATAGAAATTAAAATGTAATTCTAATATCTATTATAACAGCTGACCCCAATATGTTTTTGGATAACGTTGTGCTGGTGTCTTCAGTAAGCAAGCTTAACTAGAGACAAAAAAGCACTACAGAAGGAAAATTAATGGAAAAATCACAACACTCTATGGCGGCTGTAAAGAAAACAATTCCCACACTAAACCAATTGCTGTATGTTAACTAGACCAACTTGAAAAATAATACCTATTGCATTGATGGCATGTGAATGTTTGTGTCGGTCTGCATTAAAGGAATAGTTTACTCAACATTTTTAATCTGCTGTATATACTCACCCTCAACCCATTTTAGATGTACTGTAGATGAGTTCGTTTCTTCATCTGAACATATTTGAAAAAAATAGCATTACGTCCCTTGCTTACCAATGAAGTGAATGGGTGCCGTCAGAATGAGAGTCCAAACAGCTGGTAAAATCATCACAATAATCCACAACACTACTCCAGTTGATCAATTAATATCTTTGAAGTAAGTGAATAGCTGTTTTAAAAGTGAAAAGCTGTTTTAAACCATCACTTCTGGCCTCTCACATCAAAATCCACCCACATATTTGTTTAGAGCTGTTTTGGCTCTTAAACTGTGTTTGATCTGTGTATATTCTTCAGATTCAGTACCAGACAACTTTTCAATGGGGGAGCAATATTATGGATAGAGGAATCTTATATTTCAACTGAAAGCAACTGTTGAAGTTAAAACATCTTAATGATGGATTTGTTACTTACAAACACATAGCTTTTGGCTTCACAAGACATTAACTGATGGACTGGAGTGGTGTGGCTTATTGTGATGTTTTTATCAGCTGTTGGGACTCTTTCATTCTGACGGCACCCATTCACTGCAGAGCATCCATTGCTAAAACAAATAATGTAATGCTAAATTTCTCCAAACCTGATGAAGAAACAAAATCATCTACATATTGGATGGCCTGAGTAAATAGTTGAGAAAAATTTTCAGCAATTTATTTTTTTGGGGGGAACATTCTGTTAAAGGGGTCATATAATGTTGCTAAAAAAACATTATTTTGTGCATTTGGTGTAAAGAAATGTGTTTATGCAGTTTAAAGTAAAAAAAAAAACATTATTTTCCACATACTGTACATTATTGTTTTCTTCTATGCCCCGCCTTTCTGAAACTCGTCGATTTTACAAAGCTCATCGGTCTGAAAAATAAGGTGTGCTCTGATTGGCCAGCTATAAAGTGCATTGTGATTGGCCGAATTCCTCAAGCGTGTGACGGAAAGGTTACGCCCTTACCATATTGTGATGCCCTGTCCGGCTGGAGCGACGAGACAAAAACATAAAACCCATTATAAACAAGGCATTTTGTTGCATCCAGTGGGGACATAATTACTGATTATAAGACGCATTCCTGTCTTTTTACGCGTTTGCGTGCATTGCCGCATCAAACATAAAACCATGTATGCATGGTGGATCGGGGATAATGACAAACAACAAGCACTACTCACATGCTCAGAACCGGTGTAATCATCGTGGCAAAACCTTAAATGAAAACGTACTTACGGTGAGTCAGAAACTGCCGGCATTTAGTCTAACGTTACTCTCCCAGGATCAGTAACCAGTCCTCCATAAAATGCGCTGCACAAATCTGAATATTTGGGTTAAACTGTTCTGGAACATTGTTGTAAATACCACTGATTTGTAGTCGTGTTCTCTTTTGGAAGACCAAACAAAAAACAAAGTAGTTTCGCTTTCACAACGAAAAACCCAGCGGCCTAGCGTGAGTGGAAGCCCTGGCTTAGCGTGAACGCCGCGCCCGGCGGATCCAACGAATGAGCGGCAACCACATGTGACGGACTTCCGCTTTGCCCGTGTGAAGTTGATGTTTTTCCTCAGTGACCAGCACAGATCAGCTATAGGCATGACGAAGCGAATATCGTCCCCTTTTGGAAGGCCAAACAAAATAGTTACGCTTTCACAACGAAACACACAGCGACTTCACGACATGGTGGCAACAACAATACAGTGAGAATAAAGGTTACGCCTTCTTTCTTTGCGTGAACATCTGGGCGGCGTTATGCAAATCTTCCCACATAGTGAGGTAGATATGTGGGGGCGTGTTAGAACGACAGGGGGGGGGGCGTTTAGGTAGCATGGCTGACTCTGAAATTTTATAAATAGTATCTCTTTGGATTTGAGACTTTAATCTTTGCAACGTTACAGATTATCTTTATGCACCAAGAGCTTGTAACCGCCAAAGAGAAAGGCAAAATTAAAATCGCATCATATGACCCCTTTAATAGTTTTTCATTCAAATTAAAATGGTAACACTTATTTTAATGTGAAGTAGTTTCATTCTCAGTAGCATACACTTTACATGTACTTACAATAGTAATAACAGTATAATAAATTATTGCAAGCAACTAACCATAAACCAAACCTGTAACCTGTAATCTTAACCCTATAGTAAGTACATTAAGTTGATTTGTGTAACACTGTAACAGTCACCTTCAAAAAGAGACTTTCATTTTAAAAATTAGAAAATTAAGCTTATCAATTGTATTATTATTATTACTAAGAAACTGGCAATAAACATATATATATAATGGACATCTAAATAGATTTTTTTTCTTGGTTACCAAGGATATGACAGTGGGAGTTAAGAGCTTGCTTGTAATGAAACTTAAATCTCAGGATGTTTGGAGCTTGACATTTTATTTAAAAAATGTTTAAATTTTTAATGCTGAATTGAAATGACAGAATTGTCCTGTTATGCATTCATGTCCACCGTTAGACATTCATAGCAGACAAATTAAATATGATCTCTATTTTGGTCTCTCTCCATGAACTCAGTAATTTGATTCAATCAACTTTAGCGGCCTAGGCCTCGTAATTACACAATAAATATAATTTCCTTTTTTTTTTTCCAGTTTAGATGTCAGAGCTTGGCTTTCATTTAAAACACTGACTGCAGCGATTCATCATGTTAAACCACTGCAGCTGATATTAATTCAGTTGCCTGTGGAGAATCCCATTAGTCAGTGCTGGTTTTAATTGCTCTCTCGCTGAGAAATGAAGCATGCTGCATCACTGCTGCCCCCTATAGAGGGAAACTAACACATTTTACTCTTTCTGCACAACACTGCATGTCACATTCAAAAAACTCCTTACAAAAAAACTAAACGCGATATACCAACAAACCGTGCAATTAAAGTCAGGAGAGAAAATTAAATGGACTTATCTTTTTAAATAAAATTAGGCAGATGTCAACATGGGCAAGTTACAGGACACCCTCATTCTCAAAAAACAATGAACAAAACTACACAAAGTAAAGATATCAGACCACATTAAATACAGGGTGTGCCAACCGCACTATGTTTTGTGTATTATTGCCTGCTGAGAGGATGAAAAATTCAAGAGACATTGATATTCAACAGACCAAACACTCAAACTCAGTCACACTTCTGCTGTTCAAGCAGTTCTGGGTAATACTAATAAATAATGTTTGGTTTAAAAGACATTTTTGTTGACTTTTGAAAGATAATTTTGGCACCGTTTGGTTGCCTCTTTATGTGTAAAATCTGGGCCTTGAAGGCAAACCAGTTGAGAATCCCAGCCATAGTGTATCAACGATACCATTATTAAACCATGGTACATGCGTTTACATGTAATTGGTTACAAAATGTTTATTTAAATAAACACAGAGGTCCTGTTTTTCCTCTCTATCCAGCTCATGACTTAAATTGCTAAAATCCTTTTCTTAGAGTATTTTTTGACAACGAATCCAACTGCTTTAAAACGTGTTGCCCAGCAACCAAGGCCAGGTTAAGCAAATCTGCTTTCTCTCTGAAATAAGCGAATGAATTTGTCTCAAGGACACATTCCTTTTGTGTTTGTCTTTGAAAGACCTTCCAGTCGAAATACCCATCAGATTCCCCAGATGGTTTACTATAGAGAAAGCCGTGTTTTCATCCAGTTCTCATTTAAATACACTGCATGCTTCAGTGTGTGTCGTTTAACCTGTTGAACTTTGGTGCTCCTGAAGGAAATTGATTGTGTGTGTGTGTTCCCTATTAAGGGACTTTTTTGTGATAACCTTCAACATCACAGACCTGAGCTGCTTTATAAGCGTGTCTGCGGTGTGTTTATATAGGGGTCCTGTGGTGACTTGTAGAGTCTTGATTGCTAATATATTTGTGGCTCTAGTGCCTGAGGGCCACAGAAACGCCCATCTGGAGAGGCTGACCTGTGAATGTCCCTCTGTCAGCCTGCTAAGAGCCTTATGAAACTTTAATATCATTCCCCTGAAGGATTAATATGAGCTGCAGCTCACAGTATGAGATTTTTCTGTTGTTGTTTATTGCTTAGTGTTCATTCATTTTCCCTGTCCTCACAGATCTGTTTTTGAGCGTGTGTCTGGAGGCTACGGATTGTTCAGCTCTTTATCCCACAGGAGAAGGTTTCAGTGTGTTATGACATTGACATTTTGTCATTTCACACCCTTTATGAAAGACTGTTTAGCAGCATGTGTGTTCAAGGCCGTAGAGACATGGAGGCTTTAATAGAGGGATGAATCACAGCAGAATTACTCCAGTGCCAATTTTTATGGGACTGATGATTAACTATTATGATGTGAGTGGTGGGGGGCGGGGGGGGTGGGTAGTGTAAAGTATTATGGGGTCTTCTTTAGAGCTCTCGGTGTGCCTTTCAATGAAAAAAAGTACAATTCCAAATTTAAATTGTGCATTAAAATTGTGTTGTAAATATGAATCCAAACCAAAGATTCAACATTAAACTCGCTAAGAAATGTCAGGCTCATATTTCACCTCAAAATAGTTTGTATAAGGAAAATTAATCCTATTTTAGGGTGATTATTTATTAATTTTTTTTACATTACAGTATGCTACTGAGAATGGGGTATTGAATATTGATTAATAGTCAATATGCATATGCATACATATTTTCTTCATGCAAATATAATTTATTATTTGTTGAAAGTTTTTTCCCCATTTAAATTGAAAGCAAAATAGGTCTCATCATCCTCAAATTCCTCATACACACACGCATCACAATGTGACTATAGGTTAGTGAGATATTTAATACTAAGCGTCATCCTACACTCTTAGGTTTTCATGGAGATGCCATAAAAGAACCATTTAACAGCTGCTAAAAGAGCCAGTGGCCTAAAATCTGTTTTATTCTGCATTAAGCAAGGGGCCCCATCACGATGGCCAGCTATGGCATGTAATTGTTAATAAACAAAAAAACGGGAAGACAAATGAGAGTGAACGCTCATGCGCTAATATTTAGGAAAACGTCACTCTTGCTTGGTGAATTAATGTAAAGTAGTATATCGGATATATATATATCTACAGTGGGTACGGAAAGTATTAAGACCCCCTAAATTTTTCACTCTTTGTTATATTGCAGCCATTGCTAAAATCATTTAAGTTAATTTTAATGTACACACAGCACCCCATACTGACAGAAAAACACAGAAATGTTGACATTTTTGCAGATTTATTAAAAAAGAAAAACTGAAAATTCACATGGTCCTAAGTATTCAGACCCTTTGCTGACACTCATATATTTAACTCAGGTGATAATTTCTTCTGATCATCCTTGAGATGGATCTACACATTCATTTGAGTCCAGCTGTGTTTGATTATACTGATTGGACTTGATTAGGAAAGCCACACACCTGTCTATGTAAGACCTTACAGCTCACAGTGCATGGCAGAGCAAATGAGAGTCATGAGGTCAAAGGAACTGCAAGAGCTCAGAGACAGAACTGTGGCAAAGCACAGATCTGGCCAAGCTTACAAAAAAAAATTCTGCTGCACTTAAAGTTCCTAAGAGCACAGTCGCCTCCATAATCCTTAAATGGAAGACAATTGGGACGACCAGAACCCTTCCTAGAGCTGCCGTCCGGCCAAACTGAGCTATCGGGGGGAGAAGAGCCTTGGTGAGAGAGGTAAAGAAGAACCCAAAGATCACTGTGGCTGAGCTCCAGAGATGCAGTCGGGAGATGGGAGAAAGTTGTAGAAAGTCAACCATCACTGCAGCCCTACACCAGTCGGGGCTTTATGGCAGAGTACGGAAGCCTCTCCTCAGTGCAAGACACACTAAAAAACACCTGAAGGACTCCAAGATGGTGAGAAATAGATTCTCTGGTCTGATGAGACCAAGATAGAACTTTTGACCTTAATTCTAAGCGGTATGTATGGAAAAAACCAGGCACTGCTCATCACCTGTACAATACAGTCCCAACAGTGAAGCATGGTGGTGGCAGCATCATGCTGTGGGGTGTTTTTCAGCTGCAGGGACAGGACGACTGGTTGCAATCGAGGGAAAGAGGAATGCGGCCAAGTACAGGGATATCCTGGACGAAAACCTTCTCCAGAGTGCTCAGGACCGCAGACGGGTCCGAAGGTTTACCTTCCAACAAGACAATTACCATAAGCACACAGCTAAAATAACGAAGGAGTGTTTTCACAACAACTCTGTGACTGTTCTTTAATGGCCCAGCCAGAGCCCTGACTTAACCCAAATGAGCATCTCTGGAGAGACCTAAAAATGTCTGTCCACCAACGTTTACCATCCAACCTGACAGAACTGGAGAGGATCTGCAATGAAGAATGGCAGAGGATCCCCAAATCCAGGTGTGAAAAACTTGTTGCATCTTTCCCAAAAAGACTCATGGCTGTATTAGATCAAAAGGGCACTTCTACTAATTACTGAGCAAAGGGTCTGAATACTTAGCACCATGTGATATTTCAGTTTTTCTTTTTAATAAATCTGCAAAATGTCAACAATTCTGTTTTTCTGTCAATAGGGGTGCTTTGTGTACATTAATGAGGAAAAAAAAATTAACTTAATGATTTTAGCAAATGGCTGCAATAAAACAAAGAGTGAAAAATTTAAGGGGGTCTGAATACTTTCCGTACCCACTGTATATATTTAAAAAAAAAAAACATTATGGGGATATTTTTTACTTTCATACCTTGAATCATATGAGACAATAAATGCCGATTGTTTATTGTATATTGTATCTGGACAATAAATATTGCACACCCCTAACTGGACGTTCTGGTTTTCAGTCAAATCTTGCCATTTTGTCCAGTATGCATCAGATGGTCAGTGAACAGACTATGGTGGTCCATGAATACACCATCTGAAACTAGTAAAACATAAACAAAATAATTGCTTAGAGCAACTTAAAAAAAGGCTTATTTCCTGTATAAATGTGAATAATTCTTTCGGTGTAGAAACCATCTTGATCGGATAATCTGAGGTAATAATAGATGTTGTGATAAGGCAGTGGACTCCTGAATTTAGACCTCTGGGGAATGTAGGCACATGAAAAAATACTTTACAGGAAATATAGCCTCTCTTCTCAGTGACTCGCGCAGCTCTCTGCATAGAGGGAGCTCCACAGTGGGAACCACAGGTGACAGATAGCTAATAAAAGGGTGTGATTATGGTGCTGGAGCTGTTAAAGGAGTTTGATGGCAGAGGCTTTTTTTTGTTGCCAAATGTGCTTTCACGAATGCCAGAATTAGGCCTGAAACACTCTTTGCAGACACAAATGCTTAGCCAATTCATTACAAGCGCACAGTCTTACTTAAGCCTAGTAAAAGACTATGCACAGTTAATGTACTTGCATATGTAATCGTTTCCTCTTGGCTCACTTGGTTCACTCTGAGGGGGTTTGAACTGGCAATAGCCAGGGAGTCTGGCATGCTAACAAGGACGCTAAAGATGCCAATAGCATGCCTCTGCAGGAGAGTGAGATTTACTGTACCTGCACAGCTATCTTGTACCAGCTGGCCTCTATTACACTCATATCCATCCGGGTCACGGCACCACTGTAATCAGTTCTACACATTCCGGTTTAAGCCCAGTAACTGGCTTCAAAGTTGGATGTGCTTGGAAGTGCATCCCCTAGCATCACTTTTACAGGCCTTGATGCTTACCTGCAGTTATCTCATTCTAGCTGGCCTCCATTACACAAAAAGTATGTTACGTCAGACTTTGTCAACCTATTTGTGACATACAGTTATGCATTAACCCAGATGCAAAGCAGGCAGTCCCATTCATTCATACAGTCTTGCATTCCTGCGGCGCTAACAAACGTCAGTTTTCAAGGGGGTTAAAGAGTTCAAATGCCTGTGGCCATGCGTCTCACCTCCTGAGGGTTGCAATCCAACCAGAGATGCTCAAAATCAAAATTCACGTACAATAAATGTCTGTCTTTTTCTCTGCCTCTCTAGATGCTGCATAATAAACATGTGATGGTGCGAGTTGGCGGAGGCTGGGAGATGTTCGAGAGCTACCTGCTGAAGCATGACCCATGTCGCATGCTCCAGATATCTCGTGTAGAAGGCAAGATCTCGCCCATCTCCGGCAAATCTCCCAACATCAAAGACCTCGCACCCGACAGCTACCTGGTAGTGGCGGCCCACTACAAAAGCAAGAAGTAAAGAAGAAATGTTCTGAATAAAACAATGACTTTCAATGTAACATTTAAGTACAGCTCACTGGCCAGCCATTGTAGATGCCACAAGGACACATGGACTTCCACTTGGCTTTTAGAACTAACAAGTGTTTAAAGAGAAAAAAGCATGATAGTGTAGATCAGCTAGTTTGTGTATAACAAAGACACAGAGGAACTGGAATCCAGAAACAAGGCTGTTTTCTTGTATACCAGTTTCTTTCATTTCTTTTTAGTCTCTTTTTGTTTAACTGATTAAATATAAATTGCGTAATAACCTAATACATTCAATCATGTCTATACAGAATGAAATCGCTGGATTAATTTAAGTATTCACTTCTGGTGGCTTTTCTTTTTAGTGTTTCTTATATTAACTGTATTAATAATTTTTTTAATGGGGTATTATGTTCTTAGTATGTAAAATTGAGTTACATAATCAGATTACTTTCTTCAAGTAACTAGTAAAGTAACTCATTACTTTTAAGTTTACACCGAAATATCTGAGTTGCTTTCTCAAATAAGTTGTTTTCCCATTTATTGGCAGCTCTCATGTCCCTGTGTTGAGAGAAATTGGGAGTGAGGTGCAGAGGCACTTTCTTCAGCCTGAGGCTTGATAATTTCATGTCTGGTGTGAAAGGGCCTTTACAGTTACCAAAAATATAGCTTTTGGGTTTTTGTTATTAAAAAAATAAAGCAAGCAAGCCCAACCCAGGTGACAAAAAGTAATGCGTAATACATTACTTTCCCTAAAAAGTAACTAAATATTGCAATATTGTAATGCATTAGTTTTAAAAGTAACTTTCCCCAACACTGTTCACACCAAACATCAGAATAGGAACAAATATGATGGAAATGACTATAATCATGGAATGGTGGCTTGAATATCAGAAACTGCTGATCTCCTGAGAGCATTCAGTGAGCGGCAGCTCTGTAGAAGGTCAAAGGAGAATGGCCAGACTGGAAAACTTGGATCGCAACATCAGTCGAAAAATGTCTGAATGGACATCAATCGATCTCCTGAAGTCAGCCAAGCACAGGAAACTCTTATCATGAGTTCAGTGTAATCCAGTGGTCTCCACAGACAATAACTCAGTCCAATAGAGCACCTTTGGCATTGGGTGTAATGGCACATTCATAGCAAGAATGTCCAACCAACAAATCTGCATTGACTGCTTGATTTCTAGTTAACAAGTACCAGACTCTCTAAGGACTTTTTCCAGTAATAAAGTGAGCACTGTGTGAGTTATTTGCAGTACAGTATTGCACTGAAGAGGTTTGAGTACATCAGTTACAAAACAAACGTTTTTGCAACAAATACTTGGCTGTTCAATCAAACACAATCTTTATTTAAGCAATGCCTCCTTGCAGTTGTGGTTCTAAAACAGTTCCTGATTTGAAAGTGTGCCACTGCCCTCTACTGGTAAGCATGAACATTGCAAAACTTTGTCTGATGTATTGTATTATTGTTATACAGTGTCTGTATGTTAATATCCTATTCTGAATGAACCCTGGGAAGATATTTCACTTGATAATTTGGTGCAAATCTGTTTCCCTGTCACAAGCATTGAGTGAGTAGCTGTAGGCAGAGGTAATAACTCATGAGCATAACATAAAAGAAATGCATCAAAGGCAATATGTAGAGTTCACTCAGAGTTCCTAGAGATAAAGAGTATTCCACACTGTTCACTATAGCTCAGGCTGCTACAGTCACTGCTGCACGGCCCAACACATGAATGTTGAGTTTTAATGTGATAAGATTTTCTTAACTTAAGACAACCAAAGCCCTTCAGAAAGGGTGAGAAACTAATGTGTCTGATAAGATAAAGTGATGCACATTCAATTTGGTTCATAAGAACAGCAAGTCATACAATCCACAGGCAGTGAAAGTGCTAACTGACATAATATCCTTCAATATTCTTCATTATTATTATACTTCAAGTCCTGACAAATCGCTAAACACTATGAGCTTACAACCAAAACACACTGGTAACTGATGCATAAATATAAATGGCTAAATATGTATTAAATTATCCAAAATCCAATATAAAACATGCTTTTCAGTTGTATAAATGTGTATTAAAATGACATTCAGTTCTTGATCAATGTCAAAAATACAAAGGACAATGGTACAAAAGCTGCGTGTGTGAAATGATACATAAACATAAACTGAATAAGTTGTGGGAAAAAAACATTAATTGCTAAAAGCACTATCCCAGAAATCCAATAGCTTGCCCAGCTTGGCATATAAAGGGGTGTGGCCTGAATGCACTCTGGCCAATCAGAAGGCCTGGAGGATTAGAAGTTTTGTGTGGGAGCTTGACAAAAATTCTAGTCTCTATGCAAACTCCCCTTGCTAGTGTACATTTCAAAATAAGAACCGAAAGAACAAGTCAGCGGGAAATGACCAGTGATCTTCCCCACAGCCTGTGTTAGCCAACCTGCCACTGGAAAGAAAGAGAAAATAATACAAATAAATACAATCAGGATTTATCATGTGCAATGTAAAAATAATCATACTGCTTTTCATGAGCTTGGAGAATTAAAGTGGTCATATGATGTTGCTAAAAAGAACATTATTTTGTGCATTTGGTGTAATGAAACTGCGTTAGATTTGGTGTTTACGGTAAAACTATACTCGGCCTTATTTTCCACATATACTGTACATGGGTTTATTTGTTTCATCCTCTATCGCCCGCCTTTCTGAAAGGCTCGTTTTTACAAAGTCATCGTCTGAAAGCGCGAGTTTGTGCTCTGATTGCCACTTTCCAGTGCGTGTGATTGCCGAATACCTCAATTGTGGTGACGGAAACGTCCTCCATAAAATGCACTGCACACATCTGAATATTTGTGTTGAAGTGTTCTTGAACAGTGTTGTAAATACAACTGATTTGCAGTCGTGTCCTCTTTTGGAAGACCAAACAAGTAGTTTCGCTTTCACAACGAGAGAAAACGCGTCACACAAACAACCCCGGCGGGCTACGATGATGAGCAGAGCTTGCGGGACCTGGAATGGGGCAACGGGTGCTGGGCCACGGATACGTCTATCGAAGGAAGCGTGCCGTAGAATATTGCGGCATAACGCCGCACGCATGTGATGACCCCGGGCTGGAACGCATTCTTCGTCCTTGGTGAAAGCTGATCCGGCGATCCACAGAGCGAAGTTGTAGTATTTCCTCAGCAAACAGCACGGATCAGCTCCAGGCATGACAAAACAGATATCATTCTCTTTTGGAAGACCAAAAAAAGTAGTTTAGCTTTCACAACGAAAAACACAGCGTCTCTCCATCCACTGAGAATAAAACTTAACGCCTTCTGTTTCTTTCCTACTCTGCTTGAGCAGTTTGGGATCAGCGTTATTCAAATTCCTTCTCCGACATCGTGATGTAGACATGTGGTGACGTGTTAGAACGAGCCATTTTAGGTAGTCGTGGTTGACTCTTAACTTTTATAAAGGATATCTCTTTGGATTTGAGACTTTACATATTTTCTTTATGCACCAAGAGCTTGTGACTCTCCAAAGAGAAAGGAAAATTTTTTTAATTGCATCATATGACCCCTTTAACATCAAATATCAATGAAAGAAGAACCTTAACCTTTAGAAAATGTTGTCCCGCTCAAAGTCAAACCAAATATTATATGAAATATTTTCTATGTATTTTATATGAGGTTTGTTACCTGTACTTACATTCAACTCTATCTAATTATATATCATATAAATGTCTGTTCTGTTGGGTGGGTTGTAGGATTGTTTATTATTATTAGTTTTTTAATAGCTATGATATGCTGTTTTAATTAAACCAATAAAATACTTTACGAAATAAAATAAGATGTTTTAGTGTTTTTGAAATAAGCCTTCTGCATTTGTTTGATTAAAAAACAGTAATATTGTAAAAGCAAAATTATTAAAACTTATCGTTCTTAACTTACGAAAAACTTAACTATAACTAGTCTCAGTGTCACATGTTCCTTCAAGAAATAATTTTTAACCAGCTGATTATGCTTTTCAACATTTATTATAATCTAATATGTAATATATTATCTTCTTAATATCCATAGCTTATATTTGAAAATAGATGCCTGCTACTATTTGTGGTTAAACTGTAATTGTTTTTTTTTCAGTCCTCTTTGATTAATAAAACATATTATGTATTTGCTAAATATTTTGGTAATTCCAAAAATATCTTGCCCGCTGAATTTACCAAATATTTGATTTTAAATATAAAAAAAATAACTGACAAATATTTTGAACGGTCTTTCAGTTTTTTTCTGAATTCTATTGATTCTCAGCATCAGAAAATGGTAATCATAAGCGGATTTTAGGTAGATAAAACGCCAAGTAAAAAAAAAAAAGGATAAATTCATCAGGTCACATTACCTCTGAAGTGGACACGAGTAAAAACCTATTTTCATTCTAGATGCGTAGTTTAACATATCTTAGTATCTTACTTCATATAATATTAATAAATAATAAAATAAATAATAGGACACCAAGTTTGTCCTCTAGTTGTGGAAATGGTAAATAGTTATGTACCTTTAGCCCGCCGCCTTCAGAAGGTACAGAGTTCATAGTCTGTTTCTCTGTCTCTTCTTGTTTCTTCTTTTTCCTCTCCAAGGCTTCTGGGTTTTTGATACCTCTGTAGGTGATCTACACACAGTTCAGACAAAATACAGCTGCCACACCATACATGTTCCCATATTCAGTGGGAGCAACAGCACATTTCAGAAATGAATCCAAACATTAGTTAACAACTAGTCCAGTGTGTGATATTAATCAGTGCTCACGTGCAGAATCATGCTGCACCGTAGACAAGCTGGAAATGTGAGTACAGAGTGTGCAAAAACTAAAACTAAAACAAAACCTGACATAAATCAAAATAATCCTATTTTACTAAACAGATTTTCCCAACAAGTTCTCATTGCCATAATGAGTCTGGCCAATTTACAAAAAAAAAAACTATATATAATCTAATGATTTTCAATACTAAGTCATACTTTTCAATACTATTAAACTCTAAAGATGTAATGGGACTCTGTAAATGATAATGACGGTTAACAGCACTATCCATGGTTCACCATTATGAGATGTGTCGAGCAGAATAAAACGAGCTGTAATTGCTGATGCGAGTAAGATAGCACATGTGACATAACAGAGGATGGGCACGGTGTAAGGAGTGGAGTCCCGTAGCTGCCTTCTGGGACAGGACATCACACAAATGCCTGTCGTGGTGTTTCAGCTGCAGAGTGTCTGTGGACACAGCAGAATGAGGATGTGTACTTACCGTGCCGCTTTAGCACCTCTATGCTTGGCCTTAAACCTCTAAGAGACAGTAAAATGGCCCAGCAACCACATGTGTGCAAATTAAAATTATTCCACAAATCACTGATGTTTAAAAAGCATCTCAAAATGTGAGGATCATTGTTTTGTTGTCCTAATAGTTGTTTGCTGACTTTGAGAGAAGAAAAAAAAATTGAATAAAAGATGTAGAGCAGGAAGTCATGAGAGAATGAGTTTATCAAAATAGTGATACCTATAGATTATAGTAATAAATATGATGCAATGTGGTGCTGCTGAGACTGGGTCCAGTTAGATAATCAATGTTATGAATCTGATCTTATATTTGTGATTGTTGTGCTGGTAGAGGTGAATATGACATAAAATCCACTGACACCAACTCGGGTCATCATAATCGCGCGAATCCTGAGTTTGTCCTGATCCAGAAGTAATGATGGGATACTGAAGCCCAAATCTCCAACAGTATTTTGTAAACAAGGTATTTCAATAGCCATTTATGCATGTAATACTGTCAGATATCAGTGCTAGTGCTCTTGAAACATTACCTCTTTCTGTCTCTTCTCTGCAGCGTCTGCTAGCTGTCTTCTCCTCTTCTCCTGTGGAAAAGAAATGTTTTAAAAATCACCTAAGTATCTGCCAACCTTCAAAACAGACAAAAATTGTAGAACCAAGTCTTGACAAATATAAATTGTCAATGTACACATTTCTTGACAAAACTGGAATTTTATTCACTTTGGCATTTTTTTTCTTGTTATTATTATTAATTTAAAATTAATTAATTGCAGCAGAGACCGAAAAACCCTTAATGTGTCACATCAAGCTGTTGAGGGAACACACTGGAGTCGCGAGGAAATGTTTAACAGTCTTTAATCACGAAACACATGAGATAATTCACAATAGGAGCTTGAGCCAACACACGTAAAGAACGAGTAGACCTGACAAACACAAACAGACTAGGACTTAAGTACACAGGGAAATGAGGATAATTAACTAAACACAGCTGGAAACAAATAATGAACTAATCAGGGAACCTAATGGAAACAGGAAGGACCAAATAAGGAAACACAGGACCAGAAACAGGGGCAAAACACGACACAGAACAGTCTAGAATCCTGACATATCGTCCCCCCTCCCGGAAGGTGCGTCCTCGGGCGCCCGCTAGAACACAGGGGGGGGTGTACTAAGGAGAGGCTCAGAGGAGGACTATGTCCGAGAGGGCTGGCAGACAAGAACTCCCAGGATAGACGTGGAGGTGAGGGAACCAGGACCGAGGTGAGCCGCGGGGTCTAACGGGCCGAGGCTGAGTTTCGGGCTTGGAGGCCTAGAGACGGAGGTGATGTTTCTGCAGCCATTGCGCACCGCTTCAGTGAGGATGCCAGACCTTCGGAGCGCGCTACCGTACTTATGGTGGGCTGGGGCGAGCATATGGTCGCCTGCTCAGTCACGAGCGTGTCTATATGGGATAGGAGGCAGGAGTGGTCTCCGGGTATTCAGGGCTTACTTGGATCGGATGCCCCCTCTAGGCTGAATATAGAAAAAGGATGCGCTCAGGAGGCGCGACACTTGAGGTGGTTTTTTGGTCTTACGAGGAGTCTGTACTGGAGGCCGCTTTCGTTAGGCGCTGGCACTAGAGGTCGGCTCTTGACTGGATTCCGGGGACTGGATCCCTCCCTCCTCGTCTTTGCACTTTCGATGCACATACTCAGCTCAGCCTGCGTTCTGCAGGGGCTTTCCCCTCGTGGCGGGCCATATTCGCCGGCTGTGTTCTATGAATGCACCTGGTTCTGACTAGTGATCTCGTACATATATAGTCCTCCGTCAGCGCTCCTTTGCTCAGCGCTCGGCTTTGCGCTGGCTCCTGATCACGCGGGACATTGGCTGTTCCCTCAGCTGGATGGGCTCGGGCTGATGCTCCTTACACGGAATGGTGGTCTGGTCACTGGTCTACTAGTGGATTGATCTGACGAGATCATCCACTGAGCTGGATGGGCGATTCGTTCCTCTGCCAGATTTCCCTCCATGACGGCAGCGAATTCCGCTTGAGGGCCATCTTCGGATGACGGCGCTCTGCATGCGGTGTTCAGGCTAGCGTCATAGAACGCGCAGACCATCCGGGTAGCTGGTAAGTTTGGCGAGGGCCAGAAACAGTCTGCTATGGTCCTTGAGGGCTCCCCCTGCTCCAGCAGGAGGAAGAGGAATTCGGGGCGAAGGAGGGGATCCATAGAAACAACGGGAAAAAAATAACACACTGAGGAAAAAACTGAAAAAACACACGGAGGTAACTGAACTTGGTCAGGTCTTCTGTCACGTCACGCTGTTGAGGGAACACGCTGGAGTCACAAGGAAACATTTAACACTCTTTAATCATGAAACACAGGAGATAACCCACAATAGGACTTTGAGCCAACACACGTAGAGAAGGAGTAGACCTGACAAACACAAACTGAACAAACTAGGACTTAAATACACAGGGAAATGAGGATAATTAACTAAATTATGTTTCATTAACAAGGTTCGGGAGGAGCACGATCAGATAATCAATCAGTCTGGCCCAGGTGGAACTCGACAGCTAATCACCCCCACACCCACACCACAATACGTATATATACAGCCAACTTACCTCTGTTCCACGACAGTTTTCCAGCATTCGGTTTTGCTCCTTTGGCCATTATAATCACAGACTCAACTTTTTCCGTACTACGACGAGACCTGTACTGGGGATTTTTCATATCCTCCGTCGCAATAGGCTCACTCCTTTTCCACCAGTCACTGCCGCCGAGGCACCAGCTTCAGTCACCGCCACCGAATCTCTGCTCGACCAGCCACACGCTCTCCACAACGCCGAGGCTTAACCTCGCCTCCACCGGCGAAACTTCCAACTTCTTCCCAGACATCCTCGTATCATTCGGCCATGCCAACATATCCTCCGATCGGAAAGTGAATAGTATTTAAGCCTGAAGCAAATGCTGATTTATTCAGACAAACCATTCTCACGGAGGGTAAACAGAGCTGATTTGTATGATCTATTCTTCACCCTGCAAATTAGCCAAGGCGGCCAATAGATCGAGCAAAGGCTCGAACTCGCCTTGCTTGACACCACCATCGTCCTTCTCGAGCTTTGGGTCGCAGCGGCAGGCCTCAAACGAGCCTAAATTTTTAACCTTCCGTCACCAATCCAACCGTATCAGGCCATTTTTCTTACCTCCAATTCAGAAGCTCTGTCTACATCCCATCTTGACCCTCTTTTTGTCGATGACTTTAACCACCCCGTCACACGTATTTAGTTTCAAAAACATCTAAACGATGTTCAAAAACATTGTCCAACCAGGCATACCCATAGAAAGACTTTCCAGCCAATCCTTCCGAATCGGGGCAGCAACTACAGCAGCTCAAAAAAGCCTCTCACAGCAGCAGATCCAAGCTCTTGGTCGATGGTCATCGGACGCCTTCAAGAGCTATATTAGGACCAATAATTTTCCCACAAAGAAAGCCCATCTACTTCTGATCAGTTAAATGAAATTTGATGCTGCCGCTGCAATGCCCTGCTTAATTTGATACTGCCACAGCAGTGCCCGGCTCATTTGATACTGCAGATGCAGCGCCCTGCCTGCATTTTGATACTAACCCACAGTGATCAGTGAACCGCTTCATTTGATACTGGCGCCCGTGCAGTGCCCCCCCCGCCGCTCATTGATACTGGCCGCCGCCAGTGGCCCGCTCATTCGATAATTGCCCCGCCGCAGTACCCCGCTCATTCGATATTGCCGCCGCAGTACCCCGCTCATTCGATGCTGCCTGGTTCCGCCACAGGGGGCGGGGGGTGGGGACCCGCTCATCGATGCTGCCACCGCAGTGTCCCCCCGGTCATCCGATACTGTGCCATTTTCTTAGCCGCAGCCCCGCTCATTCGATGCTGCTCATGGAGCTGTGCTACTTCTCCGCTTAATTCGACTACTTGTCTCCTCAAGCAGTGCCCCGCTTAATTCGATACCACCGTTGCAGTGCCCCGCGAATTTGATACCGCCGCTGCAGTGCCCCGCTTACTTTGATACCGCCGCTGAAGCGCCCCGCTAATTGATACGGAGTCGCGCGGCCTGCCCAATGACCCCACCCTCATTTGATACTGCCTCTCTCTATGCCTCTTGTTGCGTCTGCTTATTTATAACTGTCCGTTTTTTTGGGTTTTTTATTGGTGGGTGCACTGCATGCGTGCCCCTCTCAGTTGCAAGTAACTGCGCTGCTGCCCTGCTTAGTGCAGATTATACGGCCGTTCAGCGCCCTGCTTAATGTTGATACAGCCGTCTGCATACCCTGCTCTGTTGATACTGGCCGCTGCAGGCCCCGCTTAATTTGATAGAACCTGCCAAGCCCGGTGCCCCACTCATTTGATACTGCCGCTGCAGTACCTGCTTAATTTGATGCTACCGCAGCAGTGCCTCTATCCGTCGTTTCGAGCCTAATGGCTTATTCAGCATTGGACAGGGCTCTCCCTTCCGGTGCAGCAGAGCCGCGGCTCCCTTCGGTCGCAGTGAGAGCCCTCCATCCGTCGTTTTGAGCCCCATTTGCTTTTTCCGCATCGGACAGGGATCTCCCTTCTGGTGCAGCAGAGCCACAGCTCCCTTCCGTCGCAGTGAGAGCCCTCCATCCGACGCTTTAAACCACACCACGCATTCAGCTGCCTTCATCGTGCTCCTTATTCGGCAGCATGTAGGGGTTTGCCCATCTGACTGGAGAGCTGCACTCTCCGTCAGCACGCATGCCCCTCCCAGTCGCCTGCCACCTCCTCGCACACCCCACTTTTTCTTCACGGCACGCATATTTTTGGGGGGCTACTAATAATTTTCTCTCCGGCTGCTGTCTCATGCCATTAGTTTCTTTTGGGGAGTTCTCTGGGTTCGGGCTCTATCCCGAGCTCGGAGCCCTCCCTCTGGACATCATGCCAAATATGCTACTAATTGCTCAATCATATTATATGTTAGTGCAAACTCGTGAAACAGCGTGGAAACAAGTATAAATAATCAGGAAACTAATAGGAAAATAAAGGACCAAGTAGGAACACAGGACCAGAAAACAGTGGCAAACCTACCCGACATTCCAAGAATCCTGACAATATGTGACCCTGAGCACAACCAGTCTTAAGGTTCGCTGGGTATATTTGTAGCAATGCCAAATACCCAAAAATGGTCACAAGTTATATTATAAAAATAAATATAAAGTAATTATTATTTTTTTTTTATGCCAAAAATCATTAGGATATTAAGTTAAGATCATGTTCCATGAAGATATTTGTAACTTAATTTTTGATTAGTAATATGCATTGCTAAGAACTTCATTTGGACAACTTTAAAGGTGATTTTCTCAATATTTAAGATTTTTTTTGCACCCTCAGATTCCAGATTTTCAAACAGTTGTATCTCGTCCTTTGCTAACAAACAATATACCAATGGAAAGCTTATTTATTCAGCTTTCAGATGATATATAAATCTAAATTTTGAAAAATTGACCCTTATTACTGGTTTTGTGGTCCAGGGTCACATATTGTTTAAACCTCATGAAGTTGGGAATTCTAGATTTCCATTCGTGTGTTTAGTTGTTTACACACACTCTCTCTCAGGAAACAGAAATGGTTCTGTACAAACACATTTAGAGGAACTTTTTACAAAAAAAGTTTACAAAGAAAGGGGGGGGGCTTCAAATATAACAATCAAGAAGAAAGCATATGCACACAAGAAAAAAAAGAAAAAAACCACCTGTGCATATTTAAAAAAAGATCTGGCAACAACAGTGGGATGAGAGTATAAATTACACCAACATTTCTGAATGTTTCCACAATAACCAAATAAACGTATCAAAGTTTTATCAATGTTTTCATAATGTCACTGAAAGCCATTATGTTTCGGCTGTAAGAACGAACATAGTTCCCAAACATATCTGGAAATGCCACGTTAGGTTAAGTTCAAGATTGAAATGTGAACGATGTAGCGCAATAATTTGCATTATTTAATAAATAAATATGTTCCAGTACTCACAGGGTCTGGTGTGACTTCTACTACATCATCCTCAGCTCCACTCAGACAGGGTAAACACATCCCCATACTGACGTTTAACGAAGCACAGGCACAAATAAAACTATTTTCAGCCAAATGAGAGTAAATCTGAGCACCTATAATGATGATAATGATATGCTCTAACAGTCTAACAGCGCATATGCTGCTATACACCCACTATGAGAGCAGCTTGAACGGAACTAGAAATGTAAACAAAGCTGTGCGGAGCTACTTTAGCCAGCTACCTCTACTGAAGTAACATTTACCACACTTATAGACTAATTTAACCTTCAGCGAACCTCCTTCTCACGCCTCCCGACATTTGTTTTTGATTTTGTAGCGTAATTATGGCGTATTAGTTTAGCTGAAAGTGTAGCTGTCAGGATGACACCATTACATCAGCTCCTTTAGTCGAGGGAAGTGAAGCTCAACAGCGCCGTGCTGCCGTATGGAAGTGAAATTACTGTTAGCTACTACTGATGGTGACATTTAACGCATAACAGTTACACATAACTTTACAAAGAATGTGGTAAATTGCTTTCAAGCACACATCATAATCTGTCATACAAAACGTCTGCGTGTATCTTATATTCATGTAGCCTAGTATTTGAAAGCATGCAAAAACAGTGTAGTGCAAAAATGTCTAAACTTGTCAAATCATCAAAACCAACAACATATATGTTAGACCCTATTCCATCTGCTACGGAAAGAGGTGCTTCCAAAATTAGATCCTCTTTTGAATATTATTAATTTGTCAATGTCAGGATATGTTCCAAAATACTTCAAACTGGATGTTATTAAGTCTCTCATTAAAAAAACACAACTTGATCCTAGAGAATGAGAATTACAGACGAAAATTCAGCCCTGGCACTGTAGCCACACCGACCCACATTACCACACCGACACAGCCCCACCCACGGACACACACATTCACTACTTACATTTGTGTGCAGATGGTGAAATAATATAAGCAGTACCATATAGATATTTAAACATTTAATGTATGTGTCTGGCAAACAATGCTTACTACTTTTTAAAGAGCACACGTTTATAACAAATTTACACATACAGTAAAAACAAAAGAAAAAGAATCTGAGGATGTTGTAGAGTCTGTGTGCTGTCTGTTTATGTCATTTGTCTGCCGTTACTGTCATTCTCTACAGTATGTTGTTCTTTGTTGTCACTGTCTGTTGGGTTTTTCCTACCTCTACCTTTTCCTACCTTCTCCTCCCTGTTCTCTGCTTGCGCCTACCCTCGCAATCCTTTCCTCACACACTGGTGTTGAAAACCAGGTTCGCTGCGGCTGTAATGATTTTCACAACCTCCTAGTTAAATGAACACAGTATATGAGTAAACTTACAGCAAAAGAGTTTCTCACTGACTGCTCTCAACATTGGAATACACATGAATACAAATAAGTAATAATAGCAAAAAAGGGAATAGCAAAAACTATAAATAGTAGCAGCAGTAAAAATCCTTTTTTTGATATACAATAATTTGTGAATAACGTAGCTGAAGTGTTGCAGTTATGTGCTGCTTTGATTTGTGTATGTAAAGTTGGGTGTGAGTGTGAGGCGCTGGATATCTCTCTCTCTCTCTCTCGTGTGTTGTGTGTGTGTGTTGGTGTGTGTGTGTGTGTGGTGGGTGTTGTGTGTGTGGTGGGGTGTGTGTTTGTGTGATGTGTGTTGTGTCTGTGTTTGTGGGTAGGTGTGTGTGTCGTGTTTGTGTGCGCTGTGTGAACACAGGCACAGGTTCCTCCTATCCTAAGAGTTCATTAATAGTTAATTAGATCCACATAATTAAGAAACTGGCAGCATCTGTATCAGGGTGTGTCTCTCTCATTGTGTCTTCCTACGTCCATGACACTTGACTCTGCAGTCCACCCTACCATGGATTAATTGCACACTGTAAACGTATATGTACGTATATGTATGCGTGCTCAATGTTTTATTTTAATACATGACTATCTACATATTCAAAGTAAATTTCACTACAAATGTCTACAGTACTATATGGCTATTGCCATACAAACCCAATTCCAAAAAAGTTGGGACACTGTACAAATTGTGAGTAAAAAAGGAATGGAATAATTTACAAATCTCTTAAACTTATATTTTATTCACAATAGATTATAGATAACATATCAAATGTTGAAATTGAGATATTTTGAAATGTCATGCCAAATATTGCCTCATTTTGGATTTCATGAGAGCTACCCATTCCAAAAAAGTTGGGACAGGTAGAAATAAGAGGCCGGAAAAGTTAAATGTACAAATAAGGAACAGCTGGAGGACCAATTTGCAACTTATTAGGTCAATTTGGCAACATGATTGGGTATAAAAAGAGCCTCTCAGAGTGGCAGTGTCTCTCAGAAGTCAAGATGGGCAGAGGATCACCAATTCCCCCAATGCTGCGGCGAAAAATAGTGGAGCAAAATCAGAAAGAGTTTCTCAGAGAAAAATTGCAAAGACTTTGAAGTTATCATCATCTACAGTGCATAATATCCTCCAAAGATTCAGAGAATCTGGAACAATCTTTGTGTGTAAGGGTCAAGGCCGGAAAATCATACTGGATGCCCGTGAGCTTCGGGCCCTTAGACGGCACTGCATAAATTCAGGAATGCTACTGTAATGGAAATCAAAACATGGGCCCAGGAATACTTCCAGAAAACATTGTCAATGAACACAATCCACCGTGCCATTCGCCATTGCCGTTAGTGGCTAAACAACTCTATAGGTCAAAAATAATTCCCTCTATCTAAACATTATCCAGAAGCGCAGGCGTTTTCTCTGGGCCAAGGGTCATTTAAAATGGACTGTGGAAAACTTTTCTGTGGTCAGACGAATCAAAATTTTGAAGTTCTTTTTGGAAAACTGGGAACGCCATGTCATCCGGACTAAAGAGGAAAAGTACAACCCAAGTTGTTATCAGCGCTCAATCCAGAAGCCTGCATCTCTGATGGTATGAGGTTGCATGAGTACGTGTGGCATGGGCAGCTTACACATCAGGAAAGGCACCATCAATGCTGAAAGGAACATCCAAGTTCTAGAACAACATATGCTACCATCCAGACGTCGTCTCTTCAGGGAAGACCTTGGTATTTCAGCAGGACAATGCAAAACCACATACTGCTGCTATTACAACAGCATGGCTTCGTAGTAGAAGAGTCCGGGTGCTGGATTGGCCTGCCTGCAGTCCAGATCTTTCACCTATAGAAAACATTTGGTGCATCATAAATAGGAAGATGCGACAAAGAAGACCTAATACAGTTGAGCAACTAGAAGCCTGTATAGACAAGAATGGGACAACATTCCTAAACTTGAGCAACTTGTCTCATCAGTCCCCAGACGTTTGCAGACTGTAATAAAAAGAAGAGGGGATGCCACACAATGGTAAACATGGCCTTGTCCCAACTTTTTTGAAATGTGTTGATCGCCATGAAATTTAATCAACTTATTTTTCCCTTAAAATTATAATTTTTTTCAGTTTAAACATTTGATATGTCATTTGTTGTATTCTGAATAAAATATTGAATTTTGAAACTTCCACATCATTGCATTCTGATTTTTTTTTTTCACAATTTGTACAGTGTCCCAACTTGTTTTGGAATCATGTTTGTAGGTTTTTGATGTGTTAGACTATATTGCAAGTAGCCTACATCAGTTTTTATCCTAAATCCCACTTTATCTGCTGATGCAATTCAGTAACAGGCTTGTTAACACTTAAGTTAACCAATTATCACGAATCAATGACATTTTAAAATATACTGGGGATCTACGCTAAGCTTACAACTGTTTAATACAATGTAAGCTACTGTCAAAAAAAAAAAACAGGAGCTAACTGGGGGGGGGGGGCGCAAGAAACACTGAATAGTGTGAAAATGACTTGTGCTAGCTGTATTTTCTGTTTTCTTTTTACCTCTGCGGCACTAACTGTCCTCTGCAGCAAGCAGCCGAATTTAAACATTTTGAAAAGAGTTCGGTTAATTTTAAGTATTTAGCAGCGTCGGACTTAAGCCCTTTTTCTTTCCTTTCTCAAAGTTTTTCTGCACCACCTTTCCTTTTTACGGTCCATTATCAAGCGTACTATCAAACAAACAGAAAAACTTAGCTCATTTGCAATCTCTCTGATGACGTGACTACGATTTGACTAACGGTTCCGGTCGGCGTCCCATCTCGGACCGGAATGCACACCGGCCAAGTTGGCCGACTGGGCAAAATGCTTAAAGTTAACATTATTATAACATTATTTAGTATACCTAGAGAAAGCGTGCAAGCGCATACAAACCCGTCCTATGTGCCTGTTTGGCCCGTAAAAACAATTTTTATTTATATTATTATTAGAAAAAAGCCTGACCGTGCTTTTTCACCCACATGCAACAACACATGTCCGGCCCCTCTGGCATTTTCAGAATTGCCAGATGGCCAACCGCCCCTGTCCTGACCGTCATCATTTGTACGCAGTGACTTGTCGAGGCATCATATCTTAGCACAATGCAGTATGGAGTACCACATGCTCAGTATAGAAACCGTGCTTTTCCATACACTTTACTATGTTACCTCCTTTTGTTACATGGTGTTAGTTTCCTGTTATGCTGATATTACTCAGCTCTATAGTTCTTCACGCCTGACGAAACAATTCCGCAAAACGAACGGAGTGCAAGTAGATATTAAGAAAACGGGTAGTAGTAATTTTCTGCTAAATTCTGAAAAAAAAATATATATATCTTTTAATTATTATATTTAGGGTTAATAATTTGGACCAAAAACTCAGCATGTACTACCTAAAACACTGTCTAATACGTGATGCTGCTTCTGTTCATTTTCCTCGTCATCAGTTTTAGAACCTAGGTGCTATTGTGAAATGCAATCTTTCCCTTGACCAATACGACCGTGCTGGCAGCTGCATGTAAACCACAAGCCATCTGTATTATTCGGCCAGCGGAGACTGGCCCCGCTCCGACCGGGTTTTCTCTCCAAGGTTTTTTTTTTTTTTTTTCCATGTTGTCACCGAAGGAGTGTTTGGTTCCTTGCCCTGTGGCCCATTTGGCTTGCTTAGTTGGGATGCACAAAAGAATTTCTTGTCATTATTGTCGGCTTGGATTGCACAGACTCTATTGGAAGAGAGCTGAACTGGATTATGTATTATTATTAATAATGGATTATTAATAATGACAGTTTAGTCTTGAAGGAAAATAAATGTCTTGATGGATTCTTTCTTACAAACACACAGCTTTTCGTTTCACTGATGGACTGGAGTGGTGTGGATTGCTTGTGGATTATTGTGATGTTTTTCTCAACTGTTTGGACTCTCATTCTGACGGCACCCATTCACTTGCAATGAGGATTCCATTGGTGAGACATGGATGTATTGCTCATTTCTCCAAATCTTTGAAGAAACAACGCACTACCATGTTCACCCTCGGCCCGTTTGCGACCGCGTTCTGGGGAGGGGGTCCCCCTCGGTCTGTTCACCGCGGGGCCCCCTCAAGCGACTGCACCAGTTGCACCCCCCTAAGGACGGCCCTGACTCCACCCCATTTGTGGTTGCTGAGAATAAATAAACATCACTATGGGCTCATAAATGGTGCCAGCGTTTCTGCCGAATACAAGTTTGTTCCACTTTTTCAAAACACCACAATGAACAAACAGTGGTAAGGGACTTGAAAATCGTTTGCAATAGAGATGCAGTTTCAGCCAATCCCGTCAGAGCATCAGGATGCTTACAGAAAGCAGAAGGCAAAAAGCTTTGAGTCGGAGAAATGGCCAGGACATTCATCATCACAGGAATCTGGTAATTAGCTGTGTTCATCTTCATTTTCAATTTTAGCAATTATGTTGTGCTTGTGCTTGTATTATATTTTATCAGAGTATTATATTATTTGTATTATTTTGTATAGTTATTTTAGGGCTGCAAATAACTGGTTTGATAATCGGTTCGGTATGTTTACCAGTTTTTTTTTTTTTTTTTTTTTTTTTTTGTCGTGTACCTGAAAACTAAGAATATCCCATATTAATTTCCAGCATTTTATGAATTACTTCTTTGACATTGTCCCTTATTAACAAACTCATAGTTTTATTTTGAAAAGTTTATACATTATGCTACAATACAAACTTTATCTATGGCAATACATTCCTATTTTTCTAAAACCCAAAAGTAATATTTTTTCTTTTTTTTTCTTATGAGTTTAAGGTGAAATGTGACACAGACCATTTATCTTTCACATTTTGTCTTCATTTTGAATTTGTCTGATGTCTGGATTCTGTTAGACGATACAAAGTTCTACTTTATCATACAGACAGAAATGAAGTTGAAGTGTGGTTTACCAAAGAGGTTCAGACTCAAGAGATTTAAGAGACTTATTTGTTGTACTAAATAATCAATATTGCAGGAAGTCTGAGACTATCGATCATGCTAATGTGGAGGAAGCAAGGGCATCATGCTACATGAGTCTCACAACTTTAAATTCCCTGCTGTGAGCTGATTGTGTTAAAGGCATATGAAACTATTACTTTTAAATTGAATTCAGTTGATACTGGTAATTATCATATCATATGTTTTTATACATTTCATAATATAAATCATATATAATATAATTCATAAAATATTTTAATTAATATATATATTTTGCATGTGTTGTAATGTTGATTTGATAATTACAAAGTAATTTTCCCCATTTTTATTAATTAACAGGCGGAAATTGATCAAGACAATTGATATTTGTAAGAGTCAATAAACCATATGTTTCCAAGCAGCTTTACATGAAAATCAATAGATGTACTTTGCTTTATCATTCTTAAACATTTATCCCTAAAGCAAAGTGATTCAATTAAAATTTTGTTCTTTCCTTATGGAGTGTTACAAGCTGGGTGGATACAGAAGATTGTACTAGTTGCAAATTCTAAAGTGTCTCATAATTCCAAAAGAGATTTCTTTATAAAGTTAGAGTCATCCACACCTACCATAAAACAGTCTCGTTCTAAACCCACGCCCCCACAGTCTCATAAGATCACGGTGTGGAAATTTTTGCATAACGCCGCCCAAATGTTCACAGAAAGGAAGAAGGCGTAACTTTTATTCTCGTTGTTGTATTGTTGCTGCCGCCATGTCGTGACGATGCTGTGTGCTTCGTTGTGAAGCGAAACTACTTTGTTTGGCCTTCAAAAAAAAAAGAGGATGATATCCGCTTCGTCAAGCCTAGAGCTGATCTCTTTGAGCATGGTCCTCATGAGAAATCCTCACTTCCGCGCGTGCGATTTTTACCCCCCCCACCCCCCGCCCCGGAAAAAACAAAAAAAAAAATAGTTTCGGCTGGTTCTCCATGGACCGAAGTTGTAGTCCAAGCCCGGTGTCATCGCATTTGGTTGCGCAAGCCCCGCCGAACTGCTCCTCTCTTCGAATCACGGAACCGCGCGCCCTCGCCCTCCGTGTCCCTGAGACCATGTTGTGTTTTGTATGGTGCGATCCTGGGAAACTGGACTACTTTTTGGTCTTCCAAAAGAGGACACAACTAAATCTAGTGGTTATTTTGTATTTACAACACTGTTCCAGAACTGTTCAGCCCAAGTATTCAGATGTGTGCAGCGCGTTTTATGGAGGATTGTTTCCTGATCCTGGGATACTACAATTCTGGCTGTTCTGACTCACAGACTGTACGTAAGTTTTTTTATATTTAAAGAATTTGCCACTGATGATTCACACGTGAGTTTTGAGCAGTGTAGAGTATCACTTGTTTTTTGACATTTCTCCGATCACAAATGCAGACAAATTGTTTTATGTTTACGCGGCGCAATACGCAACGCAACGCATAAAAAGGCAGTATAAGTCATTATAATCAGTAATTTTTTCCCCACTGGATGCAACAAATGCCTTTTTTATAATGGGTTTTAAATGTTTTTGTCTCGTCGCTCCAGCCGGACACGGCATCAACCTTATGTTAAGGGGCGTAACATTTCCGTCACACCTTTGAGGTATTCGGCCAATCACAATGCACTGTATAGCTGGCCAATCAGAGCACACCTCGCTATTTCAGACCGATGAGCTTTGTAAAAATCGACGCGTTGAGCTTTGTAAAAATCGACGCGTTTTTGAAAGGTGGGGCATAGAGGAGAAACATTAATGTACAGTATGTGGAAAAATGTTTTATTTAACCTTAAACCGCATAAACACATTTCATTATACCAAATAAACAAAATAATGTTCTTTTTAAGCAACATCATATGACCCCTTTAATAACAATAAGTTGCACTTTGAAGATATAGCTGTAAATGTTTACATTGTGACCGTACAAACATCAGTGTAATATAAACATGGTAATAATCTGATTTATAACATGTAACATCATACCTTAAAATAATATTTATCGAAGTATTAATCCAGATACAATGTCCAAAATAATCTGAAAATATTTAATCTCAATATTTAAGATTATGTTTCACCTGTTTATTGCAAAAACAGTTGCAATATATACTATATATAGAATATTTGGGGGGGGGGGGGAAAGAAAGTTTGAGATTTGGGAGGGTCAAGAACAGCAGTAAGGGTCAAAGCACATCTTTTCCCAACAGCGGTGAATCCAGATGAAAAACTCATCAGATGAGACACGAGGCAGAGAGCCCTGATGGATGAGCACTGAATTCTGGGAATTATGGTCTGTAATATGCTGTCCACTTGCAGCCTGTCCAAAGGGCATGTTCATGTCCACTGTTTCTGTCTTAGTGTTGGCGTCTTCAGCCTGCAGGCCATCAGTAAATATAGAACCAAAACGGTGTAAGAAAATAATGTAATATTCATGTTTTATTTTTATCTGTGCATGGAGTGTGTAGATTTGTGTTTAAAAAACGCATACATGCAACTCCTATTGATGTGACTAAAACAGGCAAATGTGAGAAATATAGGAAATGTATGCAGAGCATGTGGCCATGTGGCAATGGAGAGATAAACACATTTCTATTTTATTATTTCATCTTGCTGGATTTATATAGTTCTAGTCTCTCAGCACTGACTAATAAAGCAGAAATTCAGTTTTTAAAGTAGCAGCAATGTTAAAATTGAACATTATCAAAAAGGGAAATAATGAAAAAGAATTCAATTATTTAAAAAAAATATAAATAAACAAATAAGAAAACAGTAATCAGTTACACTCTTAAAAAGGTTATTTATGGGAAATTCTTTAAGGAGTTTCTTCTTGTTGAAAGTTGATGGAACTACATAATTTGTAAAAAGGTACATGGGTAAAAGTGTTTTATTTTGATTATAAGAAAATGGCTGGATAAAATAGGAAGGACTAGCTCCGAGATCCATTGGTGTGGTGTAGGATAGGTATTGGTACGGGGCTGACGAGACGTGAGACTTGCGGATCCATTCGCAGAGCTTTATTAGCCAAAGCAAGCACGTGGTCATGTACAGCAGGCTATTGGTCATATGAGGTCAAAACAGGTATATGGTGGGCAAAACACAAGAATAGTCCGAGGGCTAGCACAGGTCGACGATCGGCAGACAAAATCAAAAGGGGCAAGACAAAAGGGGAGAATCCAGGGAACCAGGCAAAGATCAGAAACCGAGAAAAACAGACAAGGCAAAACTAGGCTAAGGCACGACTGAGGGCTCTGTAGTGTAGCTATCTCTAGGAGACAGTGATAACCGCTGAAATACAACAATAAATACTCGGCAGAGGGAAGGTATCAGAGTGAGTGTTAAATAGTGAGGTAGTGATATGAAACAGCTGGGTGCAATTAGTGTAAACAGGTGTGTGCAATTCGTGCTGCGTGCAATCAGTGCAATGCATGATGGGAAAAGTAGTCCAGGGTGATGTGCAACAGTGTGCAGTGCGAGAGTCAGCAATGTCACAAGTTCATGGCCGGATGTCGTGACAAGGTCTACAGGTAAATAATACTTTAGCACCATCAAGCAAATATTGGTTATGTTTGTACGTCGTTTTTATAACATTGAAGTGCAGGCATATTTTACAATGTATTTATATACTTACAATATAAATATATAAATTTACTATATTTACTTATAATATTATTCATATTTAAGAAATCAAGTATTAAATTATATAAATTAAGTATAGATCATTTCTAATTCAACACTTATTTATTAAATATGAATACTATTTCCATAATTTAATAACGTTTGGCATTACAAACCGTCGTAATCAAGAAATGTCAAGTACAGCATACTGCATCTAAAATGCCTAGACCTATTTGTTTTTTTACTAGTTGATTCTCTGTGTGCATGGTATAGTCAATGATGTTGCAGTGGCTAGTGATAGTGAACAGGTGAAGGTTCATTTGCTGTGGGGGTATTTATTGTCCTTTGGGAGAAAATAAAATTAATACAACACTTCCGGGATTCTGTTGTGGGCAGCATATTTAAAGAGTCTATTTTACTATAGCTTTCCCGGGCAAGATTTTAAACACATGTAAACGCAATTATGTCATGTCATAAACAATGACAATTCAAAAACAAAAGGAGAAAATATTCTTGTCCAGTTCAACTTTTAGTCAAAATCTGCCTTTTTTTTTTTGTCTGAGGTTTGTGTTGTTGTGGTGAAAGCAATGAAATGATTAACTACCAAATGAGAGAATGTGTCTATAAACAACAGTGAAATCAATAGCACTAACTGTCTGAAATTTCCTTCACATTTTGAATTGATGAAGTGATCAGCTCAAAATGAACTTGCAGGAGCTCTAATAACTCTCAGGAACTCTTCTTGGTTCATTGATTTAACCTCTAATAAATATTTAATCAGTGAAAGAGACTGCCATGGTTTATTTGAATTCTTCACAGAAGCATAAATCGTCCAGAAGCTTTTGGATAAATGAAGTTTGTTGGAATCTTGTTGCTTTGGAAAACCATTTGCCACTTTCATTTATAGCGACTTCAGAGCTCCTCAGTGATATTAATTCACTTCTGCCCTTCTGTTCTATTCTAATCAAGTGTTACTAATGATATTATGTATCAGATAGTGAACCCAACGCTTCAGAATGAAATTAAATAATGAAACGAAATGGAATAAGTGGGGAATTTGCTCTGACATGCTGTGTCCTGTTTCCTGTGCAGACGTGCACAACAATGAATCCAGGACAGTCTTGCAGTGGTATAGTTTGAGACCAGACCCTCCAAGATCAAGAATAAAATCCAGAAGAACCCCTAAGACCGAAACCAACACCAAGACTCCAATTTGCTAGCTTGCTTTATTTTATTTTTATTTTGAACTTTTTATTATGGAAACCATCTAAAAAAAAAGCAATTCAGTTATTATATAGCATATTTGTGATATTACATTTCATTCAATTTTTATAGACATTTGTCTAGATAAACTATTATTACAAACAAACAAACATATAAATATGAAATTATATTAAATATATGTATCTTTTAATAATACATATTTACATAATGCATAGATAATATGTGTTTACATAATGTTAAGACAGGTACTACACAGGTTTGTTTTGTGAAAAGGGGGACTCTCCATAGGCATAATGATTTTTATACTGTACAAACCATATATTCTATCACCCTACACCAACCCTACCCCTAAACCTACCCCTTACAGGAGACTTTGTGCTTTTTCAGATTTTCAATACACTCCATTCTGGGTGATTTATAAGCGTTTTGAAAAGTGAGAACATGGGGTAATGTCCTGAAAAGTCAACCTTCTCCTTGTAATACCTATGTCATAACCATGTTATTATACACATTTTGTCCTCACTTCTGTGTCACAAAAAGTTCACACACAACACCCACACACACACAACACACACACAAACACCCACCACAGATAGACATTTAAGTGTACAAAAATTTTTGTTTTTTATATTTATTTTATTTCAGTTCAAATGTATTTTTGATTTCCAGCTAATGTGATAATGTTTTTTAATTATGGTTTTAGTTTTAATTTTAGTTTTTAAGATAAAGATAATACCCTGATCTCCTAAAGACAATCTCATACTGTTATCAGGTCATGAAAGTTTTTTTGTTTTTGTTGAAACCTAAGTATGACATTTTCAAGCAATTGAATTAAATGAACTACTGCTGTTTACCCTGTTTGACACTACTTCCATGCTGTGATACAACCACTCATCAACTATAATGTTTCTCTTATGATAGACCGTGATACAGCAGACTGATATAATCAGGCACTTTGACTGGCAAGCCAAATGACTCCCAGTACAGAATGACAGTAGTGCAGTTCCCCCATCCACATCAATACACTTTCATTTCTCCAGTAGGGGGCAGTATCAGATCTCAGGTAATGACATGCGCCACACTGCAGCAAAGTCATTTGACCAGGATATCAAAATTAGACCAATGTTAATCAGCAAAAACACCTCCATTATTGTGACAAATCACACTATGCATGTGCAGGAGGGTTTTGCAGTTTGTGTGCTGTTAAAAGGACAAACATACCGTCCAGCAGGACAATACGGAGACTGTGTGGGGACAGTAGGTAGTGGAGGTTGCCTGCTGTTTGCAGGGAAGGCAGATGGTACATGCGACTGCAGAAGTGAAAAACACAAACAGGATGGGGGATGAAAATGCGGATCGAGAAGCTCAATAATATATGGAAACTGTCTAACATATTCTGGCTTTCCAACAGTCATGTTCTGGGATGCATCTGTGTTTACGTGTTGCTTATCACGCCTCTGACATTAAAGTGTTTGGACGACCGTGACGCAACCCACTGCACATGCCCATCTCGATAATAAGTCCCTTCTCATCAGACCACCCCAACATCGGGAACTGAAGAAAATAAACATCAAAGAGGGCAGAAGAGAAATGAATAATCCAGGATGAGAAGAGATGCACATTGTTTAATTTATTGTAATTGATTGCAGTTGTCTAGGAAGCAATAAAAAGGTAAAAAGTCCTCTTTTGAATCTGCCAAGTGCAAAAGGGCTAATTTTGAGTCCAATGTATTTCACAATAGCACTTTCAGATTTAGAGTGTCATGAATAATCATTTAAAGAGGCACATTTTATGTGACTTTAGCACATAAACTATGGCGTACCAATTGTGCCAAAAATTGTGTTGTCTGCTTGTGTTGTTCTCTCTGTTATGCGTTTAGCTCAATTTTATGCAATTGCTGCTCTCAGTGAACATTCTGCAACAAATTTTAGATATCATGGTAAACAACAGAACGTTTAGATTTTTCTCACCATCTTGGTTGAAACCTAAAGCCTCGTACATTTATCGCGCGCACTTATCGCCAACGTTTTTTGATGCGCCTTTTGTTTTCATACCCAAGCGATTTTCGCAGGCAATGAGCCGCGTGAACGTGCAAATTCACTCCCTGACATTAGATGGCGCTTAATGAAAAACAGAAATACCCCGGTACACATCGAATCCTATTTGATCTGCAATTCCTCTCCATAACAACTCCCTCTTATCGAGATTTTTGTAGTCGCTGTCGTGTTTGTCAAAGTCCTTTGTGTTCAGACACTAATGAGACCAGCAGCTCTACCTTCATCTTGCCTCGATGCATCTTCTTGGTCTAGTTACTTCCTCTTCGTCGTTAGGTATCAATTCGTGCTCGGCAAGACCGTTTTGTGCTTGAGCGCCACCAAGTCGTGTTTTACTGTAACTTCAGCAGCTCCAGGCACGTGAACAAAAGCGCCAATCTCATTGGTCGGCCCGTTTTTAAAGCAGAGCGTCAAACCAAAAAAACAAGCCTGAGGCGGTTTTTAAAAAATGACACTTTTACACCTCGCGTTTTGCGCCCTTTGTTTAGTCACAAGGCATTAAAAGTCGGCCGATACTCGTTTGCAGCAGCGATATTCCTCCCGGTGTGAACAAGCCTTAAGATGAAACCTAATGACTCGTGACACATTAATCAAGACTTTATAGACCATTATAGTCGAGAAACCACAAAGCAGCCATCTTGCGGTAGCTTGTATATTTCTCTGACATGAAGGCGTTGATTTACTTCTTTTAGAGTTATCGAAAGTTATCATGTGCATTGTAACGTTCAAAGTGGATGTCGTAACAAATGTCAGTAGACCGGGAAAATTTTAAAAGAGCAGTTCATTTTTCATAAAATCCTAGGATCTTACCTTCATGCTGTAGATTGCGAAACTGAAGATGCCCGAAGACGGGTGCCCGTGTTGAAAAAGACGGAGCGACATAAGGTCCAGCAACACTATGCTAAATGCTATAAAAGATAATGCATCTCATGTTTATAGAAAACTCATTATGTCCAATAACAAATGCGGTTCCCGAGTCACAACAGCTCTCCCCTGCGCAACAGCACCTCTGCACAGAAGACTCCACCTCCTCCCTGCGACCAGGTGATGACGCTGTCCCCGAACAGCGTGAGGAGATCCCTCAGCAGGATCAACGCGCGCAAAGCTCCGGGTCCTGACAACATTCCTGGGCGTGTACTGAGAGACTGTGAAGTGGAACTCACTGATGTCTTCACAGATATTTTCAACATCTTGCTAAGTCAGGCTGTTGTCCCCACTTGCTTCAAAGCTACCACCATCATTCCTGTCCCGAAGAAGTTGTCTCCATCCTGCTTCAATGACTATTGTCCAATTGCACTTACCCCCATCCTCTTGAAGTGCTTTGAACGGCTAGTCATGCACCACATCAAGTCTGCCCTCCCCCCCTCCTTGGACCCCCTCCAGTTTGCATATCGGTCCAAACGCTCGACCGCTGACGCCATCGCCACTACCCTCCACCCAGCACTCACACACCTGGACAAAAAAAACTCATACGTCAGAATGCTGTTCATAGACATAGACTGTTCATACTGTTCATCCCTCTACAGCTCATTCACAAACTGGTCCAGCAGGGGCTCAACACTTCGCTGTGCAACTGGCTGTTGGACTTCCGGACTGGAAGACCTCAGGCAGTACGGGTCGGCAGCAACACATCCAGCACCATCATACTGAACACTGGGGCCCCCCAAGGATTTGTGCTGAGCCCCCTCCTCTTCACTCTTCTGACCCACGACTGCACACCGTCAGACAACTCCAACCTCCTTATTAAGTTTGAGGATGACACGACTGTAGTTGTCTCATTAGCAACAGAGATGAGACAAACTACAGGAGCGAGGTGAGCCGCCTGGCCGGGTGGTGCAGTGACAACAATCTCTCTCTGAATGTGGAGAAGACGAAGGAGATTGTTGTTGACTTCAGGAGAGTGCGCACTCAGCATGTCCCTCTGACCGTCAATGGTGTGACTGTGGAGAGGGTGAGCAGCACCAAGTTCCTGGGTGTGCACATCACAGAGGATCTCTCCTGGACTGACAACAGCGCAGCACTGGCCAAGAAAGCACAGCTGCGTCTCTACTTCCTCCGCAAACTGAGTAGAGCCAGAGCCCCGGCCCCCATCATGTGCACCTTCTACAGAGGCACCATCGAGAGCATCCTGACCAGCTGCATCACTGTGTGGTATGGCGCCTGCAACGCGTCCTGCCGCAAGACACTTCAACGCATAGTGAGAGCAGCTGAGAAGATCGTTGGTGCCTCTCTCCCCTCCCTTCAGGACATCTACAACACCCGTCTCACCCGCAAAGCCCTCTGCATTGCAGGTGATCCCACCCACCCGACACAAATCTTCTTCAGTCTGCTGCCATCAGGGAAGAGACTGCGGAGTCTCCAGGCCAGGACCAGCAGACGGAAGGACAGCTTCATCCATCAGGCTGTCAGGAAGCTGAACTCCCTCCCTCTCTTGCCCCCCCTCCCCTCTTTTTCCCCATGCACCACTGAACTCTGACCCTGTGATGGACTCTCCCACTCCCCCCTCCCAAAGACACACACACACACTGTCACTTTAATCAAAGTCTGAATAAGCTCTTTTGCACTACAAATATTTTTTTTTGCACTACAATCACTATATCAGCACTGTTGTTTACTTTACTGGTTTGAACTCTATCTGCCATATGCCTTGTGCGTTAATCTATTATCACATTTTTACACATTTTACCGTTAGCTTTGTCAGATTTGTATAGTCTTTTGTATTTGGATTTGAATCGGGATTTATGTTTATCGTATGGCACCAAGGTCTGAGAGGCTAACGCACGTTTCAAGCCGCTGTGTTATATGTTACGGTACATGGGGGAAGAATTGAAATAAAGCAGCTTGACTTGACTTGACTTGTATTGTACAAAGCAGTCAATATTCTTTTGGCACAAATGGAACTCCATACAAAACAAGCACTTTAAAGTTGCTGCTTCAATTATAAACGAACAGCCTGTCCATGGTTCATGCTGTTGCATTGTGGCATTGATTTTGTTGTGAATGAGTTGGCTCTATGAGTTTTATTTGTAATATGGCACACTGTGTTCCATTTTGAGTATGATTCGTTTGGAATGGTTTGTGTTTTGATCGTTCACTGTAACATTCTGTAATAGTGTTTGATGTTTTTTACATAATTTATGTTTTTTATACCACAAATAATGTACAGTTGTGGTATTTTGGAAAGGTTTTGTATAATTACTTTGAATAATTTAAATGAAAGCTGGAAGTGGTGCTAAATAAAGAACCATTTGGGAGGCAAAAGAGCCGGTTCTCATTGCTGAGCTGAGCTCCCTAAAAGGAACCGGAATTCCTGTCACTAATTCATGGCAACTTGCTCTGGCAATTAGCCCATACTTGACAAGAAAGAGTCTGTTAAGTACATAAACTAGGCCTTTACATTTTCTGAAGAAACGGTTACTAATGCTTTCCCATTCAAAGTCACTGCTAGGTTGTTGCTGGTGTTTGCTATGTGATGCTCTGCTACATGTTTGTTAATCTGTGGTCATATTTTTCCAGAAGAAATTTCACCTTTTAATTGGAAGCCACAGGTTTGGGAATTTCAGGAAGAAAAATTTTCCCATGCAGATTTCCCAACTGATTCAAGTTGGTCACTCGACTTCACATTGCTGTCCAACAGAAAGTTACTTGGTTCTATTATATGGTTCTAAGACCTTTTTTGCACGACAAATTTTGTCGAAATTTCACTAATGTGACCACACTTTTAGTGTATTGCTATGCGGTTGCTAGCTATATGGATGTGCTTCTTCCAAACCAGTTCCAAACGTCGCCCTGTAGCCAATTTCATTGGCCAACTTAATCGTGCAGTCACCTTTCAAGGTATATTCCTTCGATTTAGCTCAGAGTTCAGAGTAATGCTAACAACGAAGAGATGTGCTAACAATGCTATTCTGGGGTTAGGGTGTAATGGTTGTGGGTTAGTATTTGTTTCAGTGTTGGTTAGGCATTCAGCACTGTGATTGGCATGACCAATGAAATCTTTAGAATTGGCTGTGGGCGGGGTTTGGGGGAAAACGTGTATAATTATCACTTTTAGCTATTTGTTTGCTTGGTTGTTTAGATGGTTGCAAAGGCTTCCCTGATGAAAAAACCAGCATATGCTGGTTAGGTATGTTTTGATGCTGGGATGGTGGTTTAAGCTGGTCCTTTGCTGGTTTATGCTGGTCCTTTGCTGGTTTAAGATGGTCCTTTGCTGGTTTATGCTGGTTTATGCTGGTCATGTGCTGGCAATTTAGTTGGTGTCAGATTAAACCGGCAAAAGGACCAGCATAAATCAGCAAAGGACCAGCTTAAACCAGCAAAGGACCAGTTTAAACCAGCAAAGGACCAGCATAAACCAGCAAAGGACCAGCTTAAACCAGCATCCCAGCGTTAAAAAACATACCTAACCAGCATATGCTGTTTTTTTCAACAGGGTTTGAATGGTTAATGTGTTGTTATGCGATTGCTAAGGTGTTCTGTGTGATTGCCAGGGCTTTGCTATGCAGTTACTTTAAGGTATTTTGACTAGTTTTTAGTACATAGCAGTTGCACATAACTGCTAAGGTGTTGTGCGTGGTCATTAGGGCACTACTATACAGTTACAAAGGACTTCTGAATATAGTTGTAAGAGCATTATTGTTTGTTCGCTAGTGTGTTCTGGGTAGTTGATAGGGTGTTGCTACGCAGTTAGCTCAAAACCAAAGTTGTTTTCAGGGGTAGTTAGTGCATTGTTGTGTGATTCCTAAGTCATCTCTGCTGTTGCTATGTTGTTGCAAAGTCTTCTAGGTTGTTAGCTCATTGGTATTGAGATGCTAGGCTGTCTGGATGTTTGCTAGGTCGTAGCAGCTTCCAAGTCTTTATGATTTTGGGGGGTGTTCACCTGTTTTATCATGCATTAGGTGAAAATCGTACATCCAACTTCATAGAAAAATAATAGAACATGGCTGCATAATATGAGGTATCACGCATACCCGTAGCACAAATGTTTCATGTGCTGAAGTTTTATACTTAGCATTAGGGGTTGTTAAAATCACCAACCCTACATTTGATCAATAATAATAGTGATGCTTGACTTAGCTAATTAACATGTGTCAATATGCATCAGTGCAGTACAGATGATGATTTCTATTCATGCTACCACAGTCAAAATGTTTCCGTGTGTGTGTGTGTGTGTGTGCAAAATATTGTATGATTGATTGTTTTTTGCTGGTCTCAGCAGATGTCTCTGTCATTTGTCACTCATGGTTGAGGTGTCAGCACTAACCTGAATGGATATTGATTTCTTACACTTTTTTCCAGCACTGTCAGACTCTTTTTCAGAGTGGGAACCTGCATAGGATATGTGACATTTCTGTCAGGATGGGATAGACTGCATTGAATTTCACCTTTCCAGCCATGCCCAAATTTAGATCTGAAATAACATGTCAGCTAGGCTGACTGGACTCATAATCACACGAGCCCATAATATTTCAAACTGCTTTTCTGTGTTCACAGTATCCATGGGGTTTGTGACAGCAGCCGTGTGAATGAATGACTTTTAATGAGACCAGCCGTTATTTGACCGTCTGGACTGAAACATTCTGATGCTTAAATAAGTGCAGAAAGTTCAAATCATTAGTGTCTAACCGCTGCTATTCTAATAGCCTTTAAAACACATAAGATACAACAGGAATAAAGTAGCTAACATAACTAATCAGTGCTGCAGAGATGATGTATTTTTGTAGGTTAAAACCTGGAAATGAGTTAGCATTTTCGCACTTCCGGTTTCATCATTCTGGTTAAATGCATGAAAAAGGTCTGTTGTAAACACAAGCTCAAGATATTTTTATGTTTTATTCTAGGACATAAAATACATCACAAATAATGCCTTGTGAATGAAGCCTTTACTTATCCTGAAAAAGGCAGTTGCCAACAAGTGGCTAAATGGGATTACAGAGGTTCATATAAATTAGCTGCCAATTCGCCAAAACGTAAAATTGTTACGAGAGAGTACAAGAGAGTTGCTGAAAACAAATTGCTGACACCTCCTCTCATCAGTTTAGCCCTATTTAGATTTTTTTTTCTCAGTGAAAACAAGCGGTGTAGCAAACATTACTAACCACATAAAGCTCTAGCTATTGGGTCAGCGCTTATTTATTACTGGCATGACAGGACCTTATTCTATATTGACCACTGATATATAAAAAAATAAATAAACTACTTCTAGTGGTTGGTCATCGATGTGTTGACTAACATTCATTAACGTTTTTTAAAAGTTATATGAATGTTAGGACAAAATGTTATTAAAGTAATGTATATGGAACATTATTATAACCTTTTTAATATTTCATATAGGCCTACGATATCATAACGTTGATAGAAGACATTCTTAGAACAACATTCTCGGAACATCCTTATGATGTTGTTTGCTTGAATCTTTGTAGCCTTTAAATAACATAATCACAACAAGAAAACTGGGCATTTTAACAAAATATAAAAAAAAATAAACGCTCAGAAATTTTGGGTAAAAAGAAAAGTTGTAAGAAACGTTTTGGAACCTAACGTTTTTGTTTTTTTTTGTTTTTCTTGATTCATGAAAAGTAAGTCTGGACTTTATACCTTTAGAAGAAACAACTGTTACCACCTGTTCTCTCTTCTATACTCTCTCTCTCTCTCTCTCTCTCAATCTCTCTCTCTCTCTCTCTCTATACTTATATATATATATAGGGTACAATGGGGCTAAAGGCACACCTTAAGAAAAAATGTGCTATTCACTGCGCCTAAAATGTATAATTGCAGAAAAAATATATACGTTGTATAGAACATTAATGGAGCAACATATTTTGCGTGAAAATAAATCATTCAAGTTGTTTATTCTGTTTAAAAATCTTATAAATGTATGAGCTGGCAAGAGGGGCCTTTTACCCCACACACAGGGTAAAAGGCCCACGGTATTGATACAAATACTTCAGCTAAAATAGTTTTTTTTTCTTTAAATAATGTCTAAGATAATACTTGTTCAAAACAATCACTTTAGCAAAGATTGTACTATTTTCTGCTTATTTTGAAAAATAAAGAAGAATTGTTATCATAAAATACACTCTAAAAAATGTTGGGTAATAAAACCCAGCCTTGCTTTAAAACGGAACAAACCCAGCTATTGACAGCGGTTGGGTTGTTTTGAACCCAACTGCTGGGTCAAAACAACCCAACAGCTGGGTCAAAACAATCCAATAGCTGGGTTTGTCCCTTTTAAACCCAGCGCTGGGTTATATTTAACCAGATTTTTTAGAGGGTACTGTCAGTAAAATGTAATATAAAATATATTTTAAAAATACAGAACACAAATCATTTTAATAAGTAAGTTCTGAAAAGTATGAAGGAGCTCCATAATAATGAAATAGGCTATACCTTTTTTTTTTTTTTACAGTAGTAACAAACAAATGACTTGGTTATATGATATGATTAATGTTCTGTTTTTAAATTATGATGGTTTCGTTCTAACATGGGATTATCTCTAAGATGGACACCAAATAATATCTGATATTTAACATCTGAATCGAACCAGTCTGTCAAACAAAGGGAAAAGTCAGCACTCTATTATTTATCATGTTAATTCCTGGGCCGTTAGCCCAACGCAGGGGCGCTCTTTACCCAAATACCATACTTTACATATTCGTTAGGTATTTTAAAAACTGTTGCTTAATTATTTAACAAATACTGAAAATCATTAAAGAAGACCTTTGTCTCAAAATATTGCAGTCATTGAGCGCTTCTGCATTTGCTATTAAATCTACAACATTTAAAAAACACATAAAAAAATCAATAAAAGCCTTTACCCCGGGGCCTTAGCCCCGTTGTACCCTAGAGTATATAATATATATTATATATATATATTATATATATATATATATATATATATAAAAACCTAAATTTGTTACCAGGGGTCTATCTGTCACGCATTGTCTAGCTGTTTTTGAGAAAAGGTCACTTACACCCCTGGTCAAAACTATGCTAAATCAATATCGTTTAAATTGTTGGGCAAAATTCTGACAAAATGGAGCAAATAGCTGGAAATTATGAATATAGTTGGTGCATTATTTCCCGGAGATAATGCGTATCGGGTTATCCTCTCATCATTTCCTTATCTTGTGTCCAAAAACAGAACGGAATGGAGATGTGTTTTTCAAAAAGTTACTGTGCTTAACTTGACAGCGCGTCTTAGAATGCAACGCTATGTCGCGAAGCGTTAGGAATAAAGAGCAGGACGCGACATAACAGTCAAAGACGTCCGTCTGACGCATGTGTCCAACAATTCAAAATAGCGCAGACGGAACGCAAGAGCACGTTCTGTGTGAACGCCCCCCAGAACGCGGGTCATTTGGTGTCCGTCCATCCTCTTACAGTACGTAACCATGACAACAGCCCCGGATGGTGGAGCGCGAGGGTAGCCAGGTGTTGGGTTGCGCAGAGGAGAGACACCTACGCGATCGCTCCATGCTTTCCCATGTATCCTGCCTTCATCTTCTGCACGCGAGGATCTCTATCGATAACCACCATGGTGCATCACTCTGGATCCATACAGTCCTTCAAGCAGCAGAAGGGTCAGTGTGAGCGCTGTTTTTGCGGGGGTTTGTGTGTGATAACGCGTTTTTGGGGAAAGTGCGGCTCTGGGCAGCTGTAGCTCATGTCCCGGTTTGGAGATGCTTTCATGATATGCTCAACTTCATGATGAAGTATTTGGCGCATATTCGTTTGCTTCTGGATGCCACTGGATTACAATATCGTTCTCATGAATAGATCACGAGTGAAACAACATTTTCTCTTATTCGCGTTTAGATCTCATGGATTTGAATGTTAATTGCATAGGATGAGTTTTCAAGGCTTTAAAACATTTAAATATTAAAATATGAATTATAGATATGTTTAGATTATGATGTAAATATTATAATGCATGTAGCATATGATTCTATTATTTTTGTATTTTGCTTGTTTGATCCCATATTTAAATCTGTAAGGATAGAAATTCTTTAAGATTGTTTGATCAAGGATGTCTCTCTGATATCTGTCTATTTTTGTTATTAAAACTACTCAACTGTGATATGCAGCAACAACAACTCTGATGTAACTTAGGGGTTTATAAGGATTTCTTTTTGCCATTTGAGGTTTAATTGGACTGGATGTTGCTTCGCTCTTGTTGTTCTCATAGCTGCAGTTTTGGTGACCAGTAACATGAACCGTAGATTTAAAAAAAAGAAAAGAAAAGAGGGCAGTTACTGGTACATCTTGACTCAGGGTTATGGGAAACACTTCCCATTGATCTTCCTTCATCTTGTTTAATGGGGTCGCCACACACACTAAGTGGTCATCTGCCTATTAAATCACACTGTGCTGAAAATCGCTGCTCTCAGGCTGATTCTGACTGAATTGATGATTTGATTTCAGTGGAATGGAAAAGAAAGAGCCAATTTTACAGGTTTTAGTAGCTCGCTATGGGAAGAAAAGGACAGCAACATTCGTGCACTGTGTAGAAATTACAGGCATATGTTACACTTTGCTTTGATAAAGTGCTTTGTTCCTTGTTTTGAAGATATTAGATACAGTAACACAAACAGATATGATTACACTTCTCAGGACGTGGTCAGTGTAAAGAAAAGCACTTGAGGAAATAGCTCTATAAAAATCTCATTACTAGTATTACAGCATGTTATTATGGAGACTGAAATGGAGATTGAAATGGGTAAAAGACTGCATTGCCACTTAGTAACTAGCAGTCTGTGTATTTGAGCGTAGATTCTTCACAGCACTCTCATCTCATTAAGCAGATCTAGCCTATTTTTGCATCAATCTTCTGCAGCCGTTTAGTTTAGAAATCCAAAATCCATCCAGAACACTGCCTTGTTCCTGTCTCATGCAGCCATTAAGCAGTGGGCCATACAAGAATAAACATCACAACATTCTTGAATATTTTGATTATAACAAAACATATGGTGATACATATTTGTTTTATTCATCAATTCATAAAAAATTATACAATAAAATACAATAATAATATTATTGATAATAATAATAATAAGTTTATATTTATTTTATGTTATTTTCATTCGTAAAATATAATAAAATAATTTTTCATACATATGACACATGAGAAACAAAATTGGTACTTCGTATCCATAGAGTCAACAAATACTAAAAAAACTAATAAACTAAATATAACAACAAGTTTAAAATAACTTCAATTATTTTAACAATGCTAATGTAAGTGTGGCCTCTCAACACATTTTGAATCATAATAGATATAATTTACAAAAAAAATCACACGGACCCATAATTATCAGAATCAGAATCAGAATCAGAAGGACGCTTTATTGCCAGGTATGTTACACATACGAGGAATTTGTTTTCGTGACAGAAGAATAGAACAATAAAATAAATAGAACAAGTAAAATAAGGAATAAAAAATACAAATCGACAATTGTATGTACAGGCATATAACAATAGACAGTTGTATGTACAAGTATATTATGTGCAAACTGAAATGTACACTAAGTATGTGTGTTAGATAAATATATAAGTGTATAGATAATGTTGTGTGTTCCACAGTTATTGTCAAATGTTCATGAGATGTATTGCCTGAAGGAAGAATCTGTTCCTGTGTCTGGCCATTCTGGTACTCAGAGCTCTGTAGCGTCGACCAGAAGGCAACAGTTCAAAGAGAGAGTGGGCTGGATGTAAGGGGTCCAGAGTGATTTTGCTAGCCCTTTTGCTCACTCTGGATGAGTACAGTTCTTGGAGAGAAGGGAGGGTTGTACCATTGATTCGCTCAGCAGTACTGAATACCCTCTGTAGTCTTCTGAGGTCAGATTGGTAGCTGAGCTGAACCAGACAGTAATTGAAGTGCAGAGGATGGATTCAATGATGGCGGAGTAGAACTGTTTCAGCAGCTCATGTGTTAGGTTAAACTTCCTCAGCTGGTGAAGGAAGAACAACCTTTGTTGGGCCTTTTTAACAATAGAGTCGATGTGAGTGTCCCACTTCAGGTCCTGAGAGATTGTAGTGCCCAGGAACCTGAATGACTCCACTGCAGTCACAGTGCTGTCCATGATGTTGAGTGGAGGGAGAGCAGGGGAGTTTCTCCTGAAGTCCACAATCATCTCCACAGTTTTGAGCGTGTTGTGCTCCAGGTTGTTGAGACTGCACCAGTCAGCCAGCTGCTCGACCTCCTGTCTGGAAGCAGACTCGTCACCGTCCTGAATGAGGCCAATAAGTGTGGTGTCGTCTGCAAACTTCAGGAGCTGACAGAGGGGTCTTTATTGGTCTTTAGAGGTGGAGTCGTGGTGTATAGGGAGAGAGAGCAGTGGCGAGAGGACGCAGCATGAGGAGCTCCAGTGAGGAGTACGGTGCTGGATGTGTATTTCCCAGCATCACTAGCGCTGTCTGTCGGTCAGGAAGCTGTTTGATCCAATGACAGACGGAGGGGGCCGGAGAGAGATTTATTCATCACATAAGAATAATAAAATAATAATAATAATAATAATGTGGTGGATTTTATTTTATGTTTACATATATATAATTACATATAAAAGCATGGATAATCCACATATTATGCAATAGTTCCTGAGGTAATTCACTCAACCTGATTACTTTCTTGCAGGTTTGCTGATAACAGAAAAGTGCTATTGAGAAAGATTTACGTGGACCGTAATAGTAGCTATGAGGACACACTTTATTATCAAGCTCTTCCTCATTTAATCTCTGAATGTAAAGTGATTGGACTGAATGGCTCCAGTGTGATGCCATGTCTTGTGCCACAGTAAATTACACATTTACCCTTTAAGCATGTATTTATAGTGCCACTTTGTATCCTCACCTAGACACGACTCAGTCACGGTCATTAGCTATCGATCTAAGAGTGGATATGCAGATTATTGCAACCATTAGAGGCTCTTTAATGACTCACAGTTAATTATTTAGGACTCATGCAGCATGCCAGGACAGAGGTAAAGCCACTAAACGCTGTTTCTTCAGGGTTTCACGGGAGACTAGTGCACATTCATGTGCAATTTCTGTTTATTACAGTAAGCAGATGCTTTTATCCAAAGTGACTTCCAGAACACTTATTACACTGGCAGTCCCTCTGGAACAATGGCTCGCAATCCGTGAAGGTTTCTAATCAACCTGTGTCAGAATAGGGAATTTTTCTGAGAGTGTATAACAGCATGCCTCACTGCTTACCTACCATTGCTGGAAAAAGAAACTATTGATAGTCATGACTCTGTTCTGAAACATTAGTCATTTTGTCGCACAACCATCATTTGAACTACGTAAGTTCAATAATATGAAATCGTTGTCGTCATTGACGTCGTCATGCGTGGTTGAATAATAATGTCAGCTAATTAACTAGTTTAAGATTGAATAAACATTAGATTATTGCTGTAAATAATGAACATGGCATCTGAGGACTACTTAGCTATTTGTGACCCTGGAGCACTAAACCATTCTGAAGTCGTTGGGGTATATTTGTAGCAATAGCCAAAAATACATTGTATGGGTCAACATTATTGATTTTTCTTTTATGCCAAAAATCATTAGGATATTGAGTAAAGATCATGTTCCATGAAGATATTTTGTAAATTTCCTACGGTAAATATATCAAAACTTAATTTTTGATTAGTAATATGCATTGCTAAGAACTTCATTTGGACAGCTTTAAAGATGATGTTCTCAGTATTTAGATTTTTTTGCACCCTCAGATTCCAGATTTTCAAATAGTTGTATCTCGGCCAAATATTGTCCTATCCTAACAAACCATACATAAATGGAAATCTCATTTATTCAGCTTTCAGCTGATGCATACACCTCAGTTTCGAAAAATTGACCCTTATATGACTGGTTTTGTGGTCCAGGGTCACATTTTGTTCTCGTTTGTTATGATTCAATCGCCATTTCCCTCTTAAGTCATACTCTGAGATTTAAGAGCACATACAAAGCTGTGCACTCAGGAGCATGATCTATTAAAGTCCACATGGCATACTAACAAGAAACTAGGTCGAGAGCTGTAGTTCCAACCACAAAAGTTTACGAGACTGTTGGAACTGTGATTTTCGGAAACACTGTTTCGTTGAACTGTGTTAGTAATGAGCTTGCGATCATAGTTTGTTTATAGTGCTTTTTGGGAAATGCACCCGTGGTTGTGTGGCTGCAGCTGGTCTGTGTTATCAGTGAGCTGTGCAAGTAAACAGCACTGTTCGGTTTTGTCCAGTATGTCACACAGAGATTGGTGGGGATTGTGCAGGTCAACTGAGATTTGGGGTGTTTGGTTTCCCAGTAACTTAAAACTACATAAAACTTACTGTGTGACTTAAGGAAGAGCAAATTTGACATGCAGATTTACAATTAAATAAATGATCTATTAACACATTTCACACTGCATAACATCACACTTCTTTCTAATGAAATTTGAAGTAAACGTATGCAAATCCATATGTTTTCTCCAGTGTTTTACCACCTCAAGTTTTCATTATAAATATACCCCATTGTCATGCCTTGTTGCATTTACCTTTATGCCCTTAATGTTGTGGCAGTTTTCCCCCATGGTGTCGGAAATGGTAGCAAATATCGATATTTTTCAAGGTATCGTAACGAATTTTAGAAATTTCGGTTACGCTTTATTTTAAGGTGTCCTTGTTACAGTGTAATTATACATATAAGTACTGAGTAATATTAATTAACTACATGTACTTACTATATGGTTAGGGTTAGGATTAGGGTTTGGTTAAGGCTTACTTGCATGTAATAATGCATAATTAATTGTTATTATAATAGTAAGTACATGTAACATGTGTAAGAAGGACACCTTAAAATAAAGTGTTACCGAAATTTCAGTATTGTGGCAATTATTGCTTATTATCAACTATTAATACTTAATTTCATGCTTAGTGTTGCTAATTTTGTAAAATTTACTAACAGTAAAAATATTTTCTTGACCAATTTGTTTTTCTGCATACTTTTTTATTAACTGGTAAAAATTATTAGCCTGCATTCATGCCCCTTTCACATACAGTAGTATGTGTAAAAAAAGTCTTAATGGTGAAATTTCATTCAAAACAATTCCAGATGTTGTAAAAACAACACAACTTGGTCTTTAGCTGGTCTCAAAGGCTGGCCAAGCTGGGTAAACTGCCAACAGACCAGACTGACCGAACCTGGGATCCCAGCTAACTAGTGTTGGCTCATTTAAACTGTTTTCGCTGTCAGCAGTGATCTTCCAATTCTGCATCAAAGCTTCCTCAGATGCCTAACTAAAACCCAAATGTCCACCGACCTCAGAACCCCACCTGTCTCAAGTGCTTAATGACAAAATAACTGCAGCAGGAAACTGGCATTCTACCTCCTCCTATCTCTCTCTTTCTCGTTGCGTTCTTGTTTATGTTTTGGGGGCTTTCTCCAAAAGATTTTTTTCAACACATCAGTTAAATGAAAGCAGGATTTTGCCCAAGCAGTGCATGCCCTTGATATAAGAGTGAAGTGTGGAGACTGCAGAGGAAGAAACATCCCAGTCAGGGAAGGTGAGATGTGATGGGGATAGAGAGAAAGAGACTCTTTGATGTTTAGGCCTCTGCAGAAGACTGGGTTTATATTCAGTTATGTCCACATCAAAGCATGTGTAACGGAGACGACGAGACGAGAGACATGCAGATCCATTTGCAGGCTTTTATTAAACAGAGACGTGATCATAAGAGGCATGGGCCAAACAGTTTCAGGCAAGACAGAGTATTCCTAGGGCAAGCATGGGTCTACGATCGGCAAACAATATCCAGAGGGCTTGACACGAGGGGTTACCCAATAACACAAGCAATAGTCCAGGCAAGGTGCAAACACAGTCCGAAACAGCAGGCAAAGGGTTAATCCAAGATACACAGGCATAAGATCAGGAAACAGACAACAAGGCAACACGAAATGACTAGACTTAGACTAGAACTAGAAACGGAAACTTGGAAGGGCTTCGTAATGTAGCTATCGCTAGAAGAGTGACATACGCTAAACAATACTCGGCAGTGAGAGAGAGGAAGTCCATGGCTTTTAAAGCGTGTCTCATTGGATGCAGCTGTGTGTGTGTAATCAGTGCAATGGATGATGGGAAATGCAGTCCAGGGTGATGTGTAACAATCTGTGTGGTGTGAGAGTCAATGTAATGGGAGAGCGACCTCTGGTGGCAATCGGCCAGAAGCATGTTTGGCCACGGACTCCTTCACTGGCATAAAGTGTATCTTATCTCATTATTACAGAAATATGCAGTGCCAGGGTAATGCATTTTGAGCATTATGTTTCTTTGCAAATTGTACCATTTGAGTGTTGATAATGGATATTTCACTAATTAATGCTCTCATAATACCATAAATAATGAAAATCTGTATTTTAGCATTTAGGCTAATCTTGAAAGCGTGAGATGAATTCTCAGCTAATGATAATTGTTGGAAGTGTGACAGACGGCTGAGGATGGGTTTTATTATTTACCACATAAAATTTAAGTGGACTTGAAAATATGCTCTCAAATTCATTTTAGGTTCAGGGCCAGATTGGCTATGGCTACATCCACTTCAATTTGGATACATTTAAAAACACATCTTATTAGCTATGTTTTGGGGCATTTTTGCTCAGCGAAAATGTAGCTTTTTGAAAATGCTGTTTTTATGTTGTAGTGTGGGCAGTGAAAAATAAGTATTTGAGGAGGTATTTGAAAATGCTGATGTATGTTTAGTCATGTGATCCATTCAGTCAAAATGGCAGCCAATGTTGTGCCTGTTATTCACTTTTATAGTGTTGTTAAAGTTAAATGTTACATTGTACAATCTTCATATTACATTCTGATAGAAAATGTTTTCACAGTTCCTATCCTGTGGCATAACTTGAGATCAGTAGTGTGTTAAATCATTCATGGAATGGCAATTTTGTGTGCAACCTGGACACATCAATGAGTAATGTGATATTTTGATAATGCAATTGTGCCAGAAAAAAAAAAGTGAGCTTTTATGAAGTTTCATGCTTGTGCAGTAAGATTATTGTGGACGGAGAGCGTTTGCAAACAAATTGGAAATTGAAATTAGGGAATATTAACCAAACAACAAAAAAGGGGGAAACCACACACTACTCTATAACTTAAATATAATAAGTCACCCAAAATTAAACATCAACACTGGTTTTAAACTTATAAAAGAACTGCATGACTAATTTTAATTACATGCCTGCTTCCAGGTCAGAATCCAACAGCACTGAATCAACACTTCTAGCACAATTTTAACAATACATCACCAGTGCTTGGACATGACAATAAGAGTCAGGCTGACAAAGATGTCGTCCAGCCTTATACAGTAGATGTGTGATACCAGCTACTGACTGCTTCATCAAAACTCTTTTCAGGCACAGACCTTGCAAACTTTGTCAAATTCAGAGTCTAGTTCCTCCTCGGTAGCACTCATCCTGTACAAACAGACCGGTAAGACTTGACTTAGAGCCGTTTCATTACTTTCTCAGTTGAAGCATTTGTTTAGTTTGCACCCTTTAGTTTGGTTCATTTAGACATGTGTGAGCACAGCAATCGCGTGTGGGTCTGCACCACAACAATCAGTCTGAGATTGCCTGAATGAGGTGGTCTCGACCCAACTGAAAACAAACTCTGATTCGGTTCGGTTGCGGTGAAAATACAATCCAACCCAACAGATCAACAAACCAAGCTGTACCATAATTCATAATGGGAAATGCATTATGTAAAAACCAGCAGTGTCTGTTTCTGTGAGTGAGCGCATTAGTGATTGAAAAGCAAAGAAATATATACATATTTGCAGTGTTGGAGAAAGTTACTTTTAAAAAGTAACTTAAATGCATTACAATATTGCGTTACTCCCTAAAAAAAGTAACTAATTGTGGAAAGTAATGCGTCATGTTACTTTTGCGTTACTTTTTCTCATCTGGGCTGTGCTTGCTTGTTTGCTTTTCAAATAAAAATGTTCAAATTTAAAAGCACTTTCACACCAAGGGCCCTATTTTAACGATCTAAGCGCATGGTCTAAAGCACACGGCGCAGGTGCACTCAGGGCGTGTCCGAATCCACTTTTGCTAGTTTAACGACGTGGGGGGGGGAAAACGGTTGCGGGCGCACGGGGCGCATGGTCCTAAAAGGGTTGTCCCTATTCTCTTAATGAGTAAGGGGTGTTTTTTGGGCGTAACGTGCAATAAACCAATCAGAGAGGAAACGGAGCTGCTCATGTGCGAGCAAATAGCTAGGCTAATTCTGATACATGCAATGACTATCCATTATGACATGTAGGCATTTTATATTTATGTAGCCTACACAATAATAATCTCTTACATTGCAGTCCTTTAATTTTAATATTTGGCATGTTTGTGTGCTGCTGTACATCCCTGTGTGAATAGCAGAGTGTTACTACGTGCTGTGGAACCAGCAGTATACGAAAACACGCTCTTTAAAACCAAAAAACATACTGCACAATGACATTAGACAGTTTGTCATTGGTCAATGGCGCAAGTCTATTCCGTTCCTTCACAATAGCAACAAGCGGACAACCAATACAGATGACACACTTTTTTTTAGACCTGCACGCCCTACAGGCACACAAATGGGACAAATGCCATTTGTATTTAAACAACGCGGCGCAGGAAGGGAAAAAATCGAGAAATGCGTTCAGGCTGAAACTATTAAAAACAATTTGCGCCGCATGCGTGCGAGTGTATGATTGGGCCCAGAAGTGAAATGAATGAGCCTCAGGCTGCATGAAATGTGAATTCACATCTGTACAGTAGAGGGCACCACTTAAACAAGCCTTTTCTGCTGTGCTGTTGTTCTGGATTGCATGAAGAATAGGATGCAGGAGAAGAAATTTTAACACTCTTCAGCAGTAAAAAAAGAGAAACAAACACAAATGTTATGTTTATCTAAAATCATTTTTGCTTATTAGTACGGTTAAACTGGATAATCGAAGGTCAGAAGCAAACACATTGGTTAATATAATGGGATTAAATACCAAAGGATGTTGTTATGAACACATTATTAAGCTTTTAATTGTGCAGGTTTGCGTCATCTTCTGAGGTTTGTATTTCACTGGTTTTTATTCATTCTGAGGAATGACTGAATCGTTTTTGAGCAAGTGAGATGATCATGATGTTCACATTCGTCTAGAAAACTTAACTCATGTCTCACATCACACAACCGCATCTCTGACTCAATCCTTGTTTCTCTCAAATAGGACAGGAGAGCTGCCAGTCAATGAAATGGAAAACAAAGTAACATGGCATTTACTTATTGAAACGGTACCTCAGAAAGTTATTGTAAATGAAAAAGTAATGCGCTTACTGTACCAGGTGCTTGAAAAAAGTAATCGTGATTACATTACAGCATTAATGGTAATGTGTTCCCTCCAACACTGGATAAATTTTAATTCCATGTTTTGAACCAAGTGAACAATCTATGGTTAAAAAGGGGCTTAATCTTCCAGTGGGCTGAGACAAAAGTGTAATTAATGCATCCAGGAAGTTGCACAGCAGTGAGCCACTTAGATTGGAACCGGCATATTCAGGCAACTTTTGCTATTTTTACGAGCTATATATATCCGACAGTACATTACAATGGGAATGTGCCGTTTCTGGGTTACATTAAGCACATTCTGATGAAAGCTGGACTATTGAAACCCAAACAGATGAAACCGACAAACAGCCAGAACTAGAGACCAACACACTTTCATTCAAGAGGAGCCACATGTAGCAGAGACATGAGCAATGTGATAAGAAGAAATGAGATCTAAGACCAACCTGAGCCAAATAACCAACATTTCTCAGCTGCTGCCATTAACATTTAATAGCTACTGTACTGACATCTTAAAACCATTGAAGACTCAGTGTAGCACCAAAATCAGTTCCAACCAGCACAATAACCCAAAGCAATAAACTGCTATATGCCTCAGCGGCGGTGATAATTTATAAGCCTCACGACAGAATCAAGCAACAAGCATCAGATTCCTCCTTGGAAACAAAGACCGGAAGCCATAATAAAGATTTCACTGTTAAAGAAACCACACCATATGGATAAACAAACTCCTAGATGATTTCTCTCCAGAAATGTGTAATTGAAAAGCAAGCAGTTAGTCAACATGGGATTCTGGCTGTGCGGCAGTGGCGTTCTGATCTAGTGGCGTGTAGCACAAACAGATTGGCCAGACACAAGGACTTCCTGCGACATGGGCAATTCTCCAGTAACTCGAGTCAGTAGGAGGCTGACGATATCAACATCTCTGTGTTTGGTACCACGTTCAGTTCTGGCTCTCATGTCAGTATATATGCTCACGCTATATGCAAGATGTAATAGATAGGACAGGTGATTTGTTAAACTATGTATAGGTTGCTAAAAAGAGAGGGCCCACTTTCAGGGAGACATGACTTCCTCCACGGGGGAGCTGTGAATTTATCTTTTTCTGTGTCAAAGAAAGGGTGTGTGTGTGTGTTGCACAACATCCCATGAGCCACAGACTTGCCACCTGTCATGTTACATAACGCACAGATGGGGAAGAGTATCGCTGTAGATCACGGACATCCAGGGACAGACCAATGATTAATTTAAAAAAAAAACAACCTGGGCCTGTGATTGTCAATCAGAAAATTGTGGTCTTTTAATAATGATGGAATGAAGAATGAATGAATGAATGAATGAATGATATGAATGATACAGTTACCCCAATTCATTTCCATGGCTGGAAAATTAATGCAAATTATTAAAATGGAAAAATGTATGGAAACGTCAAGGAAATTTCTATCCCGAATTTCTATGTGAACTCAAACTTCAAAAGTCATGGGAATGCCAAGATTAATACAGACATTGATTATCTGACCTTGTTAACAGGTTTCTTGGTGATAAAAACAAAGTGTAAATTGTTTCTGCAAAAAATAAATAATAAATATTTGTATCCAGGGAATTTAAAAGTATTTAAATTTCATCCTTTTATATAACTTGTTCACCTTTTTGACTATAATACTGTATCATATTTTTATGTACTCTTTTTAATAAATTGTTTTTCCTTTTCTCTGCAAAACGTCTTGAAGAGCTACCTGTAAAGGTGCTATATAAATTAAGTTTATGACCATGTATCAAAGCAGCTCTGCCCATTCAGTGTTACCAATATTAAAAAAAATTAAATAACCTAAACAAATTGTCACACATTTGTAATGAAATAATGTTACTAAGGTGTTTGAAATTGTTTTAATGTTCTATGTGAAATTCATAGTTTCATTATTAACTGTCTATTTAGCAAGAATTTCCGTTTGATGGCAAGGGAATACACAAGAGTAGACATTCAGTTTGTATATGTTTATGTACAGGGGACATTATGACATTGTTTGACATTTGGAGAGAGTGGAGTGATGGATACTGTAATCTGCCGTCTGTATGTTTCAGTACGTCACTGACTGGCTTGTGTAATTCTGTGCTGAACACAGTTAAGCTCTGGAAAAGTACCATCTGCTACTAAGGCCCAGTGTGATTGGAATAGAGGGATTTCAGTTCTGAAGATAATAAAAACAGTAGTCACATGCAAAACAATACCTGAAAAATCACGTTTTGGTAGTTTAACACATTTTTAAAGGAACAGTTGACCAAGAAATTAAAATTTGTTGAAAATGTACTCACATTCAGGCCATCCAAGATGTAGATCAGTTTGTTTCTTCATCGATATTTGTGAGGGAACTGTAGCCCACACTTCGCCACACCCACAGTCTCAGCAAGGATCCTCTGCTGTTAATGGGTGCCATCAGAATGAGAGTTTAAATATTTGATAAAACATCACAATAATCCACACCACTCCTAACATCCTGTGAAGTGAAAAGCTTGTTGTTTGAAAGAAACTAACAATAGATTAAACCCATCTATCATTAAGATGTTTTTGACTTCAAACCATCACTTCTGGACAAAGTAGTCCATAATCCATAATAACGCTTCCTCCAGTGAAAATTCATTCACTGTTGCCCTCTAACATTAAATCCACCCACATAGGTCGTTTATGCTTCTAAATGGTGGTGATTTGGCATATTTCTCTCCTGATTCGGAGGAGAACATTCACTTTCCACTGGATAAAGCATAAAGGCAATTGATGGACGGGAGTGGTGGGGATTACTGGGGTTATTGTGATGTTTTATCCAGTTGTTTGGACTATCATTCTGCGGCACCCATTCACTGCAGATGATCATTGGTGAGACAGTGATGTAATGCTACATTTCTCCAAAACTGATGAAGAAACAAACTCATCCTAAACACTTGGATGATCTGAGGCTGAGTAAATCTCAACAATATATGTAATTTTTCAACTATTACATAATTCATTTTATCTCCTATTACAAAGTGTTTTAGACCAAATGTTCATTATCCAGAATGATGGCAATGGTAGATTGATTAAACTCACGAAATATATAATTTAGGCTGCATTGCACTTGCACACTAATATCTACAGGTAATCTAGCTGCTGATAATCAGGGGCATCTGAAAAAGTCTCAGTCGAGCTCATCTAAATCCGAGCCTCACCTGACGCCGAGCCATTTTTTTTCTGGCAGCCCTTAGGTCCCGTAAAGATGGTCTCTGTAGAGAGAGTTAGAGTATCAAGCCCACTAAGCCTCTCGCAGTCTATAGAAATTACTGCTCTTAATTAGGTAGTGGGCAGGGGCGATGTAAAACCTCCTCGATCGACCTGTCCAGATTTTTTTTTTTTCCTGGCGCTTCTGCCAATGTGTGGGGGAGACACGCCAGTCTTGAGTAGTAGAATTTCTTGCTTCATGCAGGCCTTTTTCTCCCAACCCCCATACCCCCCCCCCTCCCCAGACAGGGAAGACGGGCAAACCCACTGACCTCATTTCCTTCACTCTCTTCACTCTCTCGTTTCCCTCAAGCAAGGAAAGATCTTTACTTCAACTTGCATTTTTTTTTAACTTTTCCTAAATACTTCTTTTGTTCTGTAGCTCTCAGCTACTTTTCAGATAGCAGTGCATCTTTCTTTTTCCATTTTTGGTTACAGTATAGAACAAAAATAATGCCCTCAATCGTGGTCTAGCCATATTCTAGGTCTTAACTCGCCTCTACATGCATTATATCAACATTAATCTAGTGACATTTGTTGAATTTACTCAACAGCTGTCCTCACATGACATTTGGCTGAATTTCATGAAGCCTGTCAATAACATGGTTGGGTCACTGAATGGGCTGAAAAATGATATCTGTTTTATACAGTGATTCAAGTCACATTTATTTATATAGTGTTTTATACAATACAGATTGTGTCAAAGATTGTGTGATATATGTGCGTGTATGTGTTATATATTAATGGCATCTTAATGGCATTTGAGCCTATTCGCAAGGCTATATATAATCTGAGATATATTTAAATCATCATATATTAAAAGCAGTACACCATATACTACACAAATATGTATGCTACAATACACTTTTGTACCTTTTAGGTATTTACATGTACATTTAAGGTACCAATATGGACCCTGTAGGTACATAGGTGCACCATTTAAAAAGGTACTGCCACAGTGACAGCTTTGTGCCTTTTTTTCCTGAGATTGCATGTAAAAAAAATGCAGGTTTACATATTCAGAATAGAACACTAGTGTGCTGCTTAGTGAACACTGCACAGTATACACTGTTTTTACAGATCACACATAAAGGAGATGCTGATCTCAGTCAAGGTTGATATTAGTTCCGGTTCATTTGTCACAATTCAAAATGGAAGCACATTGCATTGTGGGATACATTGTTTGTATTAGGTGACACAGTATTCAAGTAGTATACTCTGAGGTATACTACACATTTTGGCAAATAGAGTCTGTCTTCTGCCAGTCGTTTCTTATAATATGCAATGGTGCAGCTGAGAACTCTTTGGTATTTATTACAGTCAGTGGATCTGTTTAAAATGCAGCAAATACAAAACACCTAAAAGTTCAACTGTGAGTCATCTTGAGATAATTATATACAGTATAATTATCTAGGGTCATAACTTGACTGAGTAGAAACTATATCGAAATGTATAATGGTGTGTGAAAAGTAAGTACGCCATTTCAGTCCGTAATTAAGTCATTATCATTATTATATATATTTTTAAACACATACGTAGCTGCAGGAATACACTATGTAGCATTTCACAGTGTGTTGTTTAAAAATGGAAATTGAAAGCTGGAATGATACGTGAAAAGCACACAGCTGTACTTGGATTACATACAACGAGACTCTTGATCTGTTTAGAGTACCTCTTTATCTTTATTATAGTGGTGAAATGCAGGTTTGAGGTTGAGAATCGAACTGTACAGGTGGGACACGTGTGTGAGCGTGCAGCAGAAACACACACACACACACACCACCCACACACACATGTTGTGTCCATGTTTTTTCCATAAGCGTAATGGTTTGTCTACGTACCAAAAAACTGTATGGTGCTATTGCCCTACACCAACCCTACACCTAAACCTACTCCTTACAGGAAACTTTGTGCATTTTACTTTCTCAAAAAAACTCATTTTGTATGATTTATAAGCTTGTTTCCTTATGGGGACCTAAAAATGTCCCCACAATGTCAAAATTTACTAGTATTACTATCCGTGTGGGGACATTTGGTCCCCATAACGTGATAAATACAAGGTACACACACACACACACACACTGATCTAATTCATTCAGTCACAAGGTCCTATTGGCTTTGCCTCTGTGGATAAATCCAGGATTGCAGATTTTTCGCCCCTGACACAACAAGCATGGTGCTGCACGGAAAGCAGTGTTTGTTTTCTATGGGAACATTTATTATGCCACTTCTATTTCTCACATTTTCAGTTGGTGGTGGAGATGTGCTTGATAAGATTACACAGAACCGACTGGACGAATTAATTAATTAATTAATTATTATCACACTCTGTCTCTATTCCTCCTTTCCTCTGCATTACTGGCTTTCTGTAATATTTTTGTATAGTGTTGCACATTGAAATTGCTGTGTTGCACTCTCATTTTTATTTAATTCTTCACTTTAACCCTCATATACTGTACCTCCATAAAGCATAGGATTATGTTTATTTTCCTGACAAGCCAGTATGAGCTCAGAGCTAGATTAAAATCTGAACCAAATAGGCTTTTATATATTGAATATATTTATTTTTATATAAACCTTAATGAGAACCACCTGCTCTTACAACAGCATAAAACAGCATTTTTTTTTTTACAAGGGCTGTGAATGCCGTTTAAAGCTGACTTTAAAATATCCAAATATTTATTATGCAATTTTATTCTCACAAGTTCAATACTAGGAAATGATCTACACTATAACATTAGGGATTACAGAATCATAGAAAGAATACTAATGCTTAATGAGTGCTTTTATGTGATATCATCATTGTGGCACATTCTGCCCATAGCACCATCTGCTCTTCTCTTGCACAGAAATCTCCGAACCGAGATAAAGCAGAGAAGATAATTAGTCTGCATTTAGTTGATTGTATGTCTTATTTTCTCTGCCTGTGGGGGGCTGCGGTTATTGTGGAGCGTAATGAATCTGGGCAGTGGTGATGCATCTCTACATGCAATATAGAGATATTACACACATTTTGATGAGAGAGACAGACGTCATCTTAGCCATTTCAGCAGAAAATGTGTGCAAACGGGAAATCTAAATTTTACTATGCTACACTCATACCCGCTAGACATTTATGGAGGAAATGTGCATGTATCTGATTAAGTATGTAAATGTATTGTGAATATGTCTAAAAAACGTGTCTATGAGCCTTAGAGGGCATCTGCCTCAAATTTGACATTTACAATATGTTTATTAATTTGTCAGACCAAAATGTCCAAAAATGAGTGTAAAGCATAATTTCATAAATAACGATTTGAAATGCTTCACAGAGGCACATAAATAATGCTCCACACGACTAATTCGTTTCTAGTTAGATGTTAGCAAGTTGTTATTATACAATTTAATATTCAATGAAAGTTTATCACGTATTAACATTTGCTTTGCCTAATCCATCAGCTTGAATATATTTGTGTTCACTAAATTCTGGAATTGCCAAAGGATCTATGCAGTTCCACTCAAAACTTGTCTAAAATGAGTTATCTTAAAGAAAAGCTTTTGCGAGCACACACAAATGCTTCTCCTGTAAGTTCTATATAAACCTCAGTCTTAACAACAAGTTATGCAGAATTTCACACTGTAGACTAATTTTAAAGGGGTCATATGATGCGATTTTTCCTTGCTCTTTGGAGTGTTACAAGCTCTGGTGCATAAAGAAGATCTGTAAAGACTAAAGTCTAAAATCCAAAGATATATTCTTTATAAAAGGTAAGAGTCAGCCACGCCAACCTAAAACTGATCGTTCTAACACGTCCCCACACGCTACGTTCAGATATTGTTTTTTTTTTTTTTTTAGGATGATTTGGCATAATGCCCACCCAAATGTTCACGCAAAGAAAGAAGGCGTAACTTTATTGTTGCTGTAGTATTGTTGTTGCCGCCACCAACATGTCGTGAAGGCGCTGTGCTTCGTTGTAAAAGCGAAACTACTTTGCTTGGCCTTCCAAAAGAGGATGATATCTGCTTCGTCATGCTTGGAGCTGATTCGTGCTGGTTGCTGAGGAAATACATCAACTTCGCGCTGTGGATCGCCGGATCGGCTTCACCGTGGACAAAGCGGAGTCCACCCCGGGGTCGTCACATGTGTTTGCCGCAAATCCGCCGCCGCGCCTTTCTCAAGCCCGCCGACATTCCTCACTCTAGCCCCCAGCCTCCGCTCACTCTAGCACGCCGTGTGTTTCGGTGTGAAAGCAAAACTACTTGTTTGGCCTTCCAAAAGAGGACACAAACAGAAATCAGTGGTTAAGTTGTATTTAAAAAACTGTTCCAGAACACTTCAACCCAAAAATTCAGATGTGTGCAGCACATTTTATGGAGGACGTTTTCCTGATCCTGGTAGAGTAGATCCAGCCAATGCGGCTGTTCTGACTCACAGACTGTAAATAAATTTTTTATATTTAAAGAATTTGCCAATGATGATTCAAATGGAATTTGCAGACATGGTTTTGTTTACGTGGTGCGATGCAACACAACGCGTAAAAAGACGTATAAGTCATTATAATCCGTAATTAAGACCCCACTGGATGCAACAAATGCCTCGTATAAGGGGTTTTATTGTTTTTGTCTCGTCGCTCCGGGACACAGGGCATCACAGTATGGCAGGGGGCGTAACATTTCCGTCAACACGCTTGAGGTATTCGGCAATCACAATGCACTGGATAGCTGGCAAATCAGAGCACACCTCGCTTTTTCAGAACAATGAGCTTGGATGTGGAAAATAATGGTGTTTTTTGAACCTTAAACCGCAATATAAACATATTGTTACACCAAATACACCAAATAATGTATTTTAGAACACTATAACCCCTTTAAAAGGGGCTTTTTTAACCCTTGGATATGAAACCCTGGTAGAGAGCAGGCTTAACACTGATATTGCTGTGCAAAATATATGCAGTGGGAAACAATACTGTGTTAGAATGTTATGTTGAGTTGTTTTGCAACAGACAATCAATCATAAACTGCCTCAGTGCTTACCTCATTAAATATTCATGTGTTTTGTTCAATCTCTGAAACTTTCATGCTGTGTTCAGTCTATGTTCAGTGTGAAATCTCAAAATCTGGCAACCCAGGATTCATTACATTTCGAGGTATTTTTGTGGTAATAGTAGGGTTATAGTACTCCTTCTCTCTTAGGAAAAAGGTGAATCAGATATTTCTTGAAAATAGGCATTGTATTGTGTTGTTCATTAACATGTATATGTATTTTTGTCCAGTGGTTTTGTAAATTATAGGTCATATACTGTACATGCGTGTAATTTTTCCTGCACCATTTGCAATGCGAACGTGAATGATGCCTCAAATCAAGCGGTGTGCTTTTGCATGTCTAATCTCTGGATTTATGGACAGTAAAATAAGAAAGAAGTCCATAGATTTACAGGAGGAGGGACCTGAAACGATGAGCCGACTATGGTTGCAAATTTCGTTGTTACCAACATACTTCAACAAAATGACAGGGATCAAAAATAGTGAGCAATCTTCAGATGCCAATGTCTTTACAGCAGTGTTTCGGAGTTATGAGCATATCAGAGATAGCTGCTGACTGAATAAACCAAAAACACTCAAAACAACCACGGATAACACTCAATCTTGGTGGTGGAGAGTTGTTCACATGAAAGCACCACTCACATCATCTTCAAATTAAAGTAAATATCTACTTCTTTATGCAGCAAAATGGGTTACAGGCAAAAAAATTATCCATTATTTCCATTATTATCCATTATTATTCCATTATTTCTCTCTTGAGTCAAGATGCTACAGGAAGAAGATATTTTAGCGCTGAGCATTTGAGATTCATGACTTGTCCATGCCTTGTATTGAATTTTGATAAGGGCATCTCAATAAATTAGAATGTCATGGAAAAGTTCATTATTTCAGTAGTTCAACTCAAATGTGAAACTCGTGTATTAAATAAATTCAATGCACACAGACGTAAGTAGTTCAAGTCTTTGGTTCTTTTAAATTGCAGTGCTTTATGGCTATAGGACAGGAAGAGCTAAATAAATTTATCACTGCATCTAAACCAACAAAATGCATGTTAGATCCTGTACCCACTAAATTAATAAAAGAGTTGTTACCTGTAGCAGAAAAAACGCTTCTCAATATTACTAACTCGTCGTTGTCTTTAGGTCACGTCCAAAAACCATTCAAGCTGGCGGTTATTATGCCTCTTATTAAGAAACCACAACTAGTTCCTAGTGAACTGGCAAATTACAGACCTATCTCAAATCTTTCTTTTATGTCTAAATTTTTAGAAAAAGTTGTGTCTGCTCAATTGTGCTCCTTCCTGCAAAAAAATGATCTCTATGAAGAATTTCAGTCAGGTTTCAGGCCCCACCATAGCACAGAAACTGCACTTGTTAAAATTACAAATGACTTGCTTCTTGCGTCAGACCAAGGCTGTGTCTCATTGCTAGTTTTACTTGATCTTAGTGCTGCATTCGATACTATAGATCATGACATACTCATAGATCGATTACAAATCTATAAAGGTCTTCAAGGGCAGGCTTTAAGATGGTTTAAATCCTACCTATCCGATCGCTACCACTTTGTTCATTTAAACGGGGATTCATCTTAATTATCACCAGTAAAATATGAAGTGCCACAAGGATCTGTCCTAGGTCATCTACTATTTTCGATATACATGTTGCCACTTGGTAATATTATTAGGAAATACGGGATTAGTTTCCACTGTTATGCCGATGATACTCAACTATATATCTCAACAAGACCAGATGAAACTTCTAAATTATCTAAGCTAACGGAGTGTGTTAAAAATGTAAAAGAATGGATGACCAATAATTTTCTCCTAATAAACTCGGATAAGACAGATATATTACCTATTGGACCAAAAGACAGTACACAGAAACTCTTGGATTACAATTTGCAACAAGACGGATGCACGGTTACTTCCTCTACAGTCAAAAATCTGGGTGTTATATTAGATAGCAAATTGTCTTTTGAAAATCATATTTCCCATGTTACAAAAACGGCATTCTTCCATCTTAGAAACATTGCAAGTTACGAAACATATACCCTGTTTCTGATGCAGAAAAGCTAGTTCATGCATTCATGACCTCTAGACTGGACTATTGTAATGCACTGCTAGGTGGTTGTCCTGCATCTTCAATAAACAAGCTACAGATAGTCCAAAATGCAGCAGCTAGAGTCCCTTACCAGGTCAAGAAAATATGATCAAATTACCCCAATTTTACAGTCTCTGCACTGGATACCTGTTAAGTTCCGTATCAGTTACAAAATAATATTACTTACCTACAAGGCCCTTAATGGGTTAGCTCCAGCGTACTTAACTAGTCTTCTACCACGCTACAATCCATCACGCTCCTAAGGTCGCAAAATTCTGGACTTTTGGTATTACCTAGGATAAGAAAGTCCACTAAAGGAGGTAGAGCTTTTTCGCATTTGGCTCCCAAACTCTGGAATAGCCTTCCTGATAACATTCGGGGTTCAGACACACTCTCTCTGTTTAAATCTAGATTAAAGAAACATCTCTTTAGCCAAGCATTCAAATAATACACCTCATAATCTTGTACTGCAGTTATATCTAATCAAATGCACATGATTATTCGTTAGTTTGGGTTAAACAAATCATTTGCTTGGTTGGAACAGCAGCTACGCTAATTTTGTCTCTATTTGTTTCTCTGTTTTTTTTAACTAGGATTTACACAAGCTTCAGTCCGGATCCAGAACACCTGAGAAGAGATGATGAAACTCCTCAGAGGACCTCAGATGATGCCAACCCTGAAACAACATACAGAACTACCACATTTTGCTATAAGTTTGATTGCATCATATAATAATTGCTCTCAATAGTGTTCATCGTCTGTTTGATTAAATCTTTAATTGATTTTTCCGTTCGTGGTTGCTGGTTTCCCCCCCAAGGGAAGGGGGGGGAGAACTGGCCCCTCGACTGAGCTGGTTTCTCCCAAGGTTTTTTATCCATTCTGTCACGATGGAGTTTTGGTTCCTTGCCACTATCACCTTTAGCTTGCTTAGTTGGGGACACAATTTCAGGCAATATTGTTGACTTGATTGCACAGATATTATTTAAACTGAGCTGGATGTTGACATCACTGAATTCAATGATGAAAACGGCCTTTAACTGAAAAATGAGTGTTTACTATGGTCATTTTGCATTATTGACACTATTTTCCTAAATTAATGCTGTTCAGTTGCTTTGACAAAATCTGTATTGTTAAAAGAGCTATATAAATAAAAGTGACTTGACTTGACTTGACAGGATTTTGGCTCACATTAACAAAAACCACCAATCTGCAACAAATTAGAATACTTCATAAGACCAATATAAAAAATTTTTTTTGTGAATTGTTGGCCTTCTGGAAAGTATGTTAGTTTACTGTACATGTACTCAATGCTTGGTTGGGGCTCCTTTTGCTTTAATTACTGTTTCAATTCGGCGTGGCATGGAGGTGATCTGTTTGTGGCACTGCTGAGGTGGTGTGGAAGTCCAGGTTTCTTTGACAGTGGTCTTCAGCTCATCTGCATTTTTTGGTCTCTGTTTCTCATTTTCCTCTTGACAATACCCCATAGATTCTCTATGGGGTTCAGGTCTGGTGAGTTTGCTGGCCAGTCAAGCACACAAACAACATGGTCATTTAACCAACTTTTGGTGCTTTTGGCAGTGTGGGCAGGTGCCAAATCCTGCTGGAAAATTAAATCAGCAACTTCAAAAAGCTGGTCAGCAGAATGAAGCATGAAGTGCTCCAAAATTTCTCGGTAAACAGGTGCAGTGACGTTGGTTTTCAAAAAACACACTGGACCAACACCAGCAGATGACATTGAACCCCAAATAATCACAGACTGTGGAAACTTAACACTAGACTTCAAGCAACTTGGGCTATGAGCTTCTCCACCCTTCCTCCGGACTCTAGGACCTTGGTTTCCAAATGAAATACAAAACTTGCTCTTACAAGGAGTGGCTTAACAAGAGGAATACGACAACTGTAGCCAAATTCCTTGACACGTCTGTGTGTGGTGGCTCTTGATGCCTTGACCCCAGCTCAGTCCATTCCTTGTGAAGTTCACTCAAAGACTTGAATCGATTTTGCTTGACAATCTCATAAGGCACTCAACTTTCTGTTAATGCTTGGATACAGCACTCTGTGAACAACAAGCTTCTTTAGCAATTAACTTTTGTGGCTTACCCTCCTTGTGAAGGTGGTCAGTGATTGTCTTCTGGACAACTGTCAGATCAGCTGTCTTCCCCATGATTGTGTAGCCTAGTGCAGTGTTTCCCAACCTTTTTTTTGTCGCGGCACCCTTTGGAAATTTTAACAAACTTGTGGGACCCTACAAAATTAATTTTGTCAAAATATTTAAATTTCTATCTTCGATATGATAATTTTAAAAGTATAGATATACTCGGTACAACAGGGAAGAACTGCAGAATATGTCATACAGATATTTTTAATATTAAAAAAATTTGTCCATCAATGGTGGCAATCAATAGGCTAATTTCTAATGAAGAGACCAATTTATATGACATATTTTAATGTAGGCTTTTATACATATGTAAACATTATTTAATTACCATTATATCTAGCTATCTCACAAATTTTTGCTCACTCAGTGTTTTTTTAATTTTACAGTGGGGTAATTTTGGTGCGAGATAGATTGATTTCAAACTTTGAATTGAATACAAAATGACAAGTAAGCAGTCAGTAATAAAATAAGAACAAAAAAAGAAATTAATAATGATAGCACAAATAAAAAATAAAGACAGGCCTTCGAATTAAATAAATTGCTTTTTAGTTTTTCAGGTAGGTCTAACAGTAGGGTTTAGATATTTAAAAAAAATTTTTTTTACCAATTATCCAAATAAAGTTTAATCCTAGAAAGCTATTATTATAAGAACACGTGAGCATAAAATAGCGGTTAGCAGATCAATGAATGAGAGGGCAGCGTTACCAGAGTTGCCCATATACCACACCATGTTACAACACAGTAGGGCTATTGCAGACAGAAACAATACTGTACTACATCGATGTTTCCTGTCGGCTTGCTTTTTGAGTGGATTTGCTGTTCCGATCGCATGAATGGTATATGAGTGGAACGACTGAGCGGAGCGCACACGCATAGAGCAGGATAATACACAGAGCATCACACCACGTGAAACCTGAGTGGTGAACTAATTTTCGGCAGCCGAAATTTCGGTGCATCTCTAATTATTGGCGACATCAGAAATGGATATTATATAATAGATGCTTTTTTGAACATTTTAGCAATTTAAAAAAAAAAATTATTTTTTTACACGGCACCCCTGCTCTCGACAGACGGCACCACGGTGGGAAAAAACACTGGCCTAGTGAACCAAACTGAGTGACCATTTTGAAGGCTCAGGAAACCTTTGCAGGTGTTTTGAGTTGATTAGCTGATGGCATGTCACCATATTCTAATTTTGTTGAGATAGTGAATTGGGGGGTTTTTGTTAAATGTGAGCCAAAATCAATACAATTAAAAGAACCAAAGACTTAAAATACTTCAGTCTGTGAGCATTGAATTTATTTAATACACAAATTCACAATTTGAGTTGAATTACTGAAAAAAAAAAAAAACTTTTCCACGACATTCTAATTTAATGAGATGCAACTGTATTTGACCATCCAAAAATGTGGAGAGAATCTAGATTAAGTCAGTCCTGCATGTGTTTGAACTTGCCTTGGCTCTGTCTGTGCGCTTTGGATTCTATGCTCTAAAATCATTGCTTCTTGTTTCATGATAGCTCTATTTAAAAGGCCAGCCGTGGTTAGATTGATGCAGCCATCATGGACAAGGTCAGTATGAGAGGAATTCCACATCAACTCTATCTATGTGCAGTCATGTGGGGAAGAACGGGCATTTTCCCAGCTAGTGATCTCTCCAGCACCGGCTTACAAATGAGCTTTTCACTGGATGTGTGTCAGTGTGACCTTGAATCAGACGTTCATGCTGTCATCACATTGTAGAATGGTTTTACACTAAATGGTTATGTGGAGTCATTTATCCAGATTTGACAGCAGCTTCTGCTAGCCTTCTGGTATTCAAGGGTTTTGTTTTTATGGTGAGTTTCGGCAAATTGTTATTTTAAATTAATTTATGTTATACAGTAAATATCTGAGAATGAGAAGCAGCAGAGTGTATATTAACTTTTATTAGAAACATTAACAAAGATGTCTATATTTATCTGAATGTAAATTAATTTATACATTTGAATCTGTCATGCATGAAACTATGTTTGTTAAAGGCACATCAAAAGGGCCATATGGGTCATTCCTTGCGTACACTGAGGATAATCATCTCATATTACATTCATAGACTGAAAATTGCTCCCAAGAGGATTAAGTTGCCTTCATCAGTATTGCTGTCCACTGTTAGTATAATGGCAGCTGTAAAGCATTCACTTAGCAATCAATCTTTGACATTACTTCCCTGATGTAACATTCTTTTTAAGGTAAACACCTTACATATTTTATCATCTTAGCCTGCTTAATTGTCCCACCCACATTTTCAAAGTAGTATGGGAAAGCAATTGCTTTTCAAATGTTTGGTTTATGTGAATTATTGCATAATTGAGTATTGAATAGAGATTCAATATGTTGACAGAGTTAGGTTCGTTTTTAGGTTCAATATGTCAACAACTGAACAAGCACAATGTCACAACATCAATCATTTCAATATATCTAACATGTACTAAAATATACAGTGTACGTTGTTTTTCTTTCTTTCTTTTTTTTTTGCAAGCAGGGTTAATTTCACTCTGCTATGCCACATTATCATTCATTTCATGCATATTAGTTGATAAAATGCAGCTACAGAATGCACATTCAGAATACATTCACCATAATTGTTTATATTAAAATGAGATGTACATTTTAAAATTATGTTGTATGTTTCTGGTCAGTGATGTTGTTATGCATTTAAAAATTATATATTTTGAGTTTAAAGTTTATTAAAATATGTATTTTCAGGAACACTTTAAAATAAGGCTACATTTCTTCATTAACAGTTAACAGTAGCGTGTTTAGGCACCACGCAATTGCGTGGGGTCCCGCGGTCCAGGTGGGCCCTCACAGAATGCGATTTCTACAGAGGGGACCATTTTAACAATAAACAACTTTTATTACAGCATTTATTAATTTATAAATATACTATTGTTCATTGCTGATTAGTATTTCATTCATTCATTCATTCATTCATCATTCATTCATTCTTTATTTAATGCACTGTGAACTAACAATTAATGAATACTTTTTTTATTTTATTTTTATTTACTTTTTTAAATGTTATTTTTATTGACTAACATTAATAACAATAAATTGTTAACGTTTGTTACAAATTTAAATTTTTCACATCTGGGCTGAGCTTACTGGCTTGTTTTTAATACATTTTTGGCAAATGTAAAAGCTCTTTCACACCCAAAGTGAAATGAATAAGTATCAGAAATGTAAATTCACATCTTAAATTAGAGGGAGCAGATCAAACAAACCTTCAGCTGTGCTGCCTGTCTGGATGCATAAGATAGATGCAGGAGAAGAAATGCAACACTCTTAGTAAAAAAAAAATATATATAACGATATTACTGTATTATAATAATTAAGCATATTTTGTTCAGTGTTATATTAACAATGAACAAAATGCTTAATTAATATACTATAATACACTTGGTTTTTGCTCCCATTTTTTGTCATGAGCTGAACTCAAAGATCTAAAACTTTTTTTATGTACACAAAAGGCCTGTTTCTCTCAAATTTTGTTCACAAATCTGTTTAAATCTGTGTTATTGAGCACTTCTCTTTTGCCGAGATAATCATCCACCTCACAGGTGTGGCATATTCAAGATGCTGATTAGACAGCATGATTATGGCACAGGTGTGCCTTAGGCTGGCCAAAATAAAAGGCCACTCTAAAATGTGCAATTTTACACATATTGAATGTTAAGTTCTATAAAGAAGCCATCTCCAAGGGTGTTTCAGAGAATTTGGCAGTACATCCAACATCCGCAGACCACGTGTAACCACACCAGCACAGGACCTCCACATCCAGAATCTTCACCTCCAAGATCGTCTGAGACCAGCCCCCCGGACAGCTGCTGCAATAATCGTTTTGTTTAACCAAAGAATTTCTGCACAAACTGTTAGAAACTGTCTCAGGGAAGCTCATCTCCATTTTCGTCGTCCTCATCGGGGTCTCGACCGGACTGCAGTTCGTCGTCGTAACTGACTTGAGTGGGCAAATGTTCACATTCGATGGTGTCTGGCACTTTGAAGAGGTGTTCTCTTGATGGATGAATCCCGGTTTTCACTGTAAAGGGCAGATGGCAGACAGCGTTTATGGCGTTGTGTGGGTGAGCGGTTTGTTGATGTCAGCGTTGTGGATCGAGTGGACCATGGTGGCGGTGGGGTTATGGTATGGGCAGGCGTATGTTAGGGACAACGAACACAGGTGCATTTTATATGATGGCATTTTGAATGCACAGAGATAACATGACGAGATCCTGAGGCCCATTGTTATGCCATTCATCCACGACCATAACCTCATGTTGCAGCATGATACTGCACGGCCCCATGTTGCAAGGATCTTTAACAATTCCTGGAAGCTGCAAATATCCCAGTTCCCTCTCAGTCGGTCACTCTCGACGTCACGTCGGAGGACCGACGAATTGGGATCTCGCTTAGAGGGACCAATCTACTTCGAGTGTAAACTAAACGAGCCAATGCACATTGGCATTCGATTATTGCATCCAGCTGCTGCTGATCACAGAGTGAGTATAAGTAGGCAGCAGGTGCAGCGCATTTTCAGCTTTTCGCTTCGGAGCAGAGCGGTTCTATCGTTCTGCTCCTGACCTCTGAAGTAGTGATAAACTACAGTCAAGCACGCTCTTCTGTGGGCTCTCGTGCTGGTGGTACGGCGCTTCAGCAGTGGTGGTTTCCCGTGTCGAGTGGGCTGCACACGGCAGGCTGCACTACCCCTGTGTGTGTTGCAGACGGCCATCTCCCCTGTGCGCTTCGGCACACTAAAAGAGCAAATTCCATACTAAAAGAGCTTCAAGGGTGGAACGTCTTTTTAAAGACGCGTCTTTTTAAAGATGTCATACCATCCGTGCGTTCTGGGTGCGGTCGTTACCTGGCGCCGGGTGATGGTAACGGTCGCTGCCTCACGTGTCTAGGCATTAAACACGCTGAGGTGGCGTTCGTGGATGCCTCATGCTCCCATTGAGGGGGCATGACCATCTCGGAGTTGCGAACCAGACTCCGTTACCTGCAAGGGGGCGGACGTGCCCGTGCCACTGCCTAGATCTGGGGTTCCCTCTGGTGGCAGTTGGGGGCGTCCTTTTTCTGGCGGTGGGGGGACTGGTCTTACGGTCACGGTGAGGATTTCCCCTCCGGGGATGCCCAAGCCCGCCTGCACTTTGAAACCAGCGGAGCTCTCAAAAAGAGTAGGCTGGACCCTCCTGGGGGGTACCACCTGTTTCATCCGAGGCTCCCCCTGAAGATCGGATGTTGGTTGCAGCATCGGAGGGTGAGCTGGACTTTTCCGGGGATGAAGATCCGTCCGCGCTGCCGCCCTCTGGGCGGTCAGCGGTGCCGGAGACGGACCCGGAAAAGATGGCTATGCTTTCCCGGGCCGCCGAGAAAGTCGGGCTCGAGTGGAATCTTCCACCGCGTCCCGAACCCTCAAGGTTGGACGATGGTTTCTCGGGGTGGCGCGCGCTGGTTCTCAGGGCCCCGCTCCAGTGCCTTTCTTCCCGGAGGTGCATAATGAGATCACTGGGTCATGGACGGCACATTTCACTGCCAGAAACCGGTCCAGTGGCTCATCCTCCCTCACCACCATTGATGGGGGTCCAGCGCGGGGGTACACAGGAGTCCCCCAGGTGGAGCGGTCGGTTGAGATGCAATTGTGTCCAAATGCCACTAACACTTGGCGGGGCAAACCGTTGCTCCCCTCCCGGGCCTGTAGGCATCATCGGGCCTTGAGCGATACTGCCCTAGGCCTGTGGAGAAGCTCGTCCGCCTCACGCTTCAGGCGTATTGCAAGTGCACAGGCCAAGGCACTGAGGGACTTGCAAGAGGGCGGTCACGACCCGGAAGTTCACAGAGAACTCCACACCGCGGCGGACCTCGCGCCAAGAGCGACGAAGGTTACGGCGCGGTATCTGGGTGGTGCCATGTGCACTATGGTGGTCCAGGAGCGCCATCTTTGGCTGTGTCTGGCCGACATGCGCGAGGTGGACAAGACAAGATTCCTGAACGCCCCCGTGTCCCAGACCGGCCTCTTCGGCGACGCATGGTGGAGAACTTTGACCAGCAGTTCTCCGCTGCCCAAAAGCAGACTGAGGCCATCAGACACATCCTGCCCCGGCGTGCAACTGCTGCCTCCACCCGGCCGCCTGTGGCAGCGCCCCAGCCTGCTCGTCGCCGAGGGCGGCCCCCTGCCGCCGCCCCCGCTCCCGCGCCGCGTCCGCAGCAGCCAGCAAGACCGCGTCGAGGAGCCGGCCACAGGCCAGCCGCCCCGCCCGTCCAGGCACCCACCAGACCTGGTGGTAAGCGAAGGAGCAAGAGGCCCTGAGACGTGCGACCCAGAGATGGAGGGAGTTGCTCTTCGGGAGATGGTGAACGCACCACTCCCTCCCCCGGAGGAGGGCCGGGTGGAGAATCTTTTGTTTCCTTTTTTCTGCCACTGGCCTCGCGGTCAGTGGTACCCAAATTCTCGACGAAAGAGCAATTTCTCACTTTTCTGGGTCCCCTGAGGGGACGGGGGGACTGTGGACTGTCCAGAGCCGTATCACACTCACCCTCCACTCTCGCCAGTGAGCAGCAGTGGGCGGATCGGGAGGACGAACAAACGGACTACCCACGCACCCTCTGCTCAAACGCAGGGCAGTGTTACACACTCAGACCCCGCCTCAGACCGGCAAAGAGACGCCCGGGCCGGATCCCTGCGTTCCTTTACACTGCCCCACTGCGGGTACGCCTGTAGCTCCGTTGATGCCACTTGCGCGGCGTCTGGGGNTCGCCGAGGGCGGCCCCCTGCCGCCGCCCCCGCTACCCGCGCAGCGTCCGCAGCAGCCTCTAGCAAGACCGCGTCGAGGAGCCGGCCGCAGGCCAGCCGCCCCACCCGTCCAGGCCCCCCCAGACCTGGTGGTAAGCGAAGGTGCAAGAGGCCCTGAGAGGCGCGGACCAGAGATGGAGGGAGTTGCGCTTCGGGAGATGGTGAACGCACCACTCCCACCCCCGGAGGAGGGCCGGGCGGAGAATCTTTTGTTTCCTTTTTTTCTGCCACTGGCCTCGCGGTCAGTGGTACCAAAATTCTCGACGAAGGAGCAATTTCTCCCTTCTCTGGGTCCCCCGAGGGGACGGGGGGCTGTGGACGGTCCATAGCCGTATCACACTCACCCTCCTCTCCCGCCAGTGAGCAGCAGTGGGCGGATCATGAGGACAAACCAACGGACTACCCACGCACCCTCTGCTCAAACGCAGGTCAGTGTTGCACACACCCAGACCCCGCCTCGGACCGGCAAAGAGACGCCCGGGCCGGGTCCCTGCGTTCCTTTACGCTGCCCCACTGCGGGTACGCCTGTAGTTTCATTGATGCCACTAGCGCGGTGTCTGGGAGCCTGGCTTGAGCTACCCAGCACGTCTCGATGGCTCCTTCGAACCGTCAGGCTCGGCTATGCGATTCAGTTCGCCCGGCGCCCTCCCAAGTTCAGGGGCGTCCACTTTACGTCAGTGAAAGCAGCAGATGCCACTGTCTTGCGTGCAGAGACCGCAGTCCTACTAGCGAAGGACGCGATAAAGCCGGTCCCTCCAGCCGATATGAAGAAGGGGTCTTACAGCTCCTACTTCATTGTACCCAAGAAAGGCGGTGGGTTGAGACCTATCTTGGACCTGCGCGTCGTGAACCGGGCCCTTCACCGGCTCCCGTTCAAGATGCTCACGCAGAAATGCATCTTCAGGTGTAGCCGTCCCAAGATTGGTTCGCAGCGATCGACCTGAAGGACACGTACTTCCATGTGTCGATCCTTCCGCGCCACAGGCCATTCCTGCGGTTTGCGTTCGAGGGGCGGGCATACCAGTACAAGGTCCTGCCCTTCAGGCTGTCCCTGTCGCCCCGTGTCTTCACGAAAGTTACGGAGGCATCCCTTGTTCCCATGAGAGAACAGGGCATCCGCATTCTCAACTACCTCGACGACTGACTCACACTAGCTCAGTCTCAGTATCAGTTGTGCGAACACAGGGATTTGATGCTCTCACACCTCAGCCTGTTGGGCCTTCAGGTCAACTGGGAAAAGAGCAAACTCTCCCCGACGCAGAGGATCTCTTTTCTCGGTATGGAGTTGGATTCGGTCGAACAGACAGCACGCCTCACGGAGGAACGTGCGCGGTCGGTGTTGAACTGCTTGAATTCATTCAAGGACAGGACAGCGATCCCACTGAAACTTTTTTAGAGGCTCCTGGGGCATATGGCGGCCGCGGCGGCGGTCACACCGCTGGGGCTACTCCATATGAGACCGCTTCAGCACTGGATCATGGCCGAGTCCTGAGGTGGGCATGGCAACGCAGCACTTTCCGGGTCCAAGTTACACCGGCCTGCCGCCAAAACTTCCCCCCGTGGTCAGACCTTGCATTCCTCCAGGCAGGAGTGCCCCTGGAGCAGGTCCAGGCATGCTGTGGTTTGCACGGATGCCTCAACCACCGGCTGGGGGGCCACGTACAACGGGCTTGCAGTGTCAGGGGTTTGGACGGGGCCCCAACTGCACTGACACATCAACTGCCTCGAGTTTCTAGCAGTGCACCTTGCCCTGAACTGTCTCAAAGGGCGCTTACTAGGCAAGCATGTACTAGTCCGCACGGACAACACAGCGACCGTTGCGTACATCAAACGACAGGGTGGTCTGCGCTCCCGTCGCTTGTCACAACTTGCCCACCACCTCCTCCTCTGGAGTCAAGCATCTGAGGTCGCTTTGTGCTGTTCACATTCCTGGGCTGCTCAACCGGGCAGCCGACGAGCTGCCCCGAGCTGCGCGCCCGGGAGAATGGCGACTCCATCCCAGACGGTCCAGCTGATTTGGAGAAATTTCGGCGCCGCTCAGGTAGACCTGTTTGCCTCACCAGAAACCTCTCACTGCCAGTTGTTATACTCCCTGACCGAGGGAACACTCGGCACGGACGCTCTGGCAAACAGCTGGCCGCGGGGCCTTCGCAAGTATGCTTTTCCCCCAGTGAGCCTTCTGGCACAGTTCCTGTTCAAAGTCAGGGAGGACGAGGAGCAGGCCCTGCTGGTGGCACCCTATTGGCCTTCCCGGACCTGGTTCCCGGAACTAACGCTCCTCGCGACAGCCCCTTCCTGGCCGATTCCTCTGAGGAAGGATTTACTGACTCAGAGACGGGGCACCCTTGGCACCCGCGTCCAGACCTCTGGAAACTTCAAGTCTGGTCCTGGACGGGACGGCGGAGGTTCTAAGTGACCTACCCCAGGAGGTAGTGACACCATCACTTCAGCGAGAGCGCCGTCTACGAGACGCGCCTACGCTTTGAGGTGGAACCTGTTCGTTGAGTGGTGTTCTCACCGAGAAGACCCCCGAAGATGCCCGACCGGAGTTGTGCTGTCCTTTTTGCAGCAAGGGCTGAGGCGAAGGCTGTCTCCCTCACTTAAAAGTTTAGGTCTCGGCGATCGCTGCGAACCACGACCACTTAGAAGGGAGGTCGTTGGGGAAGCATAACTTGGTCGTCAGATTCCTTAGGGGGGCGAGAAGGTTAAATACTCCACGGCCCCCCTCTATACCCTCTTGGGTCCTGGTCGGGTGCTTACGGCACTTCAGCAGGCCCCATTTGAGCCTTTACAAGCAGTGGAGCTGAAGTTCCTCTCGATGAAGACATTGCTCCTGCTGCCATTGGCCTCTATCAAGAGGGTAGGGGACCTGCAAGCATGTTCGGTCAACGTTTCGTGCCTAGAGTTCGGGCCGGCTGTTTCCCAGGTAACCCTGAGGCCCCGGCCCTGCTACGTGCCCAAGGTTCCCGCTACTTCTTTCAGGGATCAGGTGGTGAACCTCAAGCGCTGCCCTCGGAGGAGGCAGAACCAGCCCTAGCTTTGCTCTGTCCCGTCCGAGACTTGAGATGCTACGTAGACCGGACACAAAGATTTAGGACCTCAGACCAGCTCTGTGTCTGTCACGGAGGCCGGCAGAAGGGAAATGCCGTCTCAAAGCAGAGGATGGCCCAATGGATAGTGGATGCCATCACCCTGGCTATCAGGCACAGGGTGTGCCCTGCCCACTCAAGTTGCGAGCTCCCTCTACTAGAAGTGTTGAATCCTCCTGGGCGCTGGCTCGTGGCGACTCGCTGACAGATATCTGTAGGGCTGCGGGGTGGGCGACCCCTAACACATTCGCTAGATTATATAGCCTTCGTGTGAAGCCAGTATCCTCCTGTGTTCTCACCTCAAAATGGGTAGAAGCACTGAGAGGCCCAGGCTTCGGGTCGGCTTGCAAAAACCCCTCCAGAGAGTCCATATAGTAGACCCACTTGAGCTCCTCCGTCCCCTCGGCAGCAAGACGTGCGGAGGTTACGGCGCCCAGGCCTTCACTGTGAATCTCGAGGAAAACGGTAGAAGGAGGGGTTCATAGAAGCATCTACATGGATCTATAGTGTAAAGTCCACGGTTAGCTTGAAGCCCGTGCTTCCCAGGCAGGGCTTCTTGCCATGACAAGAGGGGGGGTGTTCAATCCACTCCATTCTTCCATTGCACTAAGGATGTCCATAGGTCTGCTTACGAAAACCGCCTTCGGGAAGGTGCGCGCTTCCGTAACGCACCTGTTACAAGTAGAAACGGTAGTTTTCCAGGTTATCGTTTGCTCATGGGTAGTGCAGCAGCGTAGTGGTCCTCTTGTGAAGAACCCGGGCCTACCGCCAAAAATAGGGGCGAAGGTGGTCACAGGAACTGAAGGGGCAGTCGCTGTGGCTTTTGTAGGAGCCAAGCGTCGGTCCTCGAGGGACGTCGAGAGTGACCGACCCTGAGAGGGCGTCTCGGTTACGTATGTAACCCTAGTTCCCTCGAGGAGGGAACGGAGACGCAGTCCCGTGCCACAGTCCTGTGCCACCGCTGAGCGGCGCGTCAAATGGTCGGCTCCTCCGCGAACACGAAATATGCGTGAACGGCTGCTACTTATACTCACGCGTGTCAGCCGCCCGCTGGATGCAAACTCCATGCAATGTGCATGGCTCGTTTAGTTACACTCGAGTAGATTGGTCCTCTAAGCGATGATCCCAATTCGTCGGTCACGGCGTGATGTCTCCGTTCCCTCCTTCAGGGATTGAGGGTTACATACGTAACCGAGACGGTATTTTGTCTAAACCCCAGGCATTTTGTCTGTTTATGCATGAATGGTACTTGCTTCATTACAATAATGAATCTCCCTTTGATTTAGTTTGACTGATATACTTGAGCTGCCTATCCAGGATTAAGTGCCTTTGCTGTTTGTTTTATGAGTCTCCTGTAGAAATATAATTTCAGTATGCAATTTATTAATATGAGTATACACCTTATGTCTTTTCACTGAATGAGTCATGCTGCTCACATGTGCCTGTGCATTTGACCTATTCTATTCATATCGAAGTATTTATATAAAACATAATCTTTTTCCTGACATTCGACGAGTGTTTAGTTTTACCAGGCCTTTCAACTGAACTATAACTATCCCACTTCCCAAAAACAAAGATCACAAGCAAATACAAACAGAAAACCCTTTATCCCCCCCACCCTTTCCCAACAATCAAATGAAAAAGAAAAGCCCATCTTCCTCCGTTGAAATAAAACAAGCATGAATAAACTCTTTTATGAACCTCCTATTTGTCCAAAATGTCCACTATTATTTTAATTATTTTGTTTTGATCAAGTCTGCTTTAGTTTAAACTGTCCTGTTCATTCCACTTAGTCCACAGGCCAATTGTCCACGACTCATGACAAGTAGGATCCAGCCGCCTCAGGAATGTCAAACGTTTTAGTCTCACCTTCTTTTGCGGTCACGATCAAATGCAAACCACTGTCCACAGGGTGAGTAAATGATAACAGAAGTTCTAATTTTGGGTGAACTATGAGTAATATAAAAGCAAGTAACCAAATAATACACATAACTGATTAAAGTAAATACAAGAAAGAAAAATTAAATGTAGGATAGTCTAACTGGGCTTTTACATTAGCTATGTTTACATGCACACAAATAATCCATTTATAATCAAATTGATGGCTTAATTTGGCAGACATGCACAATATGTTTGTTTGTTTGCCAACCGCTATTTAATAGAAAAGAAAGAAGATGGCTCAGTTGGAATGAACATCCTTATGTAACACACTATTTAAAGAACACTAATATTACAATTTGGATTGGAAGGGGTGGTGTAGACCTGAAATAATCCAAAGAACAGAAACAAATTAAGAATGTATTGCATGTATATTCCTAATGAGGAAAATCAGTACATGTGAACACACCTCTCGACACTCACTTGATTGTTGTTGTCATATTGTGTCAGAAAAAGGCTATCTGACAGCAAGCTTAATCATTAACCATGTAAGCAGAAAGAAATAGGAGCCGTTTGTTTGTAAATGGGCTGAGGCAATCCCTCAGACAGCTTAGAATGATCTGATCAGCAAAACATACAGGGTGCAGAATAAGAACTGTGACACGATGGGATTTTTTAAAGAAAAGGCAAGGAGTATGAATCCCTCATTTTCATAGAACACAAAAGCAAGCAGCATACAGAGTCCAAAAGTTCCAAAGTTCAAAATTCATTCAAGAGCCCTTGCTGGTAGCTGGTTTCGCTTTGCTCTTGAATAAAGGCAGTCTTATTCCCCAGGACTTCTTGTAATCAACAGCTTTTTCCATGTTCTCTTTCCCTTGATCTACATAGCTTCCAGCTTTCATTACAGTCTTTGCTATGTTGTTTGCCATTTCACCCTATAAAAAGGGGAAAAACTTTAAATTATGATATGGCAAGATAATAGTCCCATGGCACTTATGCACAGTATTTAGATCATTAAATTCATTTCAATAAGGAACTTGTGTAAATTAACTATTCTTAATAGATAATGCACTGAAATGTTTGTTTTTAACTGTGTTCTAAGGCTTGGTGCACTATTTATTTATTTTTTGGTTAATTCATTGAACTCTCCAACAAGCTTACAGTACCTGACTATTGACTAACATAGCTATATCCATAAACATGCTATGCAGCTCTCGAATGCTGGCCTCCAGATAGAGAATGTCCTTATGCCGTAACTCAATCTCATTCAGTGCTTGCCTCGTGATGCAGGAGCCAGAGTTGATCTATACACAAAGAATTATATTAACATTTGAGGGACGCTTATGTGGAAAAGTGCTTTCAAAGATCTTTTAATGTTGAAACTTACATTTGAGGTAAAGACAGCAGGGGTGTTACTTTGCAGCAAAACCTCAGTCTCCTCTTCAGTGATGACCTTGCCACCTTTAAAAAAACCGAGTGTGCTTATATATACAGTGGGTATGGAAAGTATTAAGACCCCCTTAAATTTTTCACTCTTGTTATATTGCAGCCATTTGTAAAATCATTTCAGTTAATTTTTTTTACTCAATGTACACACAGCACCCATATTGACAGAAAAACACATAATTCTTGACATTTTTGTAAATCTATTAAAAAAGAAAAACTGAAATATAAAATGGTCCTAAGTATTCAGACCCTTTTGTCAGTATTTAGTAGAAGCACCCTTTTAATAATCTAATACAGCCATGAGTCTTTTTGAGAAAGATGCAACAAGTTTTCACACTGATTTGGGAATCCTTGCCATTCACCGTGCCGATCCTCTCCAGTTCATCAGGTTGGATGGTAAACATGGTGGACAGCCATTTTTAGGTCTCTCAGAGATGCTCAATTGGGTTTAAGTCAAAGCTCTGGCTGGGCCATTCAAGAACAGACACAGAGATGTTGTGAAGCCACTCCTTCATTATTTAGCTGTGTGCTTAGGGTCATTGTCTTGTTGAGGTAACCTTCGGCCCCCCCAGTCTGAGGTTGAGCATCTGGAGAAGGTTTCGTCCAGGAATACCTGGGACTGGCGAATTCATCTTTCCCTCGATTTCCACGTCGTACTGTCCCTGCAGCTGAAAAACACCCCCACTGCATGATGCTGCCACCACCATGCTTCTGTTGGGACTGTATTGGACAGGTGAATAGCAGTGCTTGGTTTTCTCCACACATACCGCTTAGTATTAAGGCCAAAAAGTTCTATCTTGGGCTCATCAGACCAGAGAATCTTATTTCACACCATCTTGGAGTCATTCAGGTTTTTTTTAGCAAACTCCATGCGGGCTTTCATGTGTCTTGAACTGAGGAGAGGCTTCCGTAGGGCCACTCTGCCATAAAGCCCCAACCGGTGGAGGGCTGCAGTGATGGTTGACTTTCTACAACTTTCTCTCATCTCCCGACTGTATCTCTGGAGCTCAGCCACCGTGATCTTTGGGTTCTTCTTTACCTCTCTCACCAGGCTCTTCTCCCCCGATAGCTCAGTTTCGCCGGCCCGGCCAGATCTAGGAAGGGTTCTGGTCGTCCCAAACATTTCCATTTAAGGATTATGGAGGCCACTGTGCTATTAGGAACCTTAAGTGCAGCAGAAAAATTTTTTGTAACCTTGGCCAGATCAGTGCCTTGCCACAATTCTGTCTCTGAACTCTTCAGGCAGTTCCTTTGACCTCACGAGTCTCATTTGCTCTGACATGCACTGTGAGCTGTAAGATCGGATATAGGAAAGGTGTTGTCGTGGATTTCCTAAATTAAGTCAATCCGTATAATCAAAAACAGCCTGGCTCAAATGACGTTAGACACATCAAGGATGATCGAAGAATGGAACACCGGAGTAAATCTATAGTGTCACAGCAACGGGTTGATCCTGAGGGACCATGGTGATATTCAGGTTTTTCTTTTTAATACAATCTGCAAAAATGGTCAACATTCTGTGTTTTGTCCATAGGGGGTGCTGTGGGACATAAATGAGTGGAAAAAAATTTACTTAATGATTTGCAAATGGCTGCAATATAACAACTGCGTGAAAAAACTTCTAAGGGGGTCTGAATACTTTCGTACCACTGTATATTACATACATACATCACATAATTATACTATCGATATTATGATATTAAATGTATGATTCTTTCTGTTTTAATCAACTAGTAGATATAACGGTATGTATTGTGATGCCCCAAAGCTGATTTTCGCAAGCCATTTCTTCAGTTCCATCCTCCCCTGTGTACATGACTTCAGGAATCCTAAAATACTATTTGCTTCTCCAAGAAACATTACTTATTATATTCAGGTAGCTGTTAATACTTTTGTGGAAAGCGTGATACGTATTTTCCAGGATTCTTTGATGAATAGAAAGTTCACATGAACAGCATTTATTTGAAATAGAAAAGTTTTTAAGGGGTCATGAATTGAGAAATCAAAATTTCCTTGATGTTTTGACATGTAATAGGTCATTGTACTATAAAAACATCCTATAAGTTTCACAACTCAAAACTTTCTTGTTAGTCTAAAAAACAGCTTATATTGAAGCCAATCTGCAAAAACGACTGTTGTTTCAGATTTTGTCACATTATGACGTAATGAAAGCCCACCTCTGCAGAATCAGATCAACACCTACTTCTACATCATCATGTCTTTGGCCCCGCCCACTAGAGCATTAGTGAGATGAGAAGGAGAGATGAGCAAAACAGGATCACTCTGTCAGGAACAGTCTGTCATTGGCTACAATGAAACTTTCATGCAACAGGAGTAGATCTAAATATAATGCTATAATCAACACTTCTCACGTCACGATTAGTTAATCTCAACAGCTGTAATAGTAAAAACGTAAGTAAAATGTTTTTGAGTTCAATCTAATATTAGTTCATTAACAATATCTGAAACCATCATAGTAGTGGGCGTTTCAGTGAAGTCTCACAGCCGACACGCTCTCCAACAGTGTTCAAATCAGCGGGCAAAATAGGGTAGAAAATGCCTTTTTATTCCAAAATTATGACAATTTTTTATTTAAAAATCATAGTAACATTATAAGTGCACTTCAGGAAACATGAAATAACTGCAATAAAAATAAAATTGCAGTTATGAACCTACCATTATAAATGTTTTCTGTTTATTACTTTGATCAATGTAATGCATGCTTGCTGAATAAAAGCATTAATACCTTTAAAATTCTTAGTAGTGTAGCTATATAATATAATGTAACAATGGGCAGTGGTGACCAAAGGCATTTTGTTCTGGTGTGTTAATAAGTGTATTAATTCACTCACTGATCTCCAGTTGTCTTTGTATCCAATCTTTACTCCTTGTCCGGAAAGATAGCAGTTCTTGATTGTACATATTCATTATTTCTGCAAACCTCAGTGAAAGTACTGTGTGCTATAGTTTAACAAAATAAAGACACAGAGAGAAAAATGAATAAAACAAACATCTGAAAATTATTGAATTTGTAATACAGAGTGACATCTCACCTGAGTACTCTGGATGCGGCAGTACACAGAGCTGCTGCTAGCATTCTCATTCTCTGAGAATTTTCCTTCTAAATCTATAGGAACAACCAAAGAATCATGATTTTAAATATGAACAATGTTACAATCTTCAGTGTACTGGTCAAGACAATATACTACATTTAAGTGGAAACCAAAGACAATAGAGTTGACTGCTTTATTTCAGAGAGATATAAAATCCGGTTTAGCATAATGTTTGTTGTAGAAGATAAAAGGAAACATAACTTACACATTTCCAAGTTAAAACAAAGAAGAAGAGGAAATGAATCTGTCCAAACGGTCCACTAAAACCTGACAGAAGTAAGCTTCACTATTTGAAAGTCAAATCATCCCTTGACAATCTCCCCTGTAAATGTTTTGGTGGGTTTATGGCCTTAGATTGGAGTAATTAAATTAAGAAATAAAATAAGACAGAAACAGATAATATATATTATTGAATAAACAGTACTGCGAATGCAATTAACAAAATATTGCTTTTTTTGCCATATAGAAATGCATATTTGACAGCAAGTGCTGATTTTGAGCTAGGATGCAGTAAATTTACTGCTATTAACAAACAATAAATTTGTAAAAAATGTAACACCTAATTTATGTGAAGACACCCGGATATTAAGCTTTCATCAGGCTCTTGAATCAACATTTTACTTACATTAAAATATATAAAAATGACTTCTATTCCCCAATATGGGATATCTCTCTCATTTCACCGACTGGCCCATCGGGAAAGTAGACCAGTATACCTGATCATGTCTTATTAAAAAAAATAAAAATTAATACTGGAGCAACTACCTTTTAGTTTAACCTTGATTACATCGGCTGTCTGCTTGATGTCACTGCTATTCTGCTCAAGTTCCTCTCTCACATCTGTTAACAGGAATAGACACAAAAATGTTGTACAGAGGAACACAGAATAAAAGTGAACTGATTTCCCACGCCTTTTGACCAATAATCATTAAAGGGGTCATATGATGCAATTTAAAGATCAGTATTTTGTGTATTTGGTGTAACAGAATATTTTGACATGCTTTAACGTTCAAAAAACACTTTTTTTTTTTTTTCAAATACTGTACATTATTGTAGGCCTATATGCCCCGCCTCTCTCAAACGCTTCTTTTTCTACAAAGTCCTTCCGACAAGCGCAGTCTGCTCTGATTAGCCAGCTGACCCAGTGCATTGTGATTGGCCGAACACCACAAGCACTCGTCGGAAATGTAACACCCCTTACCATAATCGCGAGCCCGAAAGGGGAAACAGAGTCGCGTGACAGACACAGTGATGAAGCTGGTATGTGTTTGCAGTACACAAGCCACGGTTAAGACAGCTGACCAAACTGTGATGTGACCTCGCCTCACCCCCCCCTTTTCTCTCCTCTCTCTCGCTCTCCGCCTCTCTCTCTTCGCTTCTCTCTCTCTCATCTCTCTCCCCCCCCACCACGCTGCCCCGCAAACTCGCTTTGACCCCGTCAATCGCCTATTTAAACATACATACAGTAGTTGATTCAGAAGCACCAGATTGTCATAGTAAAGTTAGAATTACCTCCTCTCCTAGGTTTATGAAACGGTCGTCCATAAAATGCATGCTGTTCTGTTGTAAGTAATCTTAAAAATTCCCAAATGCATCTACTTTCGGAAGGCCAAAAAAAAGTACTTTTGCTTTCGCCTAGAAACACACAGCATCTCCCTAACATGCTGCTTCCACACTAACTGCGGTTACTGAAACCATGCTTTCTTTCTTTGCGTGCACATTTGTGCGGCATTATGCTATTATTTCCACATAGTGAGGTAGATATGGGGGCCGTGTTAGAACGAGCCGTTTAGGGGGGCGTGGCAAAGTCTTCAGCTTTGCTACCGCTCTCTCTTGGTTTTTTGGACTTTCGTCTTGCAACTTCCCCGCTCTTATCTCTGCACAGCTTGTAACCCTCCCCACGCCGCGCCCGGCCCACTTGCCCTCGCTCCTTTCCTGAGCTTCCTCTCGCGCTGGCCCTTCTTTACCTGTCCTAATCTATATGTCCTAGGGGGTTTCCTGACGTACACCTGTCACGCACACGCCCCATGTCTCCCACTTCGGTGGGTGATTTCGTCCCCATTGGGTACTATGTCTCAGCTTCCCCTTCTTCCACACGCGGGCCATTCTCGCGTCCGTGCTGCCCTCATTCACCTGGCCCCTCATATGCGAAGTACGTAGTATTGAGTTTTCATTTCTGTATAATGCAAAGGCCTAAGTGCCCAGTTCCCCACATCCACCGGCTGTAGGACGTCACGCACAAAGTGCCACACTTACAAAACCTTGGGAGGACCCTCCTCTACGGACACGCCCTGGACCTCACAGGAAGCGATGCTCCTGTCCATGGGCAGCGCTGCATCGGGCCGATTAACCGTTTCAGTCACCACACAAATAAAAAGTGCCCGAGCCCGCGGGGCTTTCTGTCGTTATAAAGCCCACGCTTTCAATATTTGCAGCGTATCAAACTCTGTTTTTCCCAGAAACCGTGATCTCCGGCCACACCAATTGCTAATCATAATGCAAATACATGTTATCAAGCTATACGATAGTAAAACTAAGTATACATATAAAACGTACATTTTTATCATTAGTATTTTACATCTAAATGACATGAATTCAGGAAATAATTTGAAGTCTCACAGCTGTTAAATCGCGCAGACGGTCCTTCATTTCGGCTTCAAATAACTTTCTCACCCGCTACAGCACCTCAGTGTGACAGAATGACTCGTCGTTGGTAAACTGACGTGAGCGAATCGTTCTTTTGAGTTGAATCTCTTCAATGATCCAGTTGAAATGATTCACAAAATCGGTCTGAACAATTCATTTGAAGTGTACCGAGAATTGATACGAATCATTTAAAAGAACCGATTCGCAGAAAAACGAGTCGGAGTTTACAAAACCAAGACATAACAAAGCCCCGCCTTATTTTACTTCCGTACATCTAGGTTTGATGAATAAACATCCTTTTTTGAAAACATCAGTTTTCAGACCGCAGTACCAGGACTCTATTTTATGTACTTGTAGTTTATATGATTTTATAGCGCTTACTATGCAATTAGGAATGATTTATTGCTTTAATCATTTAAATTTAACCATTACCCTAAACATAATATTTTAACCCTCTTGAATTTGATAACCTCACTTGTTTCAGTATATGAGCCCCTATTTTCTGGTTTAAAATACAGTTTTCTTGGATAACAAATACCAGTTTGCAACAGCAACCAGCTTATTAAAATGTTTTTGCACAGCTTAAATAACTAGAAGTGGCAGACACCGGAAGCCTTGCATTATACACGTTAAAGTGGCTGCGCCCTCACTTACGTTATAATTTAATCATTTCTGTGGGTCTAGTTTTTAGAGTAAAGTTAGCTAGGTGGCGCTGTCACAAAAACTAGGGTCATACTGCCACAGGTAAGGAACGTCTCACTCTGCACATGCGCATTAATGTCACGTCAGCCAGATGCCGCTACCATGACAACTGCAGTAAGCGATTTCGGACGCACCCGAAACACAGAGAAGACAGAGACGAGAGCTGTTGTTTTATCTTTTTGAATACAAAGTTATTTTTACGTTTTAAAAAGCGCCTCCAGAGGTTTTTTCTACTGCATAACAGATCAACATACTGATAAATTGAAATTTAAAGCAAAAAATGTCCGTTCCTCACAAAGTGGGGACAGTGAAATCTAAACAGGTAGGCTGTTATTTAACGATAATTATCACGAATGCAAATGAATAAATAATTGTTTTCTAAACTACTATTTAAACTTATTTGTAATGATAATATATTAATGTTGTTATTCTGAAACAAAAAAAAATGTAAATCCATCTTCTAGAGCTGAATCCATCAAAACTCTATCTAGGAACTATTCAGAATTGCATTGCGCTGTTGGGAAGACCCAAAGGTATATATATATATTCTATCTTAAAATGCAGGCAGTGCCAGGAACCTATGTTAACACCCAGCAAAAGGCGTCTGTGGCAAAATGTGTCAAGGCCATTGGAAAGAAGAAGGTAACGTTAGCTTTCAAATCACTTTTCATAGAGAGAAATTAATGCCTTGTCGCATACCTTTCAAACAGAGCTTGGGATTTCAAGCCTCTTTTGTTATGTAGGATGAAGAGGAAGGGCTAGACACAGCCGAAGGAGAGGAATGGATGCAGGGGAAGACACTTGTAAAGCCTCCAGACCAGCTGGACTTAACTGAGGCAGTGCATAAACCTGGAGAGGACCTGTGGTCTGACTCTGCCTACATAATGTCACCTTATAGTTATGTTGGGATGATTATTTACATGTTTATATTTCTTGTCTTCAAAAGGAGCTGAATGAAGAGGTTACCAGAGTACTAACAGCGGACAATCCAAATGCTCCACAGAACGTTATCAGATACAGTTTCAAAGTAACTGCTGCATCTCTACAACTTATTGAAATGATGGTCCTTAACCTCGATGATTTAAAGTCATCAGCCTAACAAATCACTAAAAGTTGTTGTCTTTTCAGGAGTGCTGCTATAAACCAAGTATCTTTGTGGATCAGATGGCTATTCTTGTTTGAACAAGAAGGGAATCTCGTGCACAAGGAATCTTATGAAGGTCGGAGATTGATGGCTAAATAAACTGAAGTTGATGATGGTGGAGGTGATGAGAGGCCAGACAATGTGGTCTTCAAAGCTGGCAAGAGAGAGCAGAAACTCACCAACCAGTTCAACTTCAACGAGAGCCTCTCAGACACTAAACAACCCTCCAAGAGTGAGAGGACCTATGGGTTACATTTCAGACGTTTTTATCTGCCTTCTGTTTATTGCTAAGTAGTCATTTAACTGATAGTTTTAGCAAAAATGATTAGCAGATTTCCTTTTACAAGGACACAATGGGGATAGCTCATAGCTTGTATAACTATAGAAAGACTTTGTAGATTTTCTGTATTTTCAGTTTATGTATAAACCACTGTATTTTGCTTTTTTTTAATCCTAATTGTGTTTTGCAGGACATAAGCTGTCAAACTGATCCTCCACCTCGTGCAAACTTCTCATCTATAGCCAATCAGGTGGGAAAATCTTTGCCTGTGCTTGTAAATTATTTTGAGGAACATTTTTGTGCTATACCTGCAGTATAACTGCACTATGGTGGACATGTACAATGTTAGCATGCCCTGCTCTTTCTTCAGTGGGAGATCTATGACTTTTACGTAGAGGAACTTCAAAGGCGGGAGAAAAGTAAAGAGAAGCATGAAGGCCAGTTCCTAAATGAGGAGGACATGAGCAAGAAGAAGATGATTCAAGCTGAGACTCAGGTGGCTAGACAACAAATATGATCTGACAGATTGACATACAGTATAATCAAGAAAATTACTTATGTCTTATATAGTTCAAGAGTGCGAATGATTTGTTTTAAAAGGTGAGTTAAAGGAAACGTATAACTTTATGTCTTCTATAGAATGATGACATATCCCAACTAGCTAAGGCAATCAAGATCATTGAGCGTATGGTGAATCAAAATATATTTGATGATGTTGCGCAAGGTAATTCTGAAAAATAATTAATTTTCACACCCCTTATTTTAGATAGATATTAGAAAGTGTTCAGAAAAAGAGCATGCAATTTTCTGATGAAAACACCTTTATATCCAAACCTCAGATTTCATGTACTTTGAGGATGCATCTGATGAATTTAGAGGAGAGAAAGGCACTCTTCTCCCACTGTGGCCGTTCCAGTATGAAAAAGCCAAAAGTCTGTCTGTGACTGCCCTGTGCTGGTCAGGTTCACACAGTATTAAAGGGGTCATATGATGCGATTTCAATTTTTCCTTTCTCTTTGGAGTGTTACAAGCTCTTGGTGCATAAAGAAGATCTGTAAAGTTGCAAAGACTAAGCCTCAAATCCAAAAGAGATATTCTTTATAACATTCCACGATGTCCGCCACACTACCTTAAAAGGCTCGTTAAACTGCCCCACTATCAACTCACTATGTCGGGGAAGATTGCATACGCGCCCCAATGTTCACGCAACAGAAAGATGAGTGTCACTTTTAGTCTTGCTGTAGCATTGTTGACGCTGCAGCCATGTCGTGAAGACGCTGTGTGCTTCGTTGTGAAAGCGAAACTACTTTGTTTGGTCTTCCAAAAGAGGACGATATCCGCTTCGTCATGCCTAGAGCTGATCTGTGCTGGTCGCTGAGGGTATACATCAACTTTCACCGTGGACAAAAGCGGAATCCAGCCCGGGGTCCGTCACATGTGGTCGCCGCTCTCGTCGGATCTCGAAAACCCGCCACCTAAGCTCCTTCATTCACGGCTCAGTGCACGCTAAGCGGGATTCGGCACATGCTAGCCACGGCCTAGGCTCACTCTAGCCCTGCCGCCTCAGCTCACTCTTGCCCGGCATCAGCTCACGCTAAGCCGGGGCTTCTGCTAGGCGCTGTGTTTTTCGTTGTGAAAGCGAACCTACTTTGTTTGGTTTCAAAAAGAGGGACACGATACAAATCAGACGTATTTACAACACTGTTTCCCGAACGTTTAACCCAAATATCAAGATGGTTGCAGCAATTTTATGGAGGCGTTTCCTGATACTGGGAGAGTAACGTTAGACTAAAATGCCGGCTGTTCTGACTCAGTCTGTAAGTACGTTTTCATTGAAATTATTTGCCACTGATGATTCATACGCGAGTTTTGGGCAGTAGAGTAGCCCTTGTTGTTTGTCATTTCTCCGATCACAATGCAGACAGAGTTTTATGTTTACGAGGCACGATGCAACGCAACACGTAAAAAAACAGTATAAGTCATTATAATCAGTAATTATGTCCCACTGGATGCAAAAAATGCCTCGTTCATAATGGGTTTTAATATTTTTGTCTCGCTGCTCCGGCCGGGACATGGCATCACAGTATGGTAGGGGGGTAACATTTCTGTCACACGCTTGAGGTATTCGGCCAAATCACAACGCACTGGATAGTGGGCCAATCAGAGCACACCTCGCTTTCAGACGATGAGCTTTGTAAAAACCGACACGTTTCAGAAAAGCGGGGCATAGAGGAGAAAAAATAATGTACAGTATGTGGAAAATAATGTGATTTTTTTTCTTTAAACCGCATAAATACATTTCATTACACGAAATACACAAAATAATGGTCTTTTTAGCAGCATCATATGACCCCTTTTTAAATCAAATCAGTCATCTTTGAGTTTAAATAAAGATCACGACCTTGAGTGACATTGGTATTTGTTTTATAATAGGAATCACAAATACAAATGATTTGTCACTGTTGGTATTGGTTAACGTAAGTGACTATTTATAGTAGACAGGACCGTTTGTAAGTTAAATGACTCGGAAATGTTTCATCTTTTCCGTTTTTAGGAATTTATTAAGGGCGGCTCTCTGTTCACCTGAAGAAAACAGTTACCCAGAATTCATCTATTAACATAGACCTCAAGAGTGCTGTCGTGTAGATATCATGTGACATCTGTCCTACTGGTGGCTGGGGGTTTGTATGCGGCTGTTGTGAGTAGATAACTGAAAGAAAAGAATGAATAAGCCCTTTATAACAGCAGAGCCCGCTCCCCGCTGGCAAACCACACACTGCGTTATGCAGGGATAAATGAGGAGGAGGTGACAAGAGTCAATCAAAAACAATCACTACCCTTGCATTACCGACAATATATATAACAATGACGCTATAAATTAATATAATGTTGGGAATGAATATAAAATACTCCTCTCTTAATTAGTCTGAATAGCATTAGATCAAAGGCAATTAATGGCATTTACAGATAATAATTTAATAAAACTACTGCTTTTAAGTACACGATATAATTATAACATTCACGCATCTGACTTTCTCAATAAATCCGCCTTATGAGCATTAGAAAATTCTATTCAAAACATTAAAATTATCTTACCAACCCCAAACTTTTGTATGGTACTGTACTTAAAATTAAATACAGAGTTTTATTCAGTGCTTGTAGGATATAGTGTTTGTGATTAGTGTTAGTGTTTAAAAGATACAGAAATCTGCAATAGTTCAATAATAAAACAACTTTTCCTATACTTAATGCACATAATATAGAAGTAAATATTGTTTTGCCGCTGACCTGCAGATTCGTCCTTAGCTGGTGTTTGTATTTAGATTTCTATGACAGTTTCATTCATGGGTGATATTTCACCTGTTGAGATTCAATGATAATTCAGTTTCACCATAAAAAGAATGCAAATGACTTTTGTTAAATGTTTGAGTCTGGGTAAATGTCAAAAAGTAAATGTTTGAGTTTATTTTTTATAAACACATGGGTCTCAAGGTAGCTTCTTTATCCGTTCACTATGTTCCGATTTTTTTTTTTTTTTTTTTAGAAATTACCCAGAACAGAAAGAAACCATTATAATGTCAAATTGAATAAATCTGCTAATGGTGTAAAAAAATTGCATGCATTAATGTATTATCATACTCACAGAAGACATTTTCTCGGTCTACCGGTCTAGTTGGGACATCTTTGGACTTTCACAAACAAAAGGACTACGGTTTTCTTGTTGGCACGGAGCATGGAAAGATTCACAAGGTCAGTCATATACAATCACAGCCAAGATGATCATTTACACCAAGGTCAATCATTCAATGAAATGACCAAACTTTTTAAAATATATATTTTACATTAACAAATGCCCTGTGAACATCCTGCTCTCTGAAGATCTGCAGTCTTAAGTCATCTCATTATTTTTCTGTGTTTGAATCTGGGAGTGGGAGCTTGTTGTGTTTGTGGTTGTTGTCTCCTGCTGAGCAGTCACTGTATATAATATCCCTCTCATCAAACAGAGAGGAAGTGTTCTTATTAGCTGTCTGTACCTGCACTGCTATCACAGCAACATGGGGCAGCATCAGCTAATAACATTCAGTCATTATCTCTCCTTTTTTATTTATATTTTTCACTCTGCCAACCAGGGGTAGACTAGCGTTCAGACTATTAATTTTGACAGACCAGATAGTTTTGTTTTTCATCTGTATGCCGCACAGTACTCCGTATGATTTGTTTTGTTCTAAATTACAAACATCACATGCAAACGTGTTCTTTTAAATTTTCACTTAAACATCCCTCCACTTTTACACAACACACACACTCACGTTTAACCTGATTAAATGGGGACATTCCATATTGTTTGTATATATACATAGTTAGTTATAAATACGTTATAACCTTATTAAAACTGGCATTTGGCATGTGCATGAATTATAGAAATAAGAACGTATGTGCCGTGCTAATAGAACAGCCCTTTAAGCTAAACAGATGCTGTAGGATTTATGCTGTATCTTATTGCTGACATTAGCAGACCTGCTCTGTCTGGAAGCAGACGGCCCTATCACACATTCTCACATTGCCCACCTTTAATGAGAGATTAGAGGTCACAGCACCAGGACCCACTTTCAAATTATTGACCTTCAGATAAAAATGGCATTTCTTTACCAAATCACTTTCTATCAAAAATTGTGCACGGCTCAATTAAAGCAACTATCTTTCAGAGCGTTTTCTGATGATGCTTACCGCTGTAATTCTGATACTAGCACCAGCTTTCCTAGTGTAGAAGCCATGGTGAAAGAGCGAACTCCTCTGGTTCGGGCAGATTGTTAGGTAGTCTCGGGATTTACCAAGAAATATACTGTGTGGCTAATTATATTATGGTTGGCGCTTGGCAGATGGTCAGAAAAAGCAGAAAACATTGCTGAAGAAATGCAAGTTGGATCCAAAACAGAAAGAGAGTACGGCTGCCGATAACACCAGCTCTGTCGTGATGGTATAATTCTCACTGAAGGGGATGCTAGAGGACAAAAAAAAGATGTTAAAACATGCTCTGATCTTTTGCTAGCACAACGTTAGACTATATTTGCACCACAATGCAATAAATCATGTGCATCTCAAATCGGACTTTATAGCCTTGAAATAACACAGATAAAAGATTAATCATTCATTGGATATGATGGACCCACAAGCAAGTCTGCACAAAATGCAATAAAATGATCAGACTTTGTTTTAAGAGGTTTGCCTAGCGTCCTCTGACAGATTGGCAAAGATTTTGGGCAGCTGTGTTGGAGGCTCAGAGACATACCGCTGGGCAAAAACTGGCCCCTGTCTACCCAAAGACTGACAGCTGATGCAGAGCTCCGTGTTCTTTAGATTCATCTCTCAGATTAAACTCAAAGCCCTTCTGTTGTGTGATGTGCTGCCCGGGGAACAATGAATTCGATCAAGTACTTCTCTTGAGCTACACAATACAAACAAAACAAGAAAAATGGTGGTGTTCTCTTTGCAAGGAATGTTTTAAATGTCACTATTACTTCTGCAAATGTTATTCATAACCGCCAGTGGATAGTTAAGCAGTATAACAGCAGCAAGAGTGCTATTGTACAAAACAGCAGTTTTGTAATGTTAATTTAACCAATAATGAGTTTGTGTTTCACAGGGCTCCAAATACTATTCTAGCAAGTTCCTGGAAACATATGATGCCCACTTCATGACTGTCACTCGTGTGAGGTGGAATCCTTTCCATCCCGATGTCTTCATCTCCTGCGGCTGGGACTGGATGGTCAAAATTTGGGATCAAACTTTGAAGTATGAGCACCATTCCCTACAGCACTGTCTGCAGCAGCCTTTTCCAGCCTCTAAAAATAGCACCCTGTTACTTATCCTTCAGTTGGCATGGCCTGAATTTCATTTCAGAAAAAGTTGGGGTGGGTGGGGTCATAATTTATACATATTAAAAAAAAAAAAAATTAGTTATCCCACCTAAATTTTTGATCACAGATTTATGTTTTTCTTAAAATTGGTGCAATAATTTGCTGAACATTTCAATTTAGTGTTTGCACATCCCAACATAACTATTACAGGTGGACTGTTTCATGCTCCCATACAACTTTAATAAATTGATCGTCCCTTGTAGTGTGTAAACGACTGGTGTTTTAGATGCAGTATCCCTAAACCGCCAACAGAGAGCTCTTGTGCTTTGCAATAAGTACTGTCAAGATCAGCAATAGATATCGCCACCTGTTTTATGACCAGTTTTGTTGTACTGTCATGGAGTTTTAACTCCTGAAGTAATAGTAGATATCAGTTACTGCCCGACCGACTGCCCACATTTCAACAAAGGCTCTGGCTCTCTCTCTCTGCATGCTACTAGATGCAATTCAGATGAATTCAGAATGGGATCACTGTAGTTTCTGTTAAAACTTTGTTTTGACTGAATAGTAGCTAATACAGGTAACAATACATGTCTCTCACAGGTCTCCTGTGTTCACCTTTGAACTGAAAACTTCAGTGACAGATGTGGCCTGGGCTTCATACTCCTCTACAGTCTTTGCTGCTGTCACCACTGATGGAAAGGTAAAGAGCCCAACCGACTCTAATACAAACACAATGGTAAGGTGGCTCTGAAGTGGCTTCAAATTCTATTTTTATAATAACATCAAAAAAGTAATCATAATCCACCCATTCATCCATCCAGCTATTTTCCAAACCAATTCCCCTAATAATAATAATATTAGTAATTAATAATAATTCCTTACATTAAAACAGCAGTTTCTGGATACTTCCGCTCAAAGCACATTGCCTTTTTCAATAATCAAACTAACATGCGTTCCTAACCAGTCCTCTCTCTCATATGTAGTATTGAATAGTCTTGATTCATTCTAGTGAATAGTTTTGTTTGTAAGGTTCATGTGCTGAGTGATTCAGAAAAAAAAACAGTCCTTGTGTGGAAGGTCCAGTGCAGCGTTTTAGGTCTTATTTTTTTAAGCAGTCTTTTTTAACGTAGATTCTCCAACACTGGATGTCAGCAATAGTGCATCAGAACGCTCCCCACACACAGAAAAACAGAATGGTCCATTCATATATGGAAATTATTAGAAGGCCCCTTAACTAGCCTCACTAACACCTCCCCAGTAGCAGCCTATAATTTCACCAAGAGGTCTCAGTTTCAGTGAGTAAACTATCAAGAGTCGCTGCTCAGGGCTGCATTAAACTTAGTAACTGTCATGACACACAGCACACTTATTGTCTGACAACTGCGCATGTGTGAATTACACAAGGGATATTCACACACGACCCCTTGTGAGGAATGTAATAATTGCTAATGAAACACAGTAGCAGCCAGACAGTGGGATGTCTTTCCTACAGTGCTCTATCCTGTGGCCCTTCGTTAGCAATTAGCTTCAAATCACAGCTGGTCTCAAGCTCTTGTCTGAGGCTGCTTCAGGCTTCACCTGTCAGTCTTGCAGTCTTGATCGGTTTAAACTGCCGTGCCGTGGCGGCTGTCACTGTTATTTGCTAACACTGTAACTCCGATGGGCTAAATTACACCTACCCTTTACAGGAAGCCCATTACAGCGTGATCCAATAAAGACCACACTCTGTTCCCCGGCAAAACCAAATAACCCGAATTCTGCTTTACTGTGATGCCAAGTGTACAATGTCAGCAATGGCTGAGAATGTAGTTTCCTTTTAAGTAAAAGTTTTGACGTGGTGTTTTTATCTGATCCTTTTAAAATAAACTTTCAGCCTTTATTTTTTGCATCTATATACCATATATATATATAGTATACACTTCCTATTGCAGGAAGTGGAAATCTTGACTGTATGAAGTCACATAAAATGGTGTTCTCAGGAAGCAATATGTCTTGGAGGACAAGGGGGATAAACTGTATATATGTATGTATCAGTCAGGTCCTGACAGAAACTGTCACTGCCACGGCAATTAGTAGTGCAATGAAAAATGCAGAAATGTACACCATTTAGCCTTGCTTTTGGCTTCCTTTTTTATCTCAGTAGTTGGGACACACTGTGTGATTTGATGTTTGCCAGTATCGCACTAGTATTGGAATGGGTCCAGATCTCTGCTGTCAGTCAGCTGCCTCAGCTATTTGTAAATGCCATGAAGAAATTCATTGCAGGCGAACCTACAAAAACAAACATTGCTGACATATCTTGAAACAACAGAACACAGACCAAACTGCATGACTGCTAATTGTTAAAGGGGCTTTCTTCCTTCAAGCTCTTAGCTCTGAAGATGTTGTGTTAGATTTGGTGTTACTCCTGCATTTACAGATGGCATCATTAGTACAGACATAGTGCGAGTCCTCTGCATCACTACGTCAGCTGCCCAGAATATAATCGTTCTGTTAAGATAGATGCACACACGCTGACTAATTATGAGCCATGCTGCTTGACAAATATTTACTAATGAGTATCCAAGCCTGTATCCTGTGTCCCCCATCTCCCATTATCTTTCATCTGCCAGAGCAAAGACTATGTTTAGGTGGGCAGCATGATACATGAATGACAATGAGGATGATGGAAATTATAATCACCCATCCCTCACTCTCTCTCTCTCTGTATTATTTGAGATGTTTTTTTTTTTTTACTGAATGTAGCAGAAGATGAGGTACTGTCATCCACAGATCGCATCTGTCGTACAGGACTCTGTCATCCTCAGAGACTTGTTCCTAATCAGTATTTCTGACAGATACACACATACAACTTTTCACAAACAGCAAATATACTTCATGCAAAATATTTAGAATATGGAATTACATGATAAAGTTCTAAATTAATTATATATCCCTTCAAATTTGACATATATTAATAATTTTATATATTATTTTAAATTAATAGTAAATATCTATTAAATATTTATACTACCTTTCTATACATCCAATCACACAAATAATACGATGCTCTAAGCAGATGGTCTGCATTCTTACACCTCCACAGTCACACATATTCTTGTGCTCATACATATGAATATATTAAAATACAATCGCACACAAACCAAATGCATCTTAGGCTTACTGACACTCGGAGCCAAAGTAAGAGAATGCATTATAGAGGTGCTAATGTCTGCTTCACAATAAAACATCAAAACAGAAACTCATGCAACATAGATTAATGCTGAGACTAACTGCCTGCTCCTCCATTTCTCTCTCAGGTTCATGTGTTCGACCTCAACATTAACAAATATGAGGCTCTTTGCCAGCAAAAAGTCGTATCCAAGAAGACCAGGCTCTTGCACATTGAATTCAACCCTGTCCATCCCATCATCGTGGGCCATGTCACCAGCCTCAAGCTCTCTCCCAACCTCCGCAAGAAGCCTAAGGTAGGAGATGCACTCATATTATGCCTCCAATGAAACCACATGCTTAATCGATCAGTGCTGTTTCAATCACTACTGTTTGGTGCTTCTACTTCTTTGGGTCTGGAGGTGCGTAGCTGGGGGCATCGGTGTGGGTGTTTTTGGGTGGTGTGTGTCGGCGTTCAACTGACTTGTACGGATTGCACCACAGGATCTCTCGGCACGGGGGGGGGGGGCGTGTGTGCAAGAAAACATCCTTTGTTACCAAGGTGGTATTGAACCTCTCAATTACGGACATTGGAGGGAATGTTTTGGAAACCACATTACAATAGCATATTGAGCAGTACATTCATATAGTGGCTGGGGGCTAGGCATGTAAATCGTACGTCAAGGATCAAGCAGACTGTACGGGGGGGGGGGGTCCGCCACTGCCGTTGGTGTGGTTAAGTCAAATCTGGGGGGTGTGGTGTGACGTTGTCATTCAACGAAGTCTAAGGATCGTTCAAAGGGTCGTGGTGAAGGTTCGTGGCGTGATTCCAGGGGTTATAGGTGGTGTAGGTGTAGCGAGAATTTGCTGTTACGGTCTGCGGAACGTGTAGGCGTCGGGGGGTGTGGGGGCGACCATGGTGTGTTCCGCTGGACAACGTGGGGCGGTTGGAATATAAGGTTTGCAATCCTGTGCATCTTATACACGATAGGTTGTTTTATTGGTTTTTCTTCCAGATTGCTGATGTTGCTTACAAGGCCCGTGGGGGGGCGCGGGGTGGGGCCTGCGTCTTGCCGAGGCGGGGGGCAGTTGGCGAGTTAAGGGTAATTGCACTCATCTGGCGTAGTACAGGAAAGCGTTTGATCGTGCTTCGGGCAGGGGAAGGACTGGGCGAGCGGGGGGCCAGCGGGGGCAGCAGAAAACCAACCCACGGACGGAGCGGGGTGGGACCCACTGAGGGTCAAGAGAACAAGGCATACATCAGTGAAAGCGCGCTCCGACCAGCGCGGGGGTGTGTTCTCGGGCGCGACGGGAAATGGGTGGGAAGTGGGGAGGGGGAAGCTCATCAGGGGCCCGGGTTGCGTCAGGTGGGGTATAGGTGGGGGTGCTTGGGGGTGGAGACAGGGCCAGCTATCGGATTGGCAAGCAAGATAAAGGGGGCGAGGGTTTGGTGCCGCGGAAGGGGACCGGCGACTCTGGGAGGCTGTGGCTAGAGTGGGGTCTCGAAAGGGAGGGGCACGAAGCGGGAGGAAAAGATCAGCGAGGGATCTGGCCTCTGATGCTTGGCGTGGGTTGATCGTAAACATATTGTCAGAGTTAAGATGCACTAGTGGGGGGTGTCTTTGGTGAATGTAACTGGAGTGAAATGTCGTGCTGTTTATGACGAGGGGGGGCGGAGGTCCCACTCTCCAGCGGTGGGGTTCTTTGGCGCGTCGATGTCGCAGTTTGTGTTGGGGGATGTGTTACTTTTGGGCATTTCTATAAAAGCTCAGTGTGTCTCATTCCTGAAAGCAGGAATGCCGGCGAGGACGACAGCACGTCGACCGGGCGGTACCGGTGGTGGTTGGAATCTGATGTTTTGGCCAGGGGCAGGGCGAGGGTGGAGCTTAGTGATGCGGTAGTAGAAGGAATAAAACGGTCATGTAGGAGCTTTTTTTTAATTCCAGTGACTCCATCAAGGGTATACCAGCTGAAATGACACGGTAAGTTGATTGTGCCACAAAGAGCGTAAGAGAAAAAACCTGGGGAGTGTGTCAAAAAACAAGGTGGTCAGGTTGTGGGGTTACAAACGAAGGGAGGAGAAACGACACGCAGGCAGAGGAGGAAAAAACGAACAAAAACGGGGGGGAAAACCGGGCCACGAAAAAACAAAAGCGCGAGGGGGGCCGAAACAACGACGAAGGGAGCAAACAGAACCAGGCAAAGGGCAACGCCAAAGCACGAACCGCCAAAAAACACGGACCGAGAAGGGTAGGACAGTGGGGAGGCCGAGGGGGCGGTGGGAACAGCCGCTGACACGGGGGAAACGGCACCGACGGAGAGTGCCAGGCGACGCACAACAACCAGGACATCTGGGAAGTCAGCCTGTTGGACCAGAGGAGGAGAGTGGCGCTTGGCGGTGAAAACGAGGAAGAAAATGGAGGGGGGAAAAGACAGTGGCAGGGGATAGAGCCATGGAGGAAGGAGGGGAGAAAGGGGGTGTCCGTACAAACTCCAATTCTCTGAAAAGAGGATCACAAAGAAGGACACAAAAACAGACTGTGAGAAGACAGGGAGTGGTGTGTGAGAATGAGCTTGTGTGAGACATGAGAGTAGTGGCACGGGATCGTCCTTTGTATTGGGCATATGTTCTCAGTCTTTTTTAGCTTAAGGTTAGGGATTGGTTATAGTACTCCTCTCTAGTGCTACTTCCGTACAGACAAAGCAGGGTCTGTCTTAGTCTATATAAAACGTCTCAGTCAGCAAAGTTCCGTTCTCATTCATTTACTTATATACCACATACCATAAATAAGGCCTGGACCAGCCGCGGAACGAAACCGCACGGTTCTCACGCAATAGAAATGGTCACTGCTTTGTCAGGGTGGGACACACACTACAACGCAACACACACAGATCTCGCCTCCCAGGAACCTCTTTCAATGCGGCGCCTCCACCCGGGCGCTCTGCGCTGGGGGGACTGGCATTCTAGGCACAGGTTGTGAGCCAGAGTAGCCGGGGACGACGCGCGGGGCCAACTGGGAGCGGCACGCGGCGTTAAGTGTAGGGCATTGTGCAGAGGCGGGCCACCGGCAGTGTCCGGCGTCAGGCGGCGGAGTTGGGGGCTAAGCTACTGTGTCTGGGCCCAAGGTCGCACCAGGGCACAACGCGCAGGGGGCAACGCGGCGGGGGGAGAGGTGACACACTGAGCGGAGAGTGTGGAATGGCATTTCACACGGAGCAAGTACGCAGGAAACAGAGAAGGGCCGCGGGAAAATCCGACTGAACGACTCGGGTTGAAACCCCGGCCGGTACAAAGACGGCGGCGGGGGAGAGGCAAGCGGCTTCGAGCGGTGAGGCCGCACCAGGTGCGGAAAGTGTGAGGGGAGATTCGGTCGTGGCGTTTAAGCTGGTTCTACACACGGGTACAGTGTCTTTCGAGAGGGGACAGGGGGGTAGTCTCTCGGTTGCCGGACATTCCATGACTGGATTCTGATTTATTGCGGTTTGTGTCGTGCCAAGTAGGGGGGTGCACGAGAAGACCGAAGATTGACGTCCGTTCACTTCTGTTGTTGTGCGACGCTTGCGGGGGTTGTAAAACCGGATGGTAATCTCTACCGTGTTATGGCCTTGACCAAGGTTTGATTCTCACCATTCCTTCTCATACAACACCCCAGAACAGTTAAGGTTTGAGTGGTTGGGAGTGTGTGTGACTGGGAGCAGAGGGGTTCTCAATGCGTTTGATGTCGTGAGTTGCCGCGCCGGGGCAGACTGGGGGTGTTCTGACCTGTTTCTGGACTGATGTAGAAGGATAAAAAAGACGGGTTCAGTGTCGATTTTGGGATAAGGGGAAGGGTTTTTTTTTTTGGTGTTTCGACTCTCTTTCTAAGAACCGTGGGGTCTGGCTATGAATTTTTGGTCTGCTGTTGCAGAAGGCCGAAGTTTTGGTGTGCGAGGGTGGTGTGTGTCTAGTTGTGGTGGTTGTGTTGTTGAGGCAAGGTTTGCCACAGACTTTTGGTTCTCTAGGCTTATGTTTTGTGTTGAATGGGGAGTTGTGTGCAACAGTGATGAAATTATTGTTCTATCATCTCTAAGACGCGAATCTGTCTCTACACAGGAAACTTTCGTAATTTATCATAGGGCAGGGGTGGGAGAGTAGAATAGGCGCGGATGGATGAGGGTAGCGGGGTGAGGGGAAACGGAATGAGTAAAAAGAAGATAGGCTCGTAGGAAAGGGGGGAGTAATAGTGAACGAAACGAGATATGAGAAAAGACGGTGATAGTTAGGAATAATAGGAGAGAAAAGGAGAGAGGACAGTGAAAGCAAAAGTGTCTTGAGAGAGCGGGTATGTGGATGAAGAAAAAAAAAAAGAGGAAAGAAAAAGAAAGGAAAAAAACAAAAACACAAAGACGACCCCAAAAGCAACAGGAAACAAAAAAAACAAAGCACCACGAAGAATTGACGGCGGAGACGCACAGAACAAAACCCAACAAGCACACAACAGAAAACCAGAACCAAAAAAAACAGGAAACGGCAAAAGGAGCGAAACCAACGACCCGGCGGAAGAGGAGCAAGCCGCAAAGCGGGGGCACCAGGATAACCCCAGGCGGACATCGCACGCAGCCATGGGGGCGCGGGCTCAGGCCCGCGGGAACCCGAAGGCCTGGTCAGCGGGGGCAGTCAACACACCAACACCAGCCAGGACCACGGGGGCGTGGCCAGCCAAGCCGAAAAAGAAATCCCACTTCTCAAAACTGTCACAACAACATAATACTCCCGAATTTCTTAAACCTCATACTTTTCAAAACACAAACCCACCCACAATACTTGCACCCCAAATCTCACCAACGGAAACTAACACTGACTAACCAACTTCATAGCTTCTCCACCCTTCCTCCAGACTCTACGACCTTGGATTCCATACCTACACACTACGCTCTCCCTGAAAAGACTTTGGACCCTCACCGTCCCGATCTCTTCTCCTACCCCGTAAGACACCTCTTACTTTTCTTGTTCCATCCTTAACCCAATCCCCCCCGCCCAATCCTACATTCTTGCCACCCCCCCTCCTCCCTCCTTTACCTTTCCCTCCCCTTCTTGCCTCTTTTTGCTTGCCCATCCCCTCTCTGTTTTTGCATCTTTTTCTTCCCCCTTTTCCTTCCCCCTCAATTTCCTGTTAACATGCTTGACCCACTCTGTTCACTCCGCTTCTTGCCCAATGTTTGTGCTTACCCTCCTTGTTGACTGGTTCCATGAATTGTCTCTGGCCACTTCCTCATAGCAGTCTTCCCCCATGATTTGTGTACCTAGTGAACCAACCTGGATACTCTTTTTGGAGGCTCAGAACCTTGCAGTGTTTTGATTATTCGCTATTGGCATGTCCACCCTAATTCTAATTTTTGATATTCGTGCATTGTGGTTTTTGTTCCCTGTACCAAATCCTCACATAAAAGAACCAAAGACTTAAACCTTCAGTCTGTGTGCCTTGAATTTCTTAATACACGAGTTTCACAATTTGAGTTGATTACTGAAATAAATGAACTTTCCAGACATTCTAATTTATTGAGATGCACCTGTATATATGATACAACAAATTCATCATAAAACAAAACTACTCATATCGTGAAATAAGGTTTAATTCATATTTCCCAACCCTAGCTCATACCCTCAAATATAAGTCAAATGAGTGATTTATTTTGTGACAAGTGAACTTTTTCAAGGAGTTTGACGGGGCAGTTGAGATCAGTAGTAACTATTTACAGCCTTTTGACGTTATCCTTTTAGCTCCTTTTAACTTACCACTGTTGCAAATGCCTCTATATACCTATAGGCTCAGCGGTATCATAGACTGATTGTTTCTCACCATAGGCCTGTGTGGTAGCACTGGCATGTGATTTTTAATTTTTAATTTTTTTTTAAGGGAGAGGAAATGCTCAGAAAGCAGTGCAGGCACACACTGGTCAAGTGAGAGATTTCAGGGATTTTTTAATTGGTAGATAAAATAATGAACTTTAAGTATAACTATAATTTGTGCTTCATCTATTATTCACTTACCTTTTCTGTTGTTTTAGTATTATCGATATATTTTAGTCAGGTATTGTATCAAAGTCATAATTTTGGTATCGTAACAATACCTCATATCAAGATGGGTGAAGAGAAAGCCTGCTCCTTCCTAAAGAGAAATAATAAATATTTGTCATATCTATGCACTATATCCACCTTATTTTTAAATGTAAGAATGGACATGGCCATATGTAACTAGAAATGGCTTCCATTTATTTTAGCTGTACAAAAAAACTCTTTGTTATGCTGCCTAATAATGCAAACTGGCATTTGTTATATTATTTTAATATATTATTGTAATCATAAACGCACTAGTTTGTAGCGCAAATAGTTTCACCGTTTACCACACTGTTATTATTATAGTTTTTATCTATCATGGCTAATGAATTGGAAGTCTTGCACATTCACAGAAAAATTGCTTACATCCGCATGGCGAAATAAGGTGGACATGTTTAAAGCGAATGAGGTCAATAAAGAGGTCTGAAGGTCTTTTTTGCTGCAGATATTTTCTTCTGTTGAAGTGACAGAAACTAAGACAAAGACTAGCATGAAGACATTCTCTGGAGCAAAAAAAATATATATTTTACAGAGGGAAAACAACATCCAGTTTATCAGAAATGTTTAAGTCCCTTTGATTGACATTCTCACACCCAAATTTATTTCCCTAACAGCCCTCCCTGGTTAGAATTTGATGGAGTCTATGAATAGCTGTAACCTTGAGCTACTTATTGGAGCTCATTGAAGATCCCTCCACTGCAGCTCTGTGGAAATCTGAACATTAGCATTCTGCTGAGCAAATTTAGCAGATGTTCTCAGAGTGATTACCAGACGCACATTTACTTAAGATTTTGCCTAATGATTGACAGGAACTGGAGAAAGTTTAATTAGTGGCAGTAAATATTTCTGCTGAGAAGTTCATCTGGTCGGGTTTAGTTCATTACGTTGGCATGGTCAGTAACCATAGCAATCTTTGATTATTCTCCCCCCGAGGAAGCAATGTGTCACTGTAATCGTATCAGACAAATGTCATGCAAGATTAGAGTGAGTTTCTGATGGTTTTGGTCCACCACAGCACAGAGGAAATAACGCCTTGCTAACACCTCTCTCATTACCTCTGCTGGTCGAGATAGAAATGTCTAAATGGGAGCTTCACACTGAGAAGTGTTTGTGATTGTTAGTGGCACCCCTAGGTCAGTCCTCTCACTACCAGCAGCTGACTCATCTCATCCTCTTAATTTCTCTCTTTGGCTCCACAGGAGAAGAAGGGTCAGGAGTTGCCGAAGGGGCCGGAGGTGGAAATAGCAAAGATGGAGCAACTGTTGAGCTCACTGAGATAGCCTGGAAACAACCAGCAGAACCGAGTAAGACCAGAACGACAAATTCACTACAAACATTAAAATATACAGTGGGTATAAAAAGTCAACACACCTGTTAGAAAACACTCTCTGTCTTTCTGTTGATTCCAGACATGCCTCACCCCTCCTTTTTTTCCCTCTCTCTCATTCTTATATATACAACGCATTCTCTCTGAATCCCCCCTTCTGTATCCATCTCTCTCTCTTGATATTATGTTTTAAATATGTCTTACTTATATGCGAAGTATGCATGCTTAAATGTATACATTAGCTTCTCTTGGTTTAAAGGCCCCAATAAGGACATGAATGTTAGAACTACAAGGGTAAAGGAGTTCGATAGAAACTCTGAAGACAGTTCAGCATTCTTCGCAAAAGTCTATTCCTAATATGTCCATATTTTCCTGTACATGTGGCCATTTTGTATAACACATATTCTTGGATCCTATATCCTATATGTATGTCATCTATATCCTTATTGGTTAAAGGGTTGAAACTCCCCTCTACATATGCCTATATAATATCTGTATTTTTATGAATAAATTGAAGTATTGAGAATAAATTTGAATGTGTGTTTTCTTACTTCCCTGCCGTTTATTTACACTTTAAGTAACTGAGAATTCTTTAAGGTGGCAAAGAGAATTTACTGAGGGACCACATTGTTATTCTTTATTAACAATTGAGCTCGTCCGTCCGGAATTTCTAAAAAGACAGGTAGAACCTTTTATTTTTTCTTTTGCTCTGTCTGTAAAGAAATTGAATTTTTCTTCGTTTGCAATGATTGTGTCATTTTGCATCAAGCTGTTTTTTTTTTTTTCCCACCCAAGAATCACATTTTAGATGTGGGAAGAAGAGTGAGAAACTTTCCGTTTAACCTATCTATTTAAGAAAATAGAGAAGTGGTGAAAGATTTTAATTGCTCACTCTTGCCGTGAAGGGTTCTCGGTCTCTTTAAGTGATTTCATGAATAATACAGAATTGAAAGTTTTCTTTTGGCCAAAAATATCAAAAAGTTAATATAAGACTGCGGTCTCTATTTTGTGTTTTGTTTGGCCATTCTATAAATTGTGAAAAGTGCACTAAAATTGACGAGACATCTTTGATCTCCGATGGGGCAGACGATCTCGAAACCTATTCTTGGCGAGTTGCCAAGGGATTGGATGTACAAGAAATAACAAAGGTTTTAATACTGAACCGTATTTGAGTAATTTGGCTTGTTGGTCGGAAGGCAAAGTACAATTAGATCCGTTTCCTCGTGATGGCTCTTTCAAAGATAAAGATATGAAGGCAGCTAAATTGATGGTACAGGACGGCTGGGGTGATCCGTCTTGGGACGATGAGTATATGAAACAGTCATATACTGTGTGGAAAAAAATTAAAACTTATTGGGATAAAGAGCCAGATCAGGTTAAAACGACTGATAAAAAATCTTTTTTTCTAATGTCCCATGTTGACTCTCCCAGCTCGGCTCCGCCTCGGTATGATACTGTTGGAAAGCCTGAACAAGAAAAATTAACCCCTAATCGTCTGTACCCGTCACTACCTATTGCAACTGATTTATACCCATTTGTGCAGATTCCAGACGGGTTTAAAATAACCCCGCTGGCAATGTCGGATGCTGTCGCGATTGCTAAAGATTTGCCTGATCCTTTACGGTGTCCGCATCAATATTTGTCTGTATTGAAGCGTTTAACCGCGTACAGTCAATTGACTGGGCGTGATTATCGCTTCATTTTGACTAAAACACTGCCGCCAGAAATTACAGAGGAAGAATTGATTGCAGAGATTGATGTTTTGAGTCCTAAACGGGATGCGCCGCCATCTCGCCACGGTGCTTTATTAAAAAGTGATAAACCATTAGATCTGTCACAACCAAAATCTTTCCAAACGTTGCAAATAGTTGATTCGGAGGACGATGAAGATGATGCGTGGATTTGGGCTGATGTGGAAAAGCTAAAAGAATTTTTCAGACAATTGACTGCTTTTTTGGTGAAATTGTCTTTGGCTAAGCAAGATTTGTTGCATGCTGCAAACACGAAATAGAAAGCGGGTGAAAATCCTGTTGCATTTTTCAATCTATTTAAGCATGCTTGGACTGAAGAATCTGTCATTCCATTAGATCAACATTCTCCTTTGTTTGTCAATACGTTTTTGAATAACATGCAAACAGAAATCGCACAATTGGTTCGTTTGACAACTTCGAATATAACAGATATTTCTGTTGACGCTTTGTCTCGGAGACTGTGTGAGCTTTCCACCGCGGGGGCTTTTGAAGCCTCCCGAGGGAAACTTACCACAATGATGCAGCTTAATACTGTTGTCAAAGCACGTTCAAATCAGGCATATTAAAAGTACTCATGATATATTGAGTATGAGTACGGGGGGTGGGGGGGGGGGGACTTTGATTCTACCCCCTCCGATAATAAACGCTGTACACACCGCAATTTATACATTTTAAAAACATTGTACATTCTGTAATTCACATTATCTTGTTTGTCATAAAGAATAAAGAATATCTATCATCCAGCAGTTTTTTTATTTTGACTGCCAACTCTTTAAAATACAACAAAACAGCACAGAAACAGTATTCAGCTGAAGAAAAGATTAAAGTTATTCTCAATACAATCACCCCCATTTAAATCATAAAGTTTGAAAAAAAAAGATTTAAAATCATGTGTAAGGCCACCGAGACAGCATATGCTGTTGTTGCACATAAAATAATAATGTTTAGAACATCCAACTACAAACACCATTATAAACTCATAGTTCAGCATCACACACCATTATATGGGTTAAAATGAGAGCCCACTTCTCTCCAAAACGGTGCCAGTTTTAGCGTTTTGCAATAAGGAAATAAGAATAACTAAACTTGATAATTTGTTACAATTTTAACATAATTGCACATTGTTCTAGAAGGATGGCATCATGACATACCTTTTACACATTTACTCGAATTGTTATGCTGATAATACAATTTGTAAGGAAAAATGAATTAAATAGCTAAGTATTTTTCTTCGAGATAATGAACACTAAGGTCAAGTTGGAGTGAACCCAGAAAGCTTAGCTGAAGGAAAGAATACATTTGCTTTTGAAATTGAATTTGTAGGGCGGTTAAGAACAGAGGAGCATAAATAAATGAGGCATCTGTGCTATGTGCATTATTAGACTAGAGCTCTAATCTAGGCACTCCTGTGGAGAATTACTCACTTTACACTAGGCTTGCCACGATAGACGGTGCTGATGGTGATACCGGTGTTAAGCCGCAACACCGGTTACGTCACTTGCCCACGCGTCATCGACCCCCACCGTAGTTTTAATTTTTTATAGTAATAAAAATAATTAGTTCCCGTAAAAGACAGACACTACAATTAACACTGAACGCGCGCTCAGCAGCGTGCCGAAAACAGCATCACCGATCAATTTCATTTCTCTAGTGGAGAGTGAGTCCGCTGACGCAAAGAATAGTGAAGTGAGAAGACAAGACATCGTTTTATTTAGTTAGACACGGATCAAACACTGTTTGTCTAATATGTCAGAATTTTGAAAGCTGTTGACTTTTGCCGTTTATCTGATTTATCTATAGCATGGTGTATTTTTATTTGTTTTGTTGATACAAGTTCTATGGTTTATATATATAGGCTAAAGATGAGTTGAACGTTGTATTTTGTGTTGTTGCTTCAATCATTGACGCCGAATTTGCCTGCTATATCGACGCGCACGACACTTTTAATACGCTATTTTAAAAGCAAAGAAAAGATGGAAAATTTCAAACAAAACTAAAAACCAACAATTTCTTTACTCCAAATTGCCGCTAATTGAAAGTGAAAGTAAAATGCGCACGCCACTTTTACAAGCTATTTAAAAGGAAGAAAAAGAGGGATACCGGTATTACCGCTGTTCTCACACGTCGATTAACCGGTGGGAAAAATTCCTCACCGTCACAACCCTACTTTACACCACTGCTGCACAGATCAGGAGCAGAGTGACACAACACAGATGGTGGGAGATTTTAATAGGGTGAAAGTGATTTCATACCTGACCATATCTACTCAATACTGTTCCTAAGATAAAGACCACCTTTTGTGTATATGTTACTGTTCAACATACAGTCTTATATGTGTGAGTAAACTTGGCAGGCTTTGACTGGAGGGTCTTGTATGATCTAGTGCAGTGGGCTCGATCTTTGAAACTTGCAGAGTGAGTTTGTTTTTGAGTGTGAGCTTAAGTTAAAGGGGGGATGGAGAGGTGCAGAGGGGGTTTGTGGACCATCCGTCACCCTTCTCACCACCCCGACACACATCTGTTGTTGTCAGCTCCTCCAGAAGCTGTCATACCTCCCAATACTCTGTTCCCTATATACATTGGCGTGTGTGTGTGTGTTTTCATGGCATTTGTCTATAAATATCATATCTATATACATTATATACATCTTTATGTGTGTGTGTGTGGAAGGACAGCTCA